>KZ308172.1:1635661-1652967 GCA_000376725.2 Ladona fulva
GTGAAAATTCGATTTTTTTATATAATATACAAATATACACCCTATAGTATAGTGAAAAGTACCTGTTAAATTTCTATATTTCACCATTTATTGTCAATATTTTTATGTACTATATTCTTAACTCACGTTCGAAAAAAGTTAAATTCGTTAAATTAAGTTAAATTAATTTAAATACTAAACTGTATTGATACAGTTACTAATTAATAATTGTATTTGTTAAATTTCACTGAGCGCTTCTTAATTAAAGAGATTCCACATTTTCATTCATAAAAATCACCGAAAGGGTAGCATCATAAGAAAAAGAGCCACGTGGTAAAGAAAAGGCTTCAAGAAGTTGGAAAGAGAGGAAGAAGAAATCAAAAAAGAGAATTCAAGAAGCATCTTCGGTGAATAAAAAGATGGAGAAGGGAATGGGATATCTTCCTCGGTGATCACGCAGAAATATAGGAAAAAAGAAGTCAATTTCGGGGTATTATTCGGTTTGATTTATTCCTCTTTTGGAGGGAAATGAGTTTGTTGGAATGAATAAAAACGTCTCCTCTCATTTATTTCATTTTTACGCTTTATTTTTCCACGCTTGCTTAAATTCACAATAGATACGTCATTCCCACGATAAATCCAATTTATGGTCGCTTGTGATGAATGCGGATAAATATAAACTGCCTTCGTTCCTGAGTGGACAATGAGAGCCATCTCGGCGGACGGATAAAAGATCGGAATCACTGGAATGTGTCGCTCAACCCTCTAATTTAAACCGCCGTAGGAAAGAGGTGAAATATATTATTTCCGTAATTTGTCAACTAATGATTATTTTTCAAAACCAGATTCCTCTCACTACGTGACCGCATCATTATTTTTCATTAAATTTCCCTTTTTCCTGCTATCAAGAGCTCCCTTCATCTCCCTCAGTTAAATAAAACTCGAAATTAAATACTCAATGAAACCGAGAGTCATTAATGATTGAAATACATTTCCAGATGGAACAACTACATTATTAAATAATGACCAGTTGGTTAAAGCAAATCGGAAAATTAACCGAGTCGACAAGTTCATTTTAGATTGAATTTTATCATCAGTACACCCGCTCTTTATACGGCTGAATTTAAATTATGTGCTGATTTCAAGCAAAATACTATCATAGAAGTTTAGATCTACTGATGTATATTTTGATATACTGATAAAATAATTATCATAAACACTGTGGAAAATAATGTGAATTAGTATTTTACTGTTTATGAAAACTCTAAAATGCATTTTGAATATTTATTACATGGTTTCTTTCTCGTCTACTGACTTGTACTACCAATGGGTTCGCGCAGGTTATTCACATCTACCTTTTTGTGGGTGTTTCCCTAATGAGGAGATTATTTTCTAAGTTATTGCTTAGAATTTTTACATCCACAAGCCCTTGTTCTTCTTGTCTATTTCAATTTAAAAATTCATTTATATTTTTGTTAATATCACTGACGACAGTTAAGGTGGAAGGAGAGACTTTTTAGTCTCAATATCGCCTTAATATAGACCTAATTAATTCAAATGCTAATCGGAAAAGTTTCCTGTGCGGAAGGACAGGCATCCATCCTGGAGAGTATGCAACCAGCGTAACGGTGATCCTGAAGTGCTGCAACGTGCAGTACTATTATGTGTTGTTGTAGCCTATACACCAGGCGCGCAAACCAGGTCCGTTCATATATTTGGTATCTGGCACTCAGGGCCAGCCAAAAGAAAGATCTATCGATGTCTAACTTCCGGGCCCCCAGTTTGAAGGGGCCCCATTTTACAAGAGTAATTTTGATTATGATGCAAACAACGAGCGATTCATTTGTAAGAATAGGATCGGATTCGTAAGAATAGAATCTCTGAGAGACCATGGGGTCCTGGTAGACATTTACACCTGAGTCCCCTTTCGTAGATATCCGGCCCTGCTTATATCCACGTTTGTTCTTACATTAGTCCACCACTGTTTTTCCTGTTATCTAAATCATATGTGCTGTAGTATTAGATTCAAAGTAAAATAAGAAAAAAATCGGAAGTAATGCTTCTCTTGCAAAAATACAATCCCTTATTGGAACATCCTTAATTGAAACATCCTTGGAAGAGTCCTCTCGCGGGAAAAATATCTTGTAAGTAAATTCACAAAATATTTAATTAATATTAAAGGAGATGCATCCGAACAATATATGAACTACGTAGGCAATCTGATACTGCACCTTATATTTCAAATCCCCCTGAAGGATTTCCTTTCCATTTTTATTTGTAGAAACATCAAGGCTTACTCTCACATGGCAGTCGACGACTTTTCGGTTACTATGAACATAAAATAAGGAATAGGAAAAAGATTTTTTTCCACTTTCACTGTACGTGCTGCGATGATTTGCCTCGTTGCCATAACAATCGAATTCGGGACCATCACTTTACAAACAGATACTCAAAATTTAATTAATTTAGCTGTCACCTGGAGTGGTCTTACTCCGATCCATTGGAGGTTTTGCAGTTACGTGTGGCTTAGAACTCTGATACCGCGATATAGCTAAATTTTTTTAAAGCTTGGAATTGAACTTCTAATTTGAGAGAGGAAGATCTATGCTCGATTACCAGTCGCTTATTACGATATCTTTTCAATTTATTTATTGGGTTTTCCAGGCGCCTCACGTTTCCTGCAAATTATCCCCTGAAATTTCGTTATTAGCAAATCATGAATGTTATAGTGATAAGGTGGAGAATCCACCAAGGTTGTCACTAATGATTATTTGTTTATTTATTGTATAATAACGCCGCGGTTAGACGCGAAGTAAGGTGGCGACACTAACGTAAAAAACTTACACTATGTATAACTTAGAAAAACAACGTATACAACTACAGAACATTAGTATTTAACAACCTCTTCCACTAAAATAGTTTGTAAACTACCCTAATTTGTAATTTACACAGCTATAATTTACCAAATAATCCAAAACCCATACAAACACCTGTTCATTAAACAATTCATCATAACCTTTAATGATATTTATTTCACTTATATACTTAATGAAGCATTTGTTATTTCTGGGAAAGGCTCGAAGACCTCCGCAGCTATACTGAGCGCTTCTTAATTAAAGAGATTCCACATTTTCATTCATAAAAATCACCGAAAGGGTAGCATCATAAGAAAAAGAGCCACGTGGTAAAGAAAAGGCTTCAAGAAGTTGGAAAGAGAGGAAGAAGAAATCAAAAAAGAGAATTCAAGAAGCATCTTCGGTGAATAAAAAGATGGAGAAGGGAATGGGATATCTTCCTCGGTGATCACGCAGAAATATAGGAAAAAAGAAGTCAATTTCGGGGTATTATTCGGTTTGATTTATTCCTCTTTTGGAGGGAAATGAGTTTGTTGGAATGAATAAAAACGTCTCCTCTCATTTATTTCATTTTTACGCTTTATTTTTCCACGCTTGCTTAAATTCACAATAGATACGTCATTCCCACGATAAATCCAATTTATGGTCGCTTGTGATGAATGCGGATAAATATAAACTGCCTTCGTTCCTGAGTGGACAATGAGAGCCATCTCGGCGGACGGATAAAAGATCGGAATCACTGGAATGTGTCGCTCAACCCTCTAATTTAAACCGCCGTAGGAAAGAGGTGAAATATATTATTTCCGTAATTTGTCAACTAATGATTATTTTTCAAAACCAGATTCCTCTCACTACGTGACCGCATCATTATTTTTCATTAAATTTCCCTTTTTCCTGCTATCAAGAGCTCCCTTCATCTCCCTCAGTTAAATAAAACTCGAAATTAAATACTCAATGAAACCGAGAGTCATTAATGATTGAAATACATTTCCAGATGGAACAACTACATTATTAAATAATGACCAGTTGGTTAAAGCAAATCGGAAAATTAACCGAGTCGACAAGTTCATTTTAGATTGAATTTTATCATCAGTACACCCGCTCTTTATACGGCTGAATTTAAATTATGTGCTGATTTCAAGCAAAATACTATCATAGAAGTTTAGATCTACTGATGTATATTTTGATATACTGATAAAATAATTATCATAAACACTGTGGAAAATAATGTGAATTAGTATTTTACTGTTTATGAAAACTCTAAAATGCATTTTGAATATTTATTACATGGTTTCTTTCTCGTCTACTGACTTGTACTACCAATGGGTTCGCGCAGGTTATTCACATCTACCTTTTTGTGGGTGTTTCCCTAATGAGGAGATTATTTTCTAAGTTATTGCTTAGAATTTTTACATCCACAAGCCCTTGTTCTTCTTGTCTATTTCAATTTAAAAATTCATTTATATTTTTGTTAATATCACTGACGACAGTTAAGGTGGAAGGAGAGACTTTTTAGTCTCAATATCGCCTTAATATAGACCTAATTAATTCAAATGCTAATCGGAAAAGTTTCCTGTGCGGAAGGACAGGCATCCATCCTGGAGAGTATGCAACCAGCGTAACGGTGATCCTGAAGTGCTGCAACGTGCAGTACTATTATGTGTTGTTGTAGCCTATACACCAGGCGCGCAAACCAGGTCCGTTCATATATTTGGTATCTGGCACTCAGGGCCAGCCAAAAGAAAGATCTATCGATGTCTAACTTCCGGGCCCCCAGTTTGAAGGGGCCCCATTTTACAAGAGTAATTTTGATTATGATGCAAACAACGAGCGATTCATTTGTAAGAATAGGATCGGATTCGTAAGAATAGAATCTCTGAGAGACCATGGGGTCCTGGTAGACATTTACACCTGAGTCCCCTTTCGTAGATATCCGGCCCTGCTTATATCCACGTTTGTTCTTACATTAGTCCACCACTTTTTTTCCTGTTATCTAAATCATATGTGCTGTAGTATTAGATTCAAAGTAAAATAAGAAAAAAATCGGAAGTAATGCTTCTCTTGCAAAAATACAATCCCTTATTGGAACATCCTTAATTGAAACATCCTTGGAAGAGTCCTCTCGCGGGAAAAATATCTTGTAAGTAAATTCACAAAATATTTAATTAATATTAAAGGAGATGCATCCGAACAATATATGAACTACGTAGGAAATCTGATACTGCACCTTATATTTCAAATCCCCCTGAAGGATTTCCTTTCCATTTTTATTTGTAGAAACATCAAGGCTTACTCTCACATGGCAGTCGACGACTTTTCGGTTACTATGAACATAAAATAAGGAATAGGAAAAAGATTTTTTTCCACTTTCACTGTACGTGCTGCGATGATTTGCCTCGTTGCCATAACAATCGAATTCGGGACCATCACTTTACAAACAGATACTCAAAATTTAATTAATTTAGCTGTCACCTGGAGTGGTCTTACTCCGATCCATTGGAGGTTTTGCAGTTACGTGTGGCTTAGAACTCTGATACCGCGATATAGCTAAAATTTTTTAAAGCTTGGAATTGAATTTCTAATTTGAGAGAGGAAGATCTATGCTCGATTACCAGTCGCTTATTACGATATCTTTTCAATTTATTTATTGGATTTTCCAGGCGCCTCACGTTTCCTGCAAATTATCCCCTGAAATTTCGTTATTAGCAAATCATGAATGTTATAGTGATAAGGTGGAGAATCCACCAAGGTTGTCACTAATGATTATTTGTTTATTTATTGTATAATAACGCCGCGGTTAGACGCGAAGTAAGGTGGCGACACTAACGTAAAAAACTTACACTATGTATAACTTAGAAAAACAACGTATACAACTACAGAACATTAGTATTTAACAACCTCTTCCACTAAAATAGTTTGTAAACTACCCTAATTTGTAATTTACACAGCTATAATTTACCAAATAATCCAAAACCCATACAAACACCTGTTCATTAAACAATTCATCAGAACCTTTAATGATATTTATTTCACTTATATACTTAATGAAGCATTTGTTATTTCTGGGAAAGGCTCGAAGACCTCCGCAGCTATACTGTTAGAAAAGGACACAGGTTAATTCACTACTTTTACTATTATATTGGTAAAGCAGATGGAAAAACTACAAAACAGAGTACAAAATTAAAATTAGAATAGGCAATAGAAATATAAAGGTTTTAGCGATGTATAAGATGACGCCAACGTAGTCAAGTGAATAGCAAATGACAATCTAACGACCCTTAAATCGTGCGATGTTGTCACATTCTACAGATCTAAAAAACTCTATTATTCTACAGATCTAAAAAACAAGTCGATTTGAATTTGAGAAGTAAATTCTCTTCGCTCGAAAAACATTTGCGACAGATATTTCAATCCTTTTGAACATCATCTCTGTCACATCCCGTTAAAAAAGTCACGCCTCCAAACTTTCAAATCCATCACCGTCATCGCGGAAGGGAAGAGAAAATTTCCCATAGCAGATATCGATCGTCAGCTTCCCATCATTTGGTTCCCCTTCAAGCGAATCAGGGAAAGGAAGAGGGACACACCAGGGGTGGAAAAACTGCGGCCTTCGGGTCGCATGCTGCCTTTTTCATTATGGGAGGACTTCAGACACCATGCGAGTAAATTCAGATATTTAACTTCTTTTATACTTGTCATCTTAATCTATTCTTGCTAACATATCGTAAAGCATGGAATATATTTCATGCTTGAAGCATGGGATTGCCTTTCGTTGCCAAATAAAAGATGGTATGTCATTTATTTATTTTAATCAGGGTCTAGTTGATGGCTGTGGTAATCTGGAAACTAGTGAAGCATTAATGACCGAGTGGTGTAATTGAATTCGTTCACTTACCTACATTTCATCATAGGTTTAATAAAAATATTGACTACGTCCACGGAAAACTAAAAAGACAGAACCAAATATTAAAAAGTTCCACTAGATATCGCTAGAACTAATCAGTTATTAATGAAGGATGTTGTTTATGGGGTTATTCTGCTTTATTTACATGGACGTTTTACTCTTAAAGAATTCTAGTTCAGTAAGGAAAGCAAGTACAAACTACCTCACTCCTCATCTTGCCATATAAGCCTCGTTTCCTCCCCTATAGGATTGTGTTACTGTTCTATTCATAACTTTGCGGCCCGATTGGGAAGCAAGGGAAAACTACCTCACTCTTTGGCTAATAAACCTCATTCCCTGTTTAGAGCTATTCTAAGCGCTAATGGTGGAGTGGTTTAGGTTGAAGCCGGTCTTCGGGATGAAAAATACTTTAAAGGTAGACTCCTTCATTCATAGGATTATCTTTTAGGTTCTATCATATTTTCTATTCCATTGAAAACTTTGTTTTATCTTAAATATTTCCGTATCGAATGCCTTCTTGTTTAATATCAGATTCATAAGAGTTAGTAGGAGAAAAGATTCAAGTTAAAGTATTGCCCTTGAAGAACAAGCAATAAAATTATGCAAATGTGAGCACGCATGAGCCACGAAAGCTTTGGTTCATTGAAATTACAGGCAATCTTTTCAAATTACTCTTTCAAACATTACCTAATTTACTGGATCACTGAAATAATTTTTCAAAAATGTGTAAGTTACGAATTAATTCTATTTACTGAGAATCAAGCTATAGAATACTGATGTGATGCAGACTAAGAGTTGAGTAATTTTATGTCCGGTTATCTTTTTGTGAAAAATAATACATGAAGACATAAACTAATCTCTCTATAAATAAGAAGTCATTCAAATTATCCTCTTACAATTTCTCTTTCAGATGCTTTTCAGTTCATACATTTCGCAATATTAGCGGAATCCAGTTCTCGCAGCGTAAATGGTCTTTCTGCCACACGTGGATAAAAGATTGGCTCTGTAGCACACCCACCCCTACAGTAGACAAAAGGGCAACTTCAGGACGAAAGAGAAAGGAAACCATTTTCTGGGGCAATCTTTGTCGCTCTTTGGCCACCTTCGTTGACCAAACCAGACCATAGAGGAGACCACGTTTTCTCATCGATGAAAGCGCCTCTTGTGGCAACAGATGGAAAAGCCGCCATCCGTTTGAGTGAGCGCGTCCTTCCCTCGTGTGTGTGTGTGGATGTCTAAGGGTCAGATGGGAACCCCTTAGGGGTAAGATAGAGCGAGGAAAGGAAGAAAGGATGCATGAGGTTGGGATGTAGGTCGAGTCGAAAATGACGCTGTGAAAAGGACGACTGAATTGCACGGCATGACAATCTTGAAGGGACTAGGTTGCGATCCAAAGTAAGATGCACACAGATAAAGTGCCAATGTTTCGAATGGCTTTTGCTTGGCTGGCTTCCTCGCTGTTTAACGATAGCGGTGGAAAATTCGAGTATGAAGTTTGGTTTGAAATGAAAGACATGATGTTATAATGTAGGCTGTGTGGGCACCAAGGGGAGAATTAATTTTTCATGCAGTGCAGCGGGTCTGCATGGGAGTTATTCTCCCTTCGCTCCGTCTAGTTTCAGCTAGATACGGGTGAGATATATCTCCATGGGAACGCGTGAGCAGAATGTTGTACGCGAAGACAGCCTGTTACACCCAACCTGCATGCTCTTAAGGTTGCCATGTAAATCAACACGGACCTCATTTCACGAAGTTTACAATACAAATAACCGTAATGTTAGACATCAGCTCATATCAATAATATTATTAAATGACTGTGTGATGACAATGAAGCCACGAAGAAAAAGTCTTTGTCTTTGATCACATCTTTTCAAGGTTGATGATTCTTGTAGAAATCACGCCACAGNAAATATTCTCATCTCTGTAAAGGCCCGGGTTCGAACCCAGGAGCATAAAATACGTCTCCATAAGAGATGTACGTAAATTACGTTTTCATGACTTGCAGAGGTTTTTTCTATTACAAAGTTAAAATAGAAACAATGGTCCTTCGAAATTGAGACAAGTGTCACAAGAAAGGAAAATAATCATAGAATCTTATTTTAGTCGTGAATCATTCATATAAATTCGAAATTGCGAGAACTTTGATAAAATAGACGTAAATTTCGTAACATTTTTCGGAAATAAACAAACCATCCCTTTGACGACCAAGGCAATTGTTGAACTTTGATTTCATGAATCATCCCATTTAAGTGCACGGGGATAATCAGTTCTTATAATTTTTATAAGGAATTTACGTGAAGTAGGCTTTTATGACTTGAAAACAGCAGAATAAATATTATTCATAACGTTTGAAATAATAGATAAGCTATAAAAATGTCCGTATGACTTTATTAAGTATATCAATGATGGATTGGGCAGGGTGTGTGAAAAGAAGGAAGTGATGTTTGAGGACCCATGGGTATTACTAAAGCTCGTAGAAATGACCTGCAACACTAGGGACGTAAAATTATAAGTTATATAACTATAATAACTGAACTGAACTTTCCGCAGGTAAACTGCTGAGAAGGCTCAAGATCTGATACTATGGTAGGCGATGGAGTCCTCGTACAGGTGGTAAACAAGCCAAAACGTAATTTAAAGTTATTGGATTTTTTTCTCCTATCCCCTCGATCTTATGGACCACGCACTTCGCCATTATTTTATGGGAGGAACTGTACGTACCTACCAACAGCTGAAGTAAAACATGCTAAACTTCGGCTACTAAAACCAAACCAAAGAGTTTTTTGTAGAAGAAGGAATTTTAGCTCTTCAAAAAATAAACAAAATAAAAGAAAGTGACCTCGTTGTAAAAAGAAGGTAGCGGAAAATAATTTCATCGAAACTTTAATTACAAAAAATGGCAAGGATTGTTTTTATAAATAAAGAAAACGCAGAAAAGAAAAGGGGGAAACGAGATAGATGAGGTAGAATGCATGAAGGGAAAATTATTAACTGGTTGATCACCAATTGCAAAGGAATTCGTATCTTATTTCTCAAGTATTTAGGAAAATTCGGTCCAAAGCAATAAAAAAGTAACGAAAGGGTATAAAGCAGAATTTTCCAGTTTTAACATTACTAATAAAGACATACTGAAAACAACAAATCCCACGTTCCAGGCGGAATACTAAGTGGAGTCCTAAAATTAGGTGGACTAATGTCATACTTAAGGAGTATAAAGTGGCGGCTAACGGAGAACTCTGCAATGCATAATCACGGACCTGTCGAATAGACAGAACACCCACGACAACGATGACTGCCATTTATTGAGGTTATTAAACGTAAATCAACTCGGGAACAGTGGCTCAGCTATCACGGTGAACGGGAACTTTGTTGTCTCCCCAAGTTATCCAAAGGCGACGGCGTGGTTAAGTTCCGAGACGGAGGGCCGGAGAGTGATCCTTTTGCCTCGTTCGACACGGCCCTCCAAATATCCGGAGAGCCTTCCTTACTCCGCGCGACTTGATCTCTCGCAAATACTTCCCTCTTTCACTTCGCAGAGTGTTTCCCTCTTCCCTTTCCTTCGCTCCAAATGAGGAGGAAGCGCAGAGAGGAGAATAACTGCGAACAGCCGAGGATCTGAGGGGAGGGCGGACACGGGAAACGAATTTATACCGAGTTTTAATGCCCTCCATATATTCGGTTACTTCATTACGTTTAGGCTGCCGGGGAGGATATTTAAACTAGCGAATGAATTTAATCATTAAATTACGAGACGTTTCGATGATAACTAAGGTTGATCTTGTGACAATCAGTAAATCTTTATCTAAACGATATGAATATGGTAATCGTTACCAAACGGTATTGAGTTGTTTGAGAGAGAGACAGAGAGATAAACGAATGAGCCAGAAGCGAATGTCAGGGATACAAATAAACAACGATATTTAAACATTTACATTGCTTAAAACATGATTGTTACATATGCATAACATTCACCATTCCGCAAACACTTCATACATTCACTGTTTAAGGTTTCCAAAAAATTTACCTTAATCAATAATAAACTAAAAAGATAAATTCTCAATAGACAATAGCTCGCATATATTATCCTATTCAAATTTTAGTATAGCTGAGATGGGAAAACTCAGTAGAACTTTCTCAATTCGATCAAAAGAAAATACTTTTTTTATTCAACCTTTCGGTCATCAATCATCTTGAAAATACTACCTCACCTGGTCTTAACCTGTTCCACTATATACACTCATATTAGAAGCCGCAAATTAGATGCTTCGGAAACTATAGCAATACTTAGAGATAAGTTACTCCTTACACAGTAATCAAAGCAATAAAGAACGTTTAGTTCTGCCCTAATTATTGAAGTAGTCAACCTCAAAATGAAATGTTTATATGAAATAAAAGCGTTATGCAATAGTTTCGAATTCTAAAAGTATTTATAATCTAATCATAATGAATAACACAAACCGTATTCACAATGAGTTAAATCTTTTAATACATCTAGTAGTATATTTTGCGAATTCATCAGTTTTGTTTATAGATTATTAAAATGTGCATTGATACACGTTACAAAAGTATTGAATCTATTAAAGAAAATAATAAAATCGGACATCTCATCTTGTAACAAAAAGAAGCAGACGGATTGCACTTCCGATTTTATTTATTATTTTTTTTCGAATGTGATGGTGATTGATTTTTAGACAGTTATATTTGTTAGAATGATTTTTTATTTAAACTTTTTACCTCCGATTTTTGAATATCCTTACTATCATAGTTTCTTTTTGTATGCATTATATTTTGACACTAATTGATTAAGTTTACTTAAGTTATCATTACGAATAAGCGTTGTGTATACAGTTATTTTGGGCTCTTTTATTTCAGCGGAATCGTTGCATCTCCATCACTCGTCATTTATTATATGTTAGCATCATAAATTGTTTTATTTATTTTCCAACTCAAGATTTCCTACAAAGAGTTTCAGTTTATGAAATATCCTAACAAATCAGAGAAGGGTGAAAAGGAAAAGAATATACTCCTGGAAAAAAACGATAAAAGAAATGAAGAAATTAAGGAGAATAATGAGAGAAAGAGACATGTGGGAGAAAGGTAGGAGAAGGTGGATAGGAATGAAAGGCATATAAAGGAGAAGCAATGACAGTCTCTCTACTTCCCTCCTTTTTATGGACGAGCAAATAACGGCGCCACTGTCACGGAAACCCTACCGCCAAAAATCCATTACATCTCCCCCCTTCCGTCCCTCCTCACTCCCCCGCTTCTCGAACCCCCCTTCCCGAAAGATCCCTATGGATCCATCTACGGCAACGCGGTGTCCTCCAGCAAAAGCTGAAAAAGAAGGAAATAAGGACACCATTTTGACTCTCTTGGCGGAGCAGAAACGTGAGTAGTGGGAGTATAAGGTTAAAAGAAAAGAAAGGTAGGGGCATGGATTCGGTCTGCGAAACGAGAACGGAGAGAATAGTACACGGAGGGAAATGGAGGCGAAAGAGGAAAATTCGTTGTGGAGTTTCCGAAGGGAAAAAGGCAACTAAGGCGAAACAGGGACGGAGATTGGAAATTAATGAGGACGAATAAAAAAAGGAAGGGTTGAATTTTTGCGAGGTAAAATCTACTCGAAATTATGAAACCGATCTCGTGTGGTCCCTCAATTTAGGTCAGATATGCCTCTGCTGAATACGATTTGAGTTAATTTTATCAATTGGGTTCCGGTCGAGCATGATAACTCTGAGGAACAAGAAAGAAGGGTTTCATAATTTTGTAGATAGATTTTTTTGCTGAGAACGAAAACTCACGTTCGACTGAGGAGTGAATTAATAGCTCTGTTATCGACTTTTATTGAACATTTAAATGCACAAAAATTTGTAAAAAATACATGCAAAAATATGTAATTAATTAAGGCGGTTTATTTACTTCATAGTATGCACGAAGTACTTAGTTATTTCACATTTGTATAAAAATACGTTTATTTCCCTCAGACATTCTTTTTAGATCAGTCACTGTTTAATAAAACTGATACAACAATAATCTGAGTCCTTTGTTTTCAAATAGGCCTTAATATAAACCTCATTACTTGATATTAAAGATCACGTGAAGTAAAAATTATACGACGCTGCTTTTCACCAATAGCAATGGATACATGAAAGCTAAATCAGAGTAAAAACAATGAAACAAAACAAAACTGAAATTAAATATCTTTGTCTTGGGTATATAAAAAAATGAAAATATAGACTGAAGATGCTCCCCCTGTAGTGGCGGATAGGCCGTAGGTTCAAGCCCCGACTAGGAATTATGAGTGAAAATTCGATTTTTTTATATAATATACAAATATACACCCTANCATCAGCTCATATCAATAATATTATTAAATGACTGTGTGATGACAATGAAGCCACGAAGAAAAAGTCTTTGTCTTTGATCACATCTTTTCAAGGTTGATGATTCTTGTAGAAATCACGCCACAGAACATTCTTACAGAATCAATTTCCTCATGAATTATATGAGATTATTTTTTAAATATTATTTTTATCGATTTCATTTTGTTTGATTATAGTAGTAGTGGAATTTTTAAAAGTGCTTCGACAGCTTAGGTCATTACGCACATAGGCAACCCACTGGGAATCAAATCCGGGACCGCTTTCACCGAAGTCGAACGCGTTGCTCACTTGGTTATCCGGGGGCCCTTTTGTTAGATTATCATCATGGCTGTATAGTTTTAACTTTTTTTCATAAGATATATTCAATGTTCATACTAAGGACTCAAATTTAAATGTTTTTTACATTCAACTTTCATTGACAAAGAATAACTACGAGTATATTCTAACATTTATTGCATACGATTCTATTATATTGGTAAAGCAGATGGAAAAACTACAAAAACAGAGTACAAAATTAAAATTAGAATAGGCAATAGAAATATAAAGGTTTTAGCGATGTATAAGATGACGCCAACGTAGTCAAGTGAATAGCAAATGACAATCTAACGACCCTTAAATCGTGCGATGTTGTCACATTCTACAGATCTAAAAAACTCTATTATTCTACAGATCTAAAAAACAAGTCGATTTGAATTTGAGAAGTAAATTCTCTTAGCTCGAAAAACATTTGCGACAGATATTTCAATCCTTTTGAACATCATCTCTGTCACATCCCGTTAAAAAAGTCACGCCTCCAAACTTTCAAATCCATCACCGTCATCGCGGAAGGGAAGAGAAAATTTCCCNTAAGGAAATTCATCCGAAGTTGACAAAAGTGTACGGGGACTCTGCTCCTTCAATATCAACCGTTAAAAAGTGGGCAGCAGCTGAATTTAAACGTGGTCTCACATCCCTCGAAGATGACCCACGTGAAGGACGGCCAAGAACCGCAACCACACCGGAAACCATCGAAAAGGTGCACGATATCGTGTTGGACGATAGACGAGTGAAGGTGAATGAGATAGCTGAAGCCGTGAGGATATCTAAAAGATAGGGTGAGAAACATCTTGCACAAGGAATTGGGGATGCGAAAGCTCTGCTCAAGGTGGGTGCCGCATTTGCTGAATGCCGATCAAAAGCAAATGCGCAAGCGATTTTCGCAGCAATGTTTTGACCGATTCAAGAGGGCACCGACCGATTTTGTGCGGCGATTTGTCACCATGGATGAGACATGGGTCCACCACTATACGCCAGAAACGAAACAGCAGTCGAAGCAGTGGGTGGAAACTGGTGGTTCAGCACGAAAGAAAGCGAAGTCGATCGCATCTGCCGGAAAGGTCAGGGCCGGTGTGTTTTGGAATGCGAAAGGGATCCTGTTAATTGATTAACTTGAAAAAGGCAGAACAATTACATGCAAATATTACTCCAACCTTCTTGACCAGCTGGATGTCAAAATTCGCGAGAAGAGGCCTGGCTTGAAGAAGAAAAAATCATCTTTCACCAGGACAACGCACCTGCTCACAAAGGTGCGTTGGCGATGGGAAAACTACGGGATTTGGGGTACGGTTTGCTCGGCCATCCCCCCTATTTTTCTGATTTAGCACCCTCAGACTTCCATCTGTTCCCAAACTTGAAGACATTTTTTTCTGGGAAGCGCTCCGCTTCCAATGAAGAAGTTGAGAGGGTCGTAGATGGATATTTTCACAGCCTTCCAGACACTCACTTCCGGGAAGGAATATGTATCTCCAAGGAATGTTGGAGAAACGCTGGACCAAGTGTGTTGAAGTCAAGGGAGATTATGTAGAAAAATAAAATAAATTTTGAACTGAAAATCGCCGTCTTTCATTGTCAGACCGAGAACTTTTCACCATATCCTCGTATATCGAAAGCACGCTTATTTAATCTCAAAAGCACGTCCTGGAATACGACCTTGGTGGCGTTGCAATGCAACACCAATATAAGAGTTTTAGAGTCCGAAGAGATTATAATCACCTGAAAGGACAGAGTTGTTTTGCATCACCTGAGGGGAAATATTTTCAAACACATAAAAATAAGACATCATAGATAAGGTAAGATCACTGAAATGGATGTGGGCAGGCCATGTTGCAAGGAGAAACGACAACCGATGGACATCAGCAGTTCTGAACTGGATACCAAGAGACGTAAAGAGACCAAGAAGAAGACCAAGGGACCGATGGAACAGAGACATCATTCAGTATTTAGGGGTAACATGGCAACGAGAGGCTCAGAATAGAGATAATTGGAAAGCGCTTGGAGAGGCCTACATCCGACGTCGGATTGAAAATGGCTGATGATGATGATGATGATGATGACATAAAAATAAACACGATGCCCAATTTTAATAAAAGCTGTACAGCGAGGAAGAAAAAATAGACAAAGTTCTTATTAAAATAGATATTCAAACAATTCAAGCCGTTAGATAGGTGGATGAGAATAAGAAATTAGGAAAACCCGCATACATCCTTATAGAAACGTATTTTAATAGACAAGTTATCATCTTCAGAAGAATTTCAACGGCTTTCGGAGCATTTTATATTTCTAGAAACTGCGCAGATGGAAAGTGGATCGGTGGCTCCTGAAGGTCAATGACAAGCACTCCTTTTATACCAAAAGCAAAGGTAAACTTCGGTGAAATGTTTCGAAGCGGAGTTTCAGTCGTTCCAAATATAATCTCATCTCTTGAGTAGACTCTGCGTTTTTATTGACAATGCTACAAGGAAAGAGCAACCCAAGAGAAAAGGTGACGTCTCGGAAAATATTTACTGAAAAACCTGGTGTGGGATGAAGGATGAAAGTTTGTATAAACACTGCAGGTCTCTCAGTCAATGATTTATGCCCGCTTCCTCTTCCTCAGGACTCAAAAAGATGGAAATATAGATATGAGAGAGGCAGAAAAGGAACCTCCGTTTGCCAAAAAAAGATTGAGCAAACAATCGAGTCGCGAGTAATCGAGAGATAATGGGCCCACATCTCAGGAAAACTTACGTACGAGAGACATCTGAAACGCCACCCTCCACGGCATCATAACTGACCTCTACGCTTTCATAAATGTGAAAACAGCATAGTATGAAACAGAACGAGATAGTCACAACTAAATTTAAAACACGAATAAGGTTGCTTTCTAATTAAATTTCTTCATCGGTATGTATGCCTTTCCTTTTCCGAATACATCTCGCTGCTGTTTGAAGACCTTCGACTTTTTCCCGCTCTGTTTTTATATCTGAGCCCTTAGGCGCCTCATTGCCTATTCAGCGGACGCTTTGCCCAACTTAATACTTTATGGAAGCTGTTATCCGAAACTGGTGGAAAACGGGATGCGTGAATTTTCACATTAGCTTATTCCCCTCTCCATCGCTTTAAATGGCAGACGCCTTACATCCCTTCCTCTTCTCCGATAATACATCCTCGTAAAAACTACTTCTGCTCTTCTCCTCTTCTTTGCTTACTTCGTTTCTCTCCTCTCTTTTCATAAGCCCTCCTTAAATTTTGCTTCTCTTTTGAGCATAAGTTTTCTTAAAAAGATAGCCAATGGTTTGGGCCACACCTTCGACAATCACCTCGGTGAAAATACAGTCAACTAAGGCGATGATATTGAAATAAAATAATTAATATTTTGATATTTATTTTATTTGATGAAAGATTTGTTATCATGAACGTGGAAAGGAATCATAATGAACAATTTTAACTGTTAAGTATTGGTGCGAGATGAGTAAACGAGTGAGTTTCCCAGTCCATCCACGGAATACTTGCCAGGTAGAAATTCCAATGTTGCAACGATATCTTGTTGTAGTTAACTACTACTTAACTTTTAGTTTTTGAAGCACAATTTTGTATCGATCATTCGATAGTCCCCGAGTTGTCTTCTCGTCCGAATGGCATTATTGCGCCTGCTACAGTGCCTTGATCTGTCATAATCTGGGGTTATTTTTAAAAACCGTTAATTTATACTTTCATCTATTACTTGGGTCGCTATCGATACTGGTTGATATATTCTTATAGGGAAAATATACGGGAATTCGCCAGTGTGTCATGCTTTGGCGACGCCTTCCTTTGTTGATCACATGTCTCTTTGGTTGAAAATTCCTAAAATCATACGTTTCCTAATAAGTCTCGATATCGTGTTGG
>KZ308172.1:1671938-1687680 GCA_000376725.2 Ladona fulva
CTGTAAAATCTTTGTTTTTTATTTATTTAGATTTATTATATATTATTTCCAACTAAGGATTCCATTTTTTTAATTGTAATATAGATTATAGAGATATACCATAATAATTATTCTTTTACATTAATTGAAACTGAAACTTTAGAAGCAAAAAAAAATAAACCAAAACTACATAAAGGTAAATTTCTTTTAATACCATTTCGTACCCGCAAGCTTCCGAGCACCCTTGGTGAAGAGCCACTGCTTTAGAGAATTAAAGACCTTTTCACATAAATCTTGGAAGTGACTCGTGCTGGATGATATTAAAGAACTCTAAACGTAGAGTTATGCTTCATTTCCCCGAGCAAACACTCTAAAATCTTACGTAACCATAGAATTTTCCTCATTCATATCCCGCTCTTTCGTGTGAAGCGAATTTCGTACGCCGGAAAAAACTATACCACTACTCAAACATTCCCTCCGTCGTAAATTCATGGGGAACTTTCCGGATACGGGAAGCAAATGCATCTCTAGAATTTCG
Source organism: Ladona fulva (assembly GCA_000376725.2). Classification (NCBI taxonomy): domain Eukaryota; kingdom Metazoa; phylum Arthropoda; class Insecta; order Odonata; family Libellulidae; genus Ladona; species Ladona fulva. Next base: position 1,672,456 of record KZ308172.1, read on the forward strand.
AACACATTGGAGGAATAAGCTTTCATCCCACGACTCAATTTCGCCCAATCCTACGCCGCCCTTTGATTTATGGCCCCTCCCCGTGTCTCGCAACCCGACAGTTCTATCTTACGGTATTACGATTCTGCAGACCAACGCTGCAGTTTCTATTACCTTTAGTTTCCCTCTTCCTTTGCCCTGACTCTATGAGCGAACGAGCCCACAACTCCCGTGCTTTTCCTTCCGTTCAGTTCTGCTCCGCCTTCATGTTTGGATTTTCATCTCCAACCCTCCTATCCAATCCCTCCCACGAAGTTGAGAAACTTTTAAATATTGGCAGTAAATTCTATATACGAAAATCAGTGGAGTAAAAATCTGGTGAGAATGTTAGATTAAGCTGCGATGACATGTATTCGTACTGCAGGATGAAGAATGGTGTAGTGAAGATGCCAGCGCAAGTCTAAAAATGACGGTGTTTAACGGAAGGAATTTGTGGTCAAGTACTATAGATACTGCCAATAATTATCTTGGATACATATTCCAGTATTTGAATTTCGGATGCGTTTGTAACTCTTATCATATTGTAAATTTAATTTAACTGACATTGCAAAACGCTGTAATACCATGACTTTTACAGATGGTATATATACGAGAGCAATATTTTGTATTACCTGTGTGCTCAACGTGTTTAAGCATTCCATTTCCTACAGTTTTCTGAATGATTTCGGATAGTGTTTATCATAAACGTGCGTAAAGATGTAACAAGAGAGACAAAATTCTTACCTATGAGAAATTGTAGCCATTCATGTTTACCATTCACGGAGCTCACTTTTGATTTAAATTATTTTTAATATATCTCTTATCATATCTGAGGTAATCATAGAACCCTTGATATTTTTATCCCCAAAACTCTTCAGATTTTTGCACTCCGACTAACTCACCTACTTTTCAATTGGGTTCATTTCAGTTAATACCATTATGGATTTAACTCAGTGAATTTTTCGTTTCAAAATTTAGTATTTTTTAACTGGTTAAAGATACCATTGAGTTTCAAAGATTCTGTTTACGCATTTCAAACCTAAACACAAATTTCGACCCGAGAAAAATCGTTCTCGTACCAAAACAAGTGGACCCGACAAGTTAAGGAGCGACATAGAAAAACGAATACGAAGGATAGACCTTGTGCCACGGTGGCGGAGTGATTAGCATGTTAGCTCTCCAACACCAAGGTCCCGGGCTCGAGTCTCGGTTGATCGGGCTTTTCCGGTTAGGGAATGCTTGTTTGTGTTCGTAATAATTATTAAAATAGATTTGATTGGGTTTCTCTTGTTTCCATTATAGAAATAATAATAATGATGTAAATATTGTCCATTAAATTAAACGGTGTGGGAACCATAAGTGTATCTAGTAACAGTACTCACTATGTCGATAAAATTCTTCATATTCCCAGTCATCGTCCATTTCCCATAAATGCATCATGAATGAAAACACCATATTTAATTCTGATACCTTTTATTATCACTAGACTCATTGTTGATTTTTCAGCACGAACCTTCTTAAATGGAAATCAATAAAGAAAAAACAGATGAGTAACATTATTAATTTCACCACCCAATAGATAGATTTCAATTTAAAAGGAACTCCTCTTTAATCATAAAGTCAATTTATTATGTTTGGTTGATTAATTCTAGGCGTCTCATCCAATAACTTTTGCTCCTAATCAATAAGACCCTCCCTAAATAAAATCCAGTCCAGAGAGAATGGAGAAGAGTATGGAGAAGAGATGGAAGGAATTTAAAAGTAAAGAAGGAAATATTACAAGAGAGGAAGAGATACTTCAAAAGCTTCTCAAAGGATAGAAAAGCAAGAGGAAAATGAAGAGACGGGAGTGGGAAAATATGGGACGATTTGCCGATAAGAGGAGAAAGTAATCCGCAGACTTTCTATCCCAGCTCACTCGCTCTGCCTTCAACGGCGCAAATTCCCTCTTCCTTAACCCAAAAGCGCTCTTATCTCTCCCTCTTCACCCTTCCACAGCCTTCATCTCATTCCATTGCTACCCCTTCCTTCCCTTCGCAACCAATCGATAGCAACGCCAACCCTCTCTCCCTTGTCCCTTCCCTCTTTCGTCAACGCTCACTCTCTACTGTTCCTTTTATCTCTCTCACCTCATTATCCCTTGCCCATGTTCACTCCCTTCCTTCTCACACATTCGCTCTCTTAACCTCTAATTCCATCTCCCTTTAACTCTACTAGATTTCTCGTTCTTGTTTCTCTACTTTGTCTTCGTGTTCATTTCCGCTTACTTTTTCTAAATCCATACACTTCCACAATTTTCCCTCCATTTTAAAGACTCCCCGTGACTATTAGTATTCTCTTTCAAGCCATCTTAAATCCATTCTTTCTCCGTGATTTCTTTTCTCGTAATGTTCTCGTTCTCTCTCTTCTCCACTTATCCTTTTTACATCTGTCATTTTAATCTACCTTTGAGGTACATCTTCCTCATTTCTTTCTCACTGACTTCCTCTTTCGCTTTACTATTTTTCCTCTCATTCTGTTCCTCATTCTTTCTCCCTCATACCATCACACATTTTCTCCTTTAATCCATCATAGTCTCTTGAATTCACGTATTTATTCCTCCATTCAATCACTAATCTATTTCATTCTCTCTATAATGCATTCGCTCATTCTCTCCCTTTCTCTCTCTCTTATCTATATTTTTATTCCATATTTATTCATCCTTCTCTACCTCTTTCCTTTTATCTTTTACCTCCATACCTTTTTAACCTTTTTACCTTTTATTATATTATCTACTTATTTACTTACATATGTCGTTTTTTGTATGTGTATACAGCGTTTTAACATTATTTATTTATTATCGATTCTTTGCAACTCTGTATTCGTTCCTCATCCCATCTACGTATCCATTTTCCTCATCTTTTTAACTTTTAAATCTATACCTTTTAAACTTTTACCTTTTTACCTTTTAACTATTTTTGTATTTTTACCTTGTCGTTTTTAATTCTGATCTATGTATACATTGTTGTAATATTTATCTATTTATTATTGTTTTTATGTGAATCAGTTTACGTCTCCTCAATGTATAAGAATTTAATGTACTTTTATATTTATTTATTTTTTAAATCACCTGTACTTGACTTTACTCTCTGTAAACCATGTAATATATAACTAGAGAGACTTGGGCAGGGGAAGTGGGGGCCACAAGGCTTTATCTGCCCCAGAATAAATAAAGAACAAGTCACGTCCCTCATTCTCCCACATTCTCTCACTCATTCTCTTCCCCAATCACTTTCTAAAATTCATTCTCTTTCAATCCCTTATTATCTTCACTATTCACTTCCATATTCACCACCTAATTCACATCCTAATTCATTCCCTCATTTAATACTTCTTCAATCCCTCATTCTATTCTTTATTTTCTGTTTCTTTCATTCCCTCATTCACTTGCATTCACTTTCTCATGCATTCCCTCATTCACTCCCTCTTTCCAATCTTCATTCTCTCCCTCACTCTCCCACATTCTCTCACTCATTCTCTCACTCATTCTCTCCTACTAATTTATTTATTCACTCCATTGTTTTTATTCATGTGACTGTATCTTGTTAATTTTTATACTTTGAATATTTTATCTATTGATTGCCTTTCGTTTTTATCCTTTGGACTCTTAACAACGTCTCCATTTATTTATTTACCGAATAATATTTTATATTTTATACCGTTACATGTTTATCAATTAGAATTTGACTTATATGCATATAAGTCAAATTATACAATTATATGTAAAACTGGAGAGACCCTGGGGCAGGGGAAGAGGGGGCCAAAAGGCTTCATCTGTCCCAGGTAAAACAAAGAAAAGGTGAAGTCAAGTCCCCCAGTCACCTTCTCTTTTAATTCTCTTTCACTCCCTCATTCAAACCATCATTCTCTCCCTCGCCCTCATTCTCTCTCTCATTCACCCCCTCATTCATATCCTCATCATTTTCTCATTAAATCCTACATTCAGTCCCCCATTCTATTTTTTTTATTTTCTGTCTCTTTCAGTCCCTCATTCCCTTGCATTCCCTTTCTCATTCACAAGTCCCTCGTTCAATCCTTCATACAATCCTTGATCTCCCTCACTCTCCCCTTAATTTACTACCTCAATCCCTCCCTCTCCTCCCATTATCTCCCTCATTCACCCCTCATTCACTTACTCGTTCAATCCCTCATTCTTTCTATAATTCAATTCCTCATTCTCTCCCTCATTCCCTTTTCTCGTTTTCTTTCTCTTCCTCACTTGCTCTCTCTCACTTCCTCTCTCGCCGTCTTCTTCATTTCTTTCTCATCCTCTTCTTCAGTAATCTTACATCTCTCTGTTTTTCCTTTCCTCTTTCTATTCTCCCAGCCTCCCTTTTACATTTCTACTCTCCTTTTGTCTTCGTTTCTCTGCATCTTTTTGTCCTACCCTCCATCTCTTTCTTTACTTTCACATTCCTTCTCTTCCTATCTTCGTGTTAATCCCTTTGCACCCACTCGGCTATCCTCGTTCACTCTCAATTTATTACTATCTATTTATATCCATCTCTGCAAAAGGGACTTTTCGTTGCTAAGCACTTCACTAGGAGTTGCTCTCGAGGAGGAAGGGGTCATAAGTGGATTTTATCTGGCGCGATAGGAAAGCCGAGACATCTAGCGGAAGGGAATGGAAGGAGGATCGAAATCGGTGTGGAAATGGGAGAGAAGGGGGGCATTTGTGTGCGTGAGCCAAGTAGAACTGAGCTGCCCTTTAGAGGTCCGTGTTTTTTGCAGGTGCTCTCCCTTTTTTGTGGAATGAAAAGAAGAAGATGAGGGACGATTTCCGCTTATCCTGGACTACTGTCATCCGCGTTCCATTGCTTGCAGTACTTTTTGTTCTCAAAAAGATTTTCAGTTGGTAAATCACTTTTCATAACTTCTTTTACTCACATTTTTGGCATGACAAAGCTGAGATAATCTGAGAAGGGTTAGTCCAAGACTGATCCTGAAGGGTTAGTGAATGAATTGCATCATTATTTTAAGATCTCTTGGTTACATCATGGACTCATGGAGAGAAAGAATCACATTCTAATCCGAGTACGTTTTTGAAGTCTTTTAAAATTTAGCTGTGCAAAATGAGAAGACCTAAGTTAACCATTTCAGTCTTAAGATATTTTCTAGGAACACTACAGTACTTTTAAGAAGTATTATTTTCAAGATCGATAAGAAAATCTCATGCCTTTAACTCATAAGGTTGATTTGATAGTAAGTCAATTTTTACTCTCTTAACGTCATCAATTCTATTCTTGATTTAATTCACAATAAAGGTCAGATTTAATTTATTTTAATATATTACTGCTCAATAAAAATAAAAAGCATCCTTGTAAGAAAGCTCTCCTACGCTACATTATTATTATTAATCAGAATTAAAATGGCAATAATTACATTTACATTTAATATTAATTTACATTTATTATTAAAAGTACTAAGTGAAATCTGATGGAATTTCATTTTAAAAAACGAAGAAGAAATCAAAGATTTACTTTCCACAGAATTTATTTCTGCGACCATGGTTTCGGTGCATATTTACACCATCACCAGGCGTTAAAATTAAAACAGACGTTTTTATGAAAAAACTGATGATGGTGTAAATTTGCACCGAAACCATGGTCGCAGAAATAAATTCTGTGGAAAGTAAATCTTTGATTTTTTCTTCGTTTTCTGAATTTACATTTACTAAAGAGTGAAAAATCACTTCGATACTTCATCCTATAATTCCTAGCACTCGTTTAGGTCGGTTTAAAAAATCAGAGGTTCCATATTCTCACAGAAATCCTACATGAACGTTAGGTTCATGAAAAATTAATTGGAATGACTACGTTTTCGAGTGTTCAAAGGATGTCAATTTCTCTGAATCCTCTGCTTACTAAAAATTCTTTGGTAAAGTTAGAATAAGCATACGTTTTTCTTTATTTATGTTGCATTTGATTTGAAAGAACGGTGATCTAGCTAAGATCCCAGAATAGACTTCATACTGACTCGGTTTTTTTATGAAGAAAGTATAGATTATGTTCATCGTTTTTGTTCGTAATCGTCCAAAGTTATTAAAACAGATGTTTTTATGAAAAAACTGTTTTCGTTAAGGAGAAAAGAAGAAACGATCATTATACTTTTAAAATAATATTAATATGATGTTTTTATGAAAAAACTGTTTTCGTTAAGGAGAAAAAAAGAAACGATCATTATACTTTTAAAATAATATTAATATGATGTTTTTATGAAAAAACTGTTTTCGTTAAGGAGAAAAAAAGAAACGATCATTATACTTTTAAAATAATATTAATATGATGTTTTTATGAAAAAACTGTTTTCGTTAAGGAGAAAAAAAGAAACGATCATTATACTTTTAAAATAATATTAATATGATGTTTTTATGAAAAAACTGTTTTCGTTAAGGAGAAAAAAAGAAACGATCATTATACTTTTAAAATAATATTAATATGATGTTTTTATGAAAAAACTGTTTTCGTTAAGGAGAAAAAAAGAAACGATCATTATACTTTTAAAATAATATTAATATGATGTTTTTATGAAAAAACTGTTTTCGTTAAGGAGAAAAAAAGAAACGATCATTATACTTTTAAAATAATATTAATATGATGTTTTTATGAAAAAACTGTTTTCGTTAAGGAGAAAAAAAGAAACGATCATTATACTTTTAAAATAATATTAATATGATGTTTTTATGAAAAAACTGTTTTCGTTAAGGAGAAAAAAAGAAACGATCATTATACTTTTAAAATAATATTAATATGATGTTTTTATGAAAAAACTGTTTTCGTTAAGGAGAAAAAAAGAAACGATCATTATACTTTTAAAATAATATTAATATGATGTTTTTATGAAAAAACTGTTTTCGTTAAGGAGAAAAAAAGAAACGATCATTATACTTTTAAAATAATATTAATATGATGTTTTTATGAAAAAACTGTTTTCGTTAAGGAGAAAAAAAGAAACGATCATTATACTTTTAAAATAATATTAATATGATGTTTTTATGAAAAAACTGTTTTCGTTAAGGAGAAAAAAAGAAACGATCATTATACTTTTAAAATAATATTAATATGATGTTTTTATGAAAAAACTGTTTTCGTTAAGGAGAAAAAAAGAAACGATCATTATACTTTTAAAATAATATTAATATGATGTTTTTATGAAAAAACTGTTTTCGTTAAGGAGAAAAAAAGAAACGATCATTATACTTTTAAAATAATATTAATATGATGTTTTTATGAAAAAACTGTTTTCGTTAAGGAGAAAAAAAGAAACGATCATTATACTTTTAAAATAATATTAATATGATGTTTTTATGAAAAAACTGTTTTCGTTAAGGAGAAAAAAAGAAACGATCATTATACTTTTAAAATAATATTAATATGATGTTTTTATGAAAAAACTGTTTTCGTTAAGGAGAAAAAAAGAAACGATCATTATACTTTTAAAATAATATNGTTATGTGTTGCCTAAATATCAACAGTGAAACATAATAAGAGAAAATAAAATAAAAATGTATACGAAATAGTATAGAAGTCATATCAAACATAAATAAATTAAGCTATTAATTAGATTTTAATAAAGAGTTTCAAAACAGTTTTCATAGAGAATGAATCTTTGAGAAGAGTGAGTCTAAAGTGAAAGATTTATGCAAAGACATGAAAATTTAGAGGGATGTGGAATGCAATAAAAATAAGAAAGTTAGGTTGGGTTAAGTTAAGAAGCGTACAGTGCGTCTATGAGGCGAATGAGTGGCCCGAAATTGAGAACAGCATAATTGATTCATATATAAATGTAGATATTGAATTTACGTTGTGTTTTCAAATAATAGCTGTGGTGAAAACCTGCTTATAGAAACACATTTTCGTTGTTACTTAGTTTATAAAAATATTCGTAGAGGCGAGGCAATGATCAGTTTATGACTGATATTGCTAGTGCATAAACCCAGAATTAATTTATATTGGATTTGGTTAGTGATAGACTAAGTACTTTACCCTTCCCTTTACTACGTTTCGAAGAAATAAACGTAAATGCTATTTCATTCGTGTATAAGCAAATGCGAGAGACATAAATCCGGTGTCCAACATAATCTGGCAAAACAAGACTGCAGTCTTGGATAAAAATGCCTTAATATTATCCTTCCCTACTAAGAGAGGTTTTTCTCTATCGACGGATCACTCAATTGGAAGCCTCACGGTAGCCTCTATAACCTCTCTCTTTCCACATTACACATCTGCATTACATCTACATGTTCTCCGGGGGAAACATTCCGAAGTCGACGCTAGAGCCGTCTAGATTGGCGGAATTTGTACGAAGTAGGGAGGAAATTGAAGGAAGCCATGCGAAGAGAAGGAAAGAGATTCAAATATGGCGCACAAAGCTTGGAATAATACGGCGAGGGAAATGAAAAAATATGGTAGCCTATAGAGTGGAGGGAATCAGGAAATAGGAGTGAAAGTCCCGTGGAGAGTAAACTGCGAGTATGCGGAAGTGAAAGGAAAGATGGATTCTACGACGCACGGTATTCTGTTATCAAAATAAGATAGAAAAGGAAGAGAAGAACGAAAGAGATAGAATGTAGAATATTCAGTAAGAGAAGAGAAAACCGATTTCATTAGAGTTTGAATGAAGTTAATGATTCCCTTCGTTTATTTTTCTGTCTGTCATCAAAAAATTCATTCATACAGCGAATATTACCCATTCCCATATTTACGTAAACGCTGAAATTTATATGCTGAAAGTAAAGTTATCTCAGATAAACGCATCATAGTTTGAGTTAAAAATGTACGCCACCTTATCAAATACTTCACAATTTAAAACAAAAGACGTACGCATTTGGAAATATTTTTAGCGCCTTATATTCTTGTAAAGAAACTATTGCTAAAGAATCTTACTTTCGAAATATTGCTTTCTATTGGTGGCGTCGTTGGTTTCTGATGGTTATGAAGATATTCATTGGAACCCGTTGGTTTTTATGTTAGTTAGGGAAATAGATGCTAAAAATGTGCGATTCGAAGATTAATTTGCTCCGCGGACAATACGTGTCATAGAACAGGTTAGATGAATAATCGAATTATGGCAAACGCTCCCCCTCTAACACGCCGAAAGACAATTTGTGCGATAAAAATGAAGATATTTGAATTCGTGTAATGTAAAACGGTACCAAAAGGAAATAATAATAATGATTTGCACCTAACATATTATATAGATTGAATCATAATTTGTATCATATCAACTATTGATTCATAAGAAGTTGGTAATAAATAAATAGCAGTATTAAAATCTAAAACATTTGCCGAGTAACTTTGAATGTTTGAAAACTAACGTTGAGAATGTTTGAAAACAAACGTTGACGATTGACGTTGAAAAGGCATAGCAGGTTTGATATAATGTTTCTAATATTCATATCAAACGAAAGGGAATAGCGATATCTTTTCGAAGAAATGTAGTTTTGAGGGATATTAATTGAAAAGGACAATTATGAGAAAAAATGAATGTGAGTAAACATACGGCATGGTGGTGATGTCTAAGGCAAGAAACACTTCGGCGAAATCCGGAAGGAAAAGATTACTGAAAGAGAATTGAGAAGGGATCTCCGAGAAAGGTGAGGAAGGAATCCCTTGAAGGGACGTTGCCATAAAAGAAGTTAGGCGAAGGAGAAAAGTTTCTACATGGAAAGTGATTTTCTTTCTCTGCATCCCTTCCTCTGCCAGCTATTATCTTCCCTTTCTCCGTTCGGCCTCTATTCGTACAATTTCCTCCATCTCACAACTTCTCTTTCTCTTCTTACTTACTTCATTTTTACAAAGAGAGAAGTATTGCTACTAACAGGAACTTGACTCGGTTGAACTTTTTTAAATTGTCCAACCACATTCATAATTGTAGTTAAAAGCATTCCGTTACGAAGATTCGGATTTAAAAAAGGTTATAAAAAACACATAAATTGCAAATGATACCCAAATTTTCATACGGACCACCGAAAGTTTCTCACGGACCATCGGAGGTCCACGAACGACCGGCTGGCGACCGCTGGGTAGACTCCATTCCGTGTAGGCGACAATGTAGACTAGGAGGTGGGGAACCTTTTACCATCGGGAATCCGAATTAACCATTCGATCGCATAAGAAAAGCCACATGTGAAAACCTCAGGCTACTTTTAAGTTATGTGTTGCCTAAATATCAACAGTGAAACATTGAAATTGCAAACAAGAAAACAAATCTCTTTGCAGAGTTAACTAAAAGGAAAATATTTTCCATTTTGATGAAAGAGAAATAAAAAAAACTTTTCCACAGAATTTTCCGTGATAACGTGATAAAGCAGAATTCTGTGGTATTGTGTAAAATTTGTTTTTTCATCATGAAGAGTTCCCAGTAAGTCGAGGCCGAAACAGTGGATTTTCCATTTTATTTGCACTTGCAATATTATGAAAGAAAACTACTTAAATAAGAGCCTTTGTTTCTCGAAAGTCCGCATATCAAGAGGGCCATAGCTTCCCCACCTCTGCTGTTTACGAATTAGATAAGGACAATTAAGAATTGCAATGGCCAATCGATAAGCGTTAGAAAAATACTCCTTGGCATGGGCAACCATAGAAGAATCGCTATAAATTTTAGTTTTTTTTAACCTCAATTAATACAAAAGCAGTACGATCTCTGAAGACGTAGAGGAAATTATGCTCCTACAAATCATACAGGCCCATCAGACTTTGCAGTAAAAACCAAGGAAATAGAAACTAGAAATATGGGCTTTGAAGATGGATATAGTCCGCGGACAATATGCGACATAAATTAGGTTAAATGAACCGATTTCTAGCTAAGGTTCTCCCTCTCTACCACAAGCTGGAAGGCAATTTCACGGTATGTGTAGATATTTGAATTTGTGTTACAAATTTTGTGAAAATGACTTCTGAAAGGTTTCCAATGTACCTAAAAGTCTCTATTCCTCCCTTTGCATATCCCGATAAAATATTTTCCTATCTACATACTCAATTTTTAAATCTTCTAATAAGAAAAGTGCTAAGTGAATTCCTCCAAGCAGAGGTTGTCGGATAAGCTCCATTTAATCGTAAAATTTTGAGCGTTTTAGACCGCTTGAGAAGCGTGTGATGTAACATTAGACAACTTTAGAATAGAACATATATCGCGAGACCTCGGCTAATGAGTGACCTATTAACGAATTATTCGACTAACGAAGATTTGTTTTCGCTGTATTTCGGACACGACTAACGAATATGGAGTTGGCTAACAAACGTTTTTTGTGGATGCGCGTGCTAACATAAAGCAGTGAAACTGAACGGTCGGACCGTTTCTACTCGATACTATCACTCAATTAATGGCGAAGGATTTGAAACGAGGCAAGACATTTTTTCTGACAACGACAGCGGGTAAAAAGGTCGGGAGGCGAGAATTACAGTCTGTCTGAGTGTTATTTGGCTCAGAGGTCGATTTGTGCCTCAAACTTCGTCCTCCCAAACTTTTTCCTCTCTGAACCGCAGTGTGGAAGAAAGCGGGAAAGGCTCAAATAAATAACTGTAAAAATAATTTACAAGATATTAAATAAATAGGAATAAAGAAATGAAAGTTGTTCAGCATCACTCCCCGTATCTTTCCTATAGTCAATGCCTTGGACATAAATTAGGTAAAAGAGTATATTAGATACATTTTTACATCCTGCACCAAAGGACATATGGAAAATATTTCATTCATCAAGACGTTGTGGAAGGAACCTGGGTGTATAGTATAGCTTATCACTACTTCAATTTCTTGGGCCTTGCAATTTTATATCCTTACGATTTTCAGCTAATATTTCAAGGTAATGAATCCAGAAGAACAGCAAACGTGTGAAACATTCAGAAAATTGAGAAGAAAAATACCTTTCCTCCGACAAATGGAAAATATTTTCCACACTTCAAATATTTTCCGCCTCTATTTCCCCTAGAGTAAAACTCTTAGAAAGGAAAACAGCGAGTAGCAATGTAGCTGACGGGAACTCTCCCAAGAGATGCTTGCAATTTGGAGTAGTGGTAGGGAAAGAAAGGTGAAGTGGAAAGATTTATGGAGGGAAGAGAAAAGGGAGAAAGACAGAAAGCTGAGAAATTGGGCAAAGAATTCCCTACTCATATGTAAGAAAAAGTGAGATAGAAATGGATGAGAATGATAAATGGTGGGGTATGTGAAGAGGAATAAAGTTTCTTCTGCGTTTGAAAAGTTCTTGGAGAAAGCTCTCGTATTATATTCTATTATGAGAACAGTATATGTATCTACGATTCATTCTTATCGATCATATTGACAATTATATTAATTTTTTGCAACTTCGGTGGCTAAAAAGTTGGCAGACTACCTTACCAACTCCAGGGTCTCGGTATTGAGTCTCGCCTGACCGAGTTTTACAGGTTAGAACTTACATATTATTATTTATTATTATACGTTAATTATATGTCCTTCATCTCAGCTGGACTATTTTTATAATTATTAATTTAACGGAGACAGGAGCTCTAATCATATTCGTGTTAATAAACTGAACAATTATACACACAAACAACGAACACAAACACCCATGTCCTATCCCAGTTATCCAGGACTCGAACCCGGGACCCCAATTTTCGAAAGCTAACACTCTAACCATTCCGCCACCGAGGTTGGTATCTATTTGTGCAGTATGTGGTTTTGCTCGCTGCGATTTATTGTAAAAGATAGAATAAGTCGTCATTCATATATATGAATACAAAACCGCGTTAGAAAATTAGCGTGCCAATCGGCCATGATCAATAAAATTGCATATTTCACAACTAGTGTACGATAAAAGGATCTCAGCAATTATGGGAAACCATAAACCACCTCCGTCGCCACTGGGGTCTACCCATCAACATTCATTAAGCCGCAAATATTTTAGCTAATTGCATGACACTATATGCATGATTCTCTTGAAAATCATTAAATCATTATTCTTTGCCGAATCGGGCTCGGCATGATTAAGAGTCCTATCCAATATCTACATAATTCCATGAAAATGCGAGATTACCTTATTGTTAAAATCGATATGATCAGGCGTTACTTGGTGGAAAGCCATACTAAATGAAATTAAAATCCTTCGTAATTTCATTTACCTTATTGTATTCTATATGGTAACTTATAGTACTGCCGATTGCCGTTAAATGATCCTGCTTGAATAAACTAGTGCTGTTAAAACGTGGTTCTTATCAAATATAAGATTTGCATAAATCGTGGGAATTTTAATGAAAATATTCTGAATAAATACAGAAACACCTTAGGCAAGCGAGGGTGAAAGGTTTTTAACGTTTCACGAAGAAGCCTGCGCCACAAATCCCGAGGATGAACGATGCATAAGATCTTGGTTCAAGTCCCAAACATCTCACAATTTTTCACTTACTTTCATCCTCGGCCTTAAGTTGGTTTAAAAATGTATTTGGAAAATACATATAATCTAATCTAAAATAAAGCAGAATTTTCCGTCTATTGTAAGTGAAAATAAAAGCGTTTTGAAGATCGAAAACGCATCCTAAATCCTAATTAGTTCATGAGGTATTTATAACTCATCATATAACACTGAATCGGGTAAAGCTTTGAGTTAACGCTTAAGCCGGGAATCAAATATATTTCAACAGTCATAAAACACTATTCAACGTCAAGGAAAACTTACTTTATCCTACAATTCACTTTTGATCGGGATACATATGCATTTGTTGAATAAAAATAAAATATTTTCCCTGTAATAAAAGGTTACCCTCGTATATCCTCACCTTAAAAATGTAAACAGACGATTTTAATGGTAAAGTTATAAAATAGAGAATGATGACAGGTGTGCATACTAATTAAATAGCCGGGTTTTATGGGAGCACATTTATAAAATATGAAGCGTACGTTTTTCAGATGAGTGAATCGGTAGCAGGGCAGTTGAGGAATTAATTAATCGAAACGAATTTCATTTAATATGAATAACGCTGAGGTCAAATACCACTCAAATAAACGCAGCGAAATAACTACCGATGATTTTAATAATGCACTCATCTTTTTCTGAGCTCTATAACATTTTTCGTTAATTTGGAATGTTATCAATATAAATAAGGTATCCAATAACAGCCATAATATGTCCAAATCTCGCTCAGTTATGGATCGGGTGCAACATTCATTATAAATATGAGATTACATTTGGAAATCCGGAATCGACACTTTTTCCAGTGTATGTAATTGAATGGGCCAATACATTGGTTTCTCATTTTCTATCCAGGAATATCACGGAATAATTTTCGAATAAGCGAAATTTAAAATGTCACTTTGATATAGGTTAGAAAATAAGGTTTTTAATGTGTTTCTCCTTTTAATATTAATCTGTTTGCAGACACATATTTACTCAAAGATTATAAGATAAAGAAACTTTTAACTTTTCATCATGTGAGAGAAAGGGTTAAAGGGTGACTTATCACGTAGAGCACCCAGGAAAATTCCCAAGGAGAAACGGACATGAGGAAAACGGAACGGAACTCAGACCCAGATTTCTCCACTACCGGTATGTTACTCTAACCGGGTTCCGGTTAGGGTAACAGAGTTCCTGGTGTGAGTCCAGGTCCTGATACTTTTTTCATACCCGTTTATCCCTGGGAATCTTACTTATTATCAAAATTTACATTTTCAAAATATAGGTAAGACAGAGAAAACTACTGATCGCGAAAGTATAATTAATTAATTGAGATATAAAATAATAGAAAGAAAATAATCTGAATCTTGAGCTACGAAATTTAATTAATGCGTCTCATCATGGTACAGTGTTTTTATAAAGAAGGGGCCGGTATTGAATAATTTAGAATGCCCCTGTATTACCGATGAACGTTATATTATATTAATTATACATGTCCTTTAAAATGAATACTGATAATACAGGAACTTGTAATGTAAATAGCCAATTACTTATACATTGTCGAATACAGTAACGTTCCTCCGTGTTCAAGGCGATCCTGGAAAAAGGTATATTGATAGAGTAAGTACTTCACATTTATAAAATACACGATTTTTAAACATCCCAAATCTTATAAATCTAAGACAAATGTTACCAAATACCCCCATAATTCTCTGTATAATATTTTGAGATTTTTAATTTCCTTATGAATTTTTATTTATTGGTTAGAAATTCGGCGAAGCATTCAGCATTTGTCATCATCG
>KZ308172.1:1691217-1707654 GCA_000376725.2 Ladona fulva
GTATTAACTGTTATCTAGCATAGCACGAAAACAGAGAACACCTGTATTCTAGCCATCCAAATTTCACTCAGTCGTTTCCTTATGCAACCCGTATCATCCCAAACCATTTCTGAAGCAGAATCACAAGTACGAGTTACTGCTATCATTTGATGCATTTACAAATGTTAAGGGAATCTCGCAAGTAAATGGTTGCTTATCTTTGCGAACTTCATGAATAATGGATTTAGTCAACATTAATATCAGCATCTACACCTGCAGCATTATACCGGAGAAAGGAACTGGATGGAAGATTTGCATGAATGTTAAATCCAAAGATGACGAAATGAAGGAGAAAAAGCCTGCTGTAGCCGAGACTCGAACCTGGGTCTTCGACTCTAATCAATGCTCTAAATCAATTAAGCTACCATGACAGAACAATCTCCCCCTGGATTCCTGAGGCTGTGATGGGAAAATGAAATGCAAATACAGATTTTTATAATAAAGATAATTGAAAAGCATTGAGCTAATCTCACATTTCCTCACGAAGAAGGATACATTGAGAAAACGGTGCAGGAAGGATAACTATTTACGATTAAAAAGGGGAATATTTTAATTCTTAGGAGGGTATCAAACTTCAGCATCATTCTAATAAATCATAAAAAAGAGATTTTTCTCAACGATTTGTGTTTCTACCGATCATACGCGATTTCTGATACATTTTGCTAACTTAAAATTCGGGTAATAGGTGTATCTATGTATGACAAGGATTCAGTAGTCGTGAGCATAAATGCGAAAGTGTTTCACAGTTGAAAACTGATCGAAAATTGTTGCATAATAATATTGATACATTACACACTTTGATTATCATTAAGAGTTTTTAACTTGAAGATCGCAAAATTGTCAATATAAAACTTTATAAAAAATACAAATATCATTGGAAATTAAAAGGTTTTAGGCGAAATATTTTCCCAGGATAGGCATCGCATAAAAACCCAAATGAAGGCCATACTTTGAATTCTATATTTGTGCAAAGACTTTCCTTTTCACACCTATTCCTGTGATTCTTGGATGGGTTTTCCTTTTTCATCTCTTCGTAAGCTTTGTAGCCTCTTTGAGAGCCTCTGGCGGTGAGAAGAGCAACTAATTGGAACGGCTACCCGCCGTGCTTACTTTGTCCTTTGAGAATGGAGTGAAATTCACTCAGCGTGGTAGTTTAGTAATAACAACGTCCACCCAGAAATTCGAAGTTTGAGTCTTAGCATTTCTTTGATAAGATTATATAATTATTATATACAACTTCATTTTAGTACTTCGTTGCGGAGATGATAACCAGTAAATCTAATATGGCTAAATAAAACTTACGCATAAAATTAAAGGCGAGTCTGATGGGAGGCTAAAATAAAATGCTAAAATGGTCAAATAAACAATTGTCGTAGTCGAAGGACATTTTGGAGACACGCAATTTGATTACTAAGCTTCTCCTTCCCGTCCGTTATGTCTGCCGTCGGCACAATTAACTGAACGGACGAATTACCTAGATTGACGCAGTCAGCATAAGGGAGGGAGATGCACGCCGCCTCTTTCTTATGGTTTTTGTTGGCCTATTGCAGTTGCTCCACGTCCCGTACTCATTACCTCTACCGTTTTTTCAAAGCTTTTCTCATCCCTATTACGCACATTTCTCTCTTTAAACCTTTTCCGTATCGTCGTCCATACTCTGAAATAAAAATCTGGTTGGATACACTTTTAAATGAACTTGCTTTCGGTAGCAAGAGTGTGTATCGAATTGCCCCTTCGAAATGATTTTATTTAATTCTCTTGGGCAAACTTAGGATTCGCCAAAGGTATTCGATAGGGAAATCACTAAGCCAAAATATTATCTCTGTGATGTTCATTCAGGGAACGATTAGAACCCAACTCGTTGAAACTACGGCTTTCTATCTGGAATAAGATATTACAATTCTTTAAGATAAAAGACAACCTTCTACTTATAATTTCGTAGCAAAAGATTTTGACTTACTATTGTTTCCTATCTGATTTCGTCTTAGGATGATTATTTCTAGAAGAAAAGTGTAGATCCGTCCATATTCTTCGACAATTTTCAATAATTTTATAATTTATACAACCAAATCTAACCCCGCAACTAACTTAATCAAGACAGACTTTACGTAAGAGATATATAGTCACGATTGATGATAGTTTTGAGATTCCTAATACTAAACTGACAATTATCACAATCAATACAATCAAATCCAGAATTCAATCATAACACACTCAAATTGTATTGACAACCTCAACAAATATTTCATGTCTTATAATTGAAGTAAACTTGTGATTCAAACAAAATGATTTTTGGGAAAATAAAATTCACTAAGTAAAATTCCACAGGAGTATATTTATTTTCACGACCGGTTTCGAACAGAGTTAGTTCATCATCACCTGATGATGAACTAACTGAACTAACCAGATGATGAACTAACTCTGTTCGAAACCGGCCGTGAAAACAAATATACTCCTGTGGAATTTTACTTAGTTTATTTTATTTTCCCAGTGATGGAGTTCCACTAAGTTAAGGCTTCTTCTATAGATTAAAATGATTTTTGTGATATCGAGATTCAATAGTTGTATGCATCAATAAGTTCGCAAAAGAAATACAGATGATCGAAAGATTGAGAGAGTTCTAGTATAGTAACCAACGGTACTGAATAGTTCCAAGGAATAAGGGGCATTAAAAAAGTATGCAAGGGACTCTAGTCATCCGCTTCCCGGGTGACTCCTCTAGACATTAAACTATATTGCAAAAATATATAAACTCCAGGCGTTCTGGCCATCTAAAAATAGTTCCGCACTTCGTAATTTTCACAATTTACTTAAATACGACCTGAAGATCGTCTTGGTCGAAACCGTTCGGTTTTAAATAAATCTGTAAATTACGAGGTACTTTTTGGGATTATTTTTCCACAAACATACTTCAGAACGTTCTGGCAAGAGAGCTCAATTGCTACAGCAGTCACTCGGGAAGAAATTTTCTTAGCTGCATACCTTTACCAGCAAATCCACCTTCACCATTTTTCTTCTGGGATTGAATAGGTTTCAACTCATGATGAGCTTGAAAAGAATAATGAATTCCATCAGGATTGTATTTATTGGTTCATTCAACGGGATATACTAATTTTTTACTTAGAAAATATAATTAAAAATTTCACAGTAAAAATTCATATCAAACATCGTAATAATAAGATATAAATTACAAAATATCACAAATTAAGAGACTTAAAAGATAAAATATCACAAACAATAGGATATGAGTTTATTAAATACATAATGATACAGAATTAATAAAGAAGACAATTAGCAAAGGGCAAGGCCAGTTAAAGGAAAGTCGAACTTAATTTCATTAATAGAATGATACACATTAAAATACAGAAGATGTAACATCATTTTGTATTTACAATTTCTTACAACACATGAAATAAGGTGATAAAATGTACTCAAACATATATTGAAAGAAATAAAAGTGCATTTGAAATTTATAGTTGACATTCCGAAGGGCATATATTTTAAATTACATTTAGGCTACAATTAAATATGTCTATACTTTTTAGTTGTAAGTTTTATCATGAGAGGAAACAGAGGAAAGCGCAGCGAGTAATATTTATGTTCTATTAAAAGGACTGAATGAAAATTCAGATGAGGTCCATCCTTCGCTTGAATTTCATTGTGCTTTTTTATTCACTCTTACATTTTTTCACTCTTGATTCACTCTTATCTGTGTGATAAAATCATATTGGCCACGATAAATTAAGTGGTATATTTCATTTTCGTTGCGTTACTGAAATGAAAAAAGCCGCGATAATTTAATACGAGTGAAACTAACAACTATTGTAGCTGCTTTTTCAAATACCATCCGGAGAATTTTAGTAAAGTGATATAATTTTACTATACATACTTCATTCTGAAAGGATAAACTATCCCCACACCTGTTATGGAAATTTTGAAAATGTTATGTTTTCCAAATATGACATGCTTTTCTCATTTCCCATCGCCAAAGGATAAAAATATAAACTCTCAAATGACGATAATATGGAAACATGAGGATTGCACTAAAAGGAATCGCGGTTTCAACGCAGAATCTCGGGAAATTTCCACTTTCGAGCATTTAATTAACCAAAAATCGCATTACCTTCTCCGCCAGATCCTAGGAATCCTTAAAATAAAGTCGAGTGGTAAAATACTCCGTTCTGTGATATTTCATGAATTTTAGAGGCAAAACTCCACGTAAAGAGTACGAAGTAGAAAAAAAGGGAAAGGCGCGTTCTGTTGTTGACTTTCGAGCAAAGGAAAATAATCGGAGGAGCGATGATTTCCGAGAAAATAAATCCCAAAAGCTTTCTAGTAATAAATACAGCGACGTAACGCGGTCCTATAACTGGGTCTCCCCAACTCCGCCGACAGAAGGAGAAAATGTAAATGTTTGGAAACACTTGATTTTTCGAGAGAGGCAAGTTGACATTAAATTCGTTCATCGAATCCATCGAAAATGTCCAAAAATGTTTGACGCAGAAAACATTTTCCACAAAACATGAATTTACAAAAACAAAACTCCGCGAACAGAAAAACGACAGGTCACTTTATTTCATTTAGTCCTTTCTTTCTCTTACTCTATGAAAATCCGAGCTTTTAACCCTCGCGTAATTTAGTAGACTATATCCTTCGTATTAATTAGTTAAGCGCTTTAATTAATTAAAAAATGTATTGCGCTTTCCTGTGGTGGATACGTACGTACAACTGAGGCAAGCCTCGCATAATCGCGACGAAAAACGCTTGAAAAATATTTCGCGAATTTTTTAATAACCACTCGTGCTTTTGCAGCGTGAATTTAAATCGCTTAGTGCAGGTTTCCGTGTAATATAGCGGTAGGTGCTCGTGTCTACAACCAACACTCGAGAGGGAATAAAAAGGCGGAATAAAGAGGGAGCCTTGTGCCAAATGTAAACTGGAGAGAGGGGAAACCTCGGTTGTTATGAGCCGTAGGTCAGATGAAGATCGAAATAAAATTATAAAAAGAGGAAAGAGAAAAAGGGAGGGGCGATGGAACCGGACAAAAGAACGGAAGGAATGAGTTTTAAGGGAGAAGCCGCAAAGGGAATAATTTAACGTGAGAAAATAGAGGACTGCTTACTCCTCGTTGAAGAGAGGAGAGAGATTGAGGAACAAAAGAAGGAACGATTGGAGCGGAAAATGGGGCTTGATCCACAGAGAGGAAAGAGATGAACAAAGTTATCCGCATCTGCACACGTACCGGGCGAGCCACCTATCGAAGTGTGGCAGGGAGTTGAAGTATCATAAGCCTACTTATCTGGTTTTACTATCGCGTATCGTCGACAGAAAACGTGAATCTTTGCAGTGGCTACTTCTATCTATTTCCTTCATTTTTCTTGAAGCATCTGATCGGCCTATGTAACAGGGTGGACGGATAATATCTACTACCTCTTCCGAGAAGGAAATATCTATGACTGTACTGAACAGTTCTGATTACATTTATTCTGGTTTAATTTGCCTGCTCTACCATTTAACATTTACTAAACCAAAGCAAACCTAGCAAAAAGATTTTGGGAAAGTATTAAGACTTTTCAGTAAGTGATTTCTTTCCACAAAGTATCACCTTCCAGCATCGAAATCCAAAGACCTAAGTTACGTAGCAAAGCTGACGTATCAGGTGATGATGTAGAAACCTGGGTCGTGTGTTAAGTGTGTTTATTCTATAAAATGATAAAAATCACTTTTTTATACAAAATGTAAAACATATTCAATTCATCAAGATACGGGTTCAGGAACAATGCAATGATTAATCATAGAATCCGCCATCATAATATTACCCGACTGAAGCAGCGGCATGTAACAGAGATATAGTTCATGGTAAAAAAGGCCGATCTCTGGAAAATTAATGGGATATCATTAAACTGCAATAATCAAGCAGCTTTAATGCGTGTCCTAAATCCAGTTTAAATTGGCTATGCTGTCAATCAATCACGAGATGGAATAGAATGATATGATATGAACTATTAAACAATATTCAGCAAAGGCTACAATGGAAAATAGATTCGGGTACGGCTTCCTTTTCTGCGTACGATAATGTTCCGATACATTATATGTACACGATTTGCCATAAGAGATGTTTATAGTAACCAACGGTACTGAATAGTTCCAAGGAATAAGGGGCATTAAAAAAGTATGCAAGGAACGTGACTCTAGTCATCCGCTTCCCGGGTGACTCCTCTAGACATTAAACTATATTGCAAAAATATATAAACTCCAGGCGTTCTGGCCATCTAAAAATAGTTCCGCACTTCGTAATTTTCACAATTTACTTAAATACGACCTGAAGATCGTCTTGGTCGAAACCGTTCGGTTTTAAATAAATCTGTAAAATACGAGGTACTTTTTGGGATTATTTTTCCAAAAACATACTTCAGAACGTTCTGGCAAGAGAGCTCAATTGCTACAGCAGTCACTCGGGAAGAAATTTTCTTAGCTGCATACCTTTACCAGCAAATCCACCTTCACCATTTTCCTTCTGGGATTGAATAGGTTTCAACTCATGATGAGCTTGAAAAGAATAATGAATTCCATCAGGATTGTATTTATTGGTTCATTCAACGGGATATACTAATTTTTTACTTAGAAAATATAATTAAAAATTTCACAGTAAAAATTCATATCAAACATCGTAATAATAAGATATAAATTACAAAATATCACAAATTAAGAGACTTAAAAGATAAAATATCACAAACAATAGGATATGAGTTTATTAAATACATAATGATACAGAATTAATAAAGAAGACAATTAGCAAAGGGCAAGGCCAGTTAAAGGAAAGTCGAACTTAATTTCATTAATAGAATGATACACATTAAAATACAGAAGATGTAACATCATTTTGTATTTACAATTTCTTACAACACATGAAATAAGGTGATAAAATGTACTCAAACATATATTGAAAGAAATAAAAGTGCATTTGAAATTTATAGTTGACATTTCGAAGGGCATATATTTTAAATTACATTTAGGCTACAATTAAATATGTCTATACTTTTTAGTTGTAAGTTTTATCATGAGAGGAAACAGAGGAAAGCGCAGCGAGTAATATTTATGTTCTATTAAAAGGACTGAATGAAAATTCAGATGAGGTCCATCCTTCGCTTGAATTTCATTGTGCTTTTTTATTCACTCTTACATTTTTTCACTCTTGATTCACTCTTATCTGTGTGATAAAATCATATTGGCCACGATAAATTAAGTGGTATATTTCATTTTCGTTGCGTTACTGAAATGAAAAAAGCCGCGATAATTTAATACGAGTGAAACTAACAACTATTATAGCTGCTTTTTCAAATACCATCCGGAGAAATTTAGTAAAGTGATATAATTTTACTATACATACTTCATTCTGAAAGGATAAACTATCCCCACACCTGTTATGGAAATTTTGAAAATGTTATGTTTTCCAAATATGACATGCTTTTCTCATTTCCCATCGCCAAAGGATAAAAATATAAACTCTCAAATGACGATAATATGGAAACATGAGGATTGCACTAAAAGGAATCGCGGTTTCAACGCAGAATCTCGGGAAATTTCCACTTTCGAGCATTTAATTAACCAAAAATCGCATTACCTTCTCCGCCAGATCCTAGGAATCCTTAAAATAAAGTCGAGTGGTAAAATACTCCGTTCTGTGATATTTCATGAATTTTAGAGGCAAAACTCCACGTAAAGAGTACGAAGTAGAAAAAAAGGGAAAGGCGCGTTCTGTTGTTGACTTTCGAGCAAAGGAAAATAATCGGAGGAGCGATGATTTCCGAGAAAATAAATCCCAAAAGCTTTCTAGTAATAAATACAGCGACGTAACGCGGTCCTATAACTGGGTCTCCCCAACTCCGCCGACAGAAGGAGAACATGTAAATGTTTGGAAACACTTGATTTTTCGAGAGAGGCAAGTTGACATTAAATTCGTTCATCGAATCCATCGAAAATGTCCAAAAATGTTTGACGCAGAAAACATTTTCCACAAAACATGAATTTACAAAAACAAAACTCCGCGAACAGAAAAACGACAGGTCACTTTATTTCATTTAGTCCTTTCTTTCTCTTACTCTATGAAAATCCGAGCTTTTAACCCTCGCGTAATTTAGTAGACTATATCCTTAGTATTAATTAGTTAAGCGCTTTAATTAATTAAAAAATGTATTGCGCTTTCCTGTGGTGGATACGTACGTACAACTGAGGCAAGCCTCGCATAATCGCGACGAAAAACGCTTGAAAAATATTTCGCGAATTTTTTAATAACCACTCGTGCTTTTGCAGCGTGAATTTAAATCGCTTAGTGCAGGTTTCCGTGTAATATAGCGGTAGGTGCTCGTGTCTACAACCAACACTCGAGAGGGAATAAAAAGGCGGAATAAAGAGGGAGCCTTGTGCCAAATGTAAACTGGAGAGAGGGGAAACCTCGGTTGTTATGAGCCGTAGGTCAGAGGAAGATCGAAATAAAATTATAAAAAGAGGAAAGAGAAAAAGGGAGGGGCGATGGAACCGGACAAAAGAACGGAAGGAATGAGTTTTAAGGGAGAAGCCGCAAAGGGAATAATTTAACGTGAGAAAATAGAGGACTGCTTACTCCTCGTTGAAGAGAGGAGAGAGATTGAGGAACAAAAGAAGGAACGATTGGAGCGGAAAATGGGGCTTGATCCACAGAGAGGAAAGAGATGAACAAAGTTATCCGCATCTACACACGTACCGGGCGAGCCACCTATCGAAGTGTGGCAGGGAGTTGAAGTATCATAAGCCTACTTATCTGGTTTTACTATCGCGTATCGTCGACAGAAAACGTGAATCTTTGCAGTGGCTACTTCTATCTATTTCCTTCATTTTTCTTGAAGCATCTGATCGGCCTATGTAACAGGGTGGACGGATAATATCTACTACCTCTTCCGAGAAGGAAATATCTATGACTGTACTGAACAGTTCTGATTACATTTATTCTGGTTTAATTTGCCTGCTCTACCATTTAACATTTACTAAACCAAAGCAAACCTAGCAAAAAGATTTTGGGAAAGTATTAAGACTTTTCAGTAAGTGATTTCTTTCCACAAAGTATCACCTTCCAGCATCGAAATCCAAAGACCTAAGTTACGTAGCAAAGCTGACGTATCAGGTGATGATGTAGAAACCTGGGTCGTGTGTTAAGTGTGTTTATTCTATAAAATGATAAAAATCACTTTTTTATACAAAATGTAAAACATATTCAATTCATCAAGATACGGGTTCAGGAACAATGCAATGATTAATCATAGAATCCGCCATCATAATATTACCCGACTGAAGCAGCGGCATGTAACAGAGATATAGTTCATGGTAAAAAAGGCCGATCTCTGGAAAATTAATGGGATATCATTAAACTGCAATAATCAAGCAGCTTTAATGCGTGTCCTAAATCCAGTTTAAATTGGCTATGCTGTCAATCAATCACGAGATGGAATAGAATGATATGATATGAACTATTAAACAATATTCAGCAAAGGCTACCATGGAAAATAGATTCGGGTACGGCTTCCTTTTCTGCGTACGATAATGTTCCGATACATTATACACGATTTGCCATAAGAGATGTTTCCTCTATCTTAGCGAACGTATTCAATTCATCAAGATACGGGTTCAGGAACAATGCAATGATTAATCATAGAATCCGCCATCATAATATTACCCGACTGAAGCAGCGGCATGTAACAGAGATATAGTTTGCCAATCTCTATTCCTCACTAAATACTTTGCCGATAAATTTGTGTGGAAGTACGAAATCTCTTAATCACGAGAAACTAAATTTGTCGATTTAACGGTCGATACATCGAAATAATGGAAATGAAAATATGTAAATTTTTACAAAACTTGATAACCACCATGCTTTATGACGTTTATGGCTTATGCTTCCTAATTTCGACATCATCGCGTAGAATGCAAATTTTGATAATTCCGCTAGTCAAGATCATAAGTATAACACTAAAGTTGGCAGCTTTTGATGATTAAAGAAACTTATGTACGACATACGCATGATACATAAAAAACGGAAGTTTTAAGTCAAGACAAAGGACGACCCACATTCCAGAACGTCCTTTACAAGAGCAGATATGGTTATTACGGTACGGGTGCTCTTTCTTTTGATGGAAGGACGAGGAATGAATGAACAAACAAAGCTGAAGGAGGAAATCAAGAGGAAGGAAGAAAATGGAAGAGGAAGAACAAGCGAATGAAGGGAAGGAATCGATTATACCATTAGCGGTTGTAATCTTTCAAGAGATAGCGACATCTGTTAGTCAACCCGCGTAGAGGAAGAGAGCAGATGTTTGTGCGAAAATGAACCTGCGGTTTGGCTTGTTTAGAGGTAGCAAGTGCCACATACTCCCTCGCAAATTTACTTTCTGAGCGTTCAAATTTGTAATGATATTTAAATAACATTAGTATCAGAAGGTGTGATATGCTTAACCATTAACAATAAAGAGAGCATTTTCAGGATTCCCACTGTCGGTTTCTGAAAAACGCAATAGGGCATTCAAGGACAAGTGGAGTTAAATGTAGTGAATATTACTTGCAGTAATTTAGGATAGATAGTGAGATATGAGATGACAAGAAGTGTAAAAAGAGATAGACTGTGATGACAAAATGTTCAAAGAAATAGAGATTTAGCAATGAGATTAACATTTTCACTGCGGATCACTCCACCGTTGGAGTGATAAATGCATTGGAAATGGAGTGTCCGCAGTGAACGCCTTAAATAAGGAATAAGAATTACAAATACGTGAAAGTGAATAAAAACTTTAAGAAAATTTTTTAGAGTTATTAATTTTTGCTGAAGCCTGATAAATTAATGTAGTGATGATGGAGCGATGAAATTATACAAAGAGAATATGAAGTAAAATACGAGAGCAGGAAGCTCTATTTTGTATCGTTGACTGGAAGTGGGATTATGTTTGACTAATGAAACTCAAATTGTCAGGAGACAAGAGCGAAGGATGTAGTACGAGGCGTAAGGATACGAAAAACGTAATAGGGCACCAACGATGAAAATTTACAACCCATATTTAGCAAGCACGTGGTAAGCTTGAATACTATTTTAAGCTCTTCATTTAATACAATTTTATGTATCATGAGGAGGCTAGTTAGATAATTTCCACTTAGCATTAGGGACTAAGCCTTAATCTTAAGACAATATCTCGTCATTTCCACTGTAGATTTTCATTAACAAGTTTATAAACTAATCAATAAAAATCTGCTGTGGACATTAAAAAGTAATTTCTTTTAAGATGTGCGTTGGGCTCCATGAATTCACGCTTGAGCTTATTAATTTTTTCATGAGAAATCTTTTATTATCTTCTGATTGCTTGTTATTTCTCTCTTCTCTATTGTCATCAACAGCAGATCCTCCTAGTTTGAAAACGAAATATAATTGATATTTTAAATTAGTTTCATGTTAACATTTATTTTCAGTAATGCAAAGCAGGATTTTAAAATAAAATTTTAATTTGTTCATATCTAAGTAATTGTAAGATACTTTTTTAATTGGTAATAAAATAAATGCAGCAGATCCGAATATACTCCATTATAATGACTAATATGTAAAATTGAATTAAAGAGAATCAATAAAATCCTATTACGAAAGACTGGTAGTTTATCAAGATTCTACACATGAGGTGTCGGCCAAATGGGCGTCGACCAAGTGGGTGTCGGTCTAGTGTTTGCCAATCAAAGTCGGTCGATCGAGAGTGTTCCAAAGACTTTCAGTATAAGAAGATCAAATGTTGAAAATCGTAGTAGGGAACATCTGGAAGCTGTATAGCAATTGTAACTATGAAGAAATATCAACCATAGGTTCACATAGAGTGGTAACAAGATGGGCAAAGGGGAAAGAAAAGCTGAGAAATAGGGAGGATGAGCGAAGATGAAAAACTTTGAAATAAATGCCAGAAAAGAAGTCAAATAATTCCCCTGCTGAAATGATTCCGCGTGAGGAAAAAAAAGGGAAAAAGAGCAGAGATATGGAAATGAAGCGTTTTGTTCAAGAAGTACGAAAAAGAGGAAAAATTGTTAAGAAAATTAGTGAAGTGATAAAGGAATAGGAGGGTGAAAAGATGGGAGTGGGAGATAGACTGGGAGAGATGAAGTTTCAGAAAAGAAAAAAGAGGGGAAGAGAACGAGCAGGGAAAATGTATTCCACCCCCTTTTAGTAGCGAGAGGGAGAAAAGAGTTTGAATTAAAATGGTGATGGGGGAAAAATCCATAAAAGAGGCACACCACAAGTGAAAAGGAAAATACGAGAGAAGTTTGGCTCTTTTATTCGGAGTTGGGAAAAGATGGAGGAAATGTAAAGAGAAGAGGAAAGAGAAAGAAGGTGAAAAGAGAACGATAGAGATAACAGAGAGGTTAGTGATTCCGTCGGATAGGCATGGACTATATCCGAACTTATTATAAAGATTTCATGATTGCTGTAACTTTAATTAGAAGCTTCGCACACTATAAAAGTGTCGGGGGATTCTCTTGATTTTAAAGTATGCTTTAGTAGAGCTTGTTATTTGCGCTTTTCTCGGGTTCTCGTATTATTCGAAAAAATCTTCCATTGTTATGTGAGAATACTTCTGCTCTCGGGTAGAGTATGTGCAGTTTTATTCTATACGTGCAGAGACACATTCTGTACGAATGTATATTTATTGTCTTATTCTTCTGCCGTTTTATTAAGTTTTTGTTACTACTGTTAGAAGGCATTCGCAGGTTTTTCAAGCTCCCCTTCTCGTAGGCGTTTTCTGTTGAGTTTTACTTTTTCCTAAGTTCAGACTTAGGTTTTATTTAAACTTTCCGTTGTTAATTTTTATATTTCCTTTAAAAGTATCTCTTAATCTTAAATATTCAATTACAAAGGGTTAGATGTAAGGAGGGACTAAGGAGTCTCAACCTCCCCCTTCAATAAGATGTTTTATCATTATTATTATATGCAATTTTTTTCGGGTTAACAATGTTTCTGAACTAAACTACCTTGGTGTAACTGTTGATTTTCATTTTATATGGGATAATCACTTACATAAACTGTGGGATACTTAGGTATGTTCTTGCTAGGCCAAAAACATTTTTTCAGCTTATACCTTTTACCTGTAGATGAACTATCTACTTTTCATGATATAAACATCTTATGAGATATGGTATTGAAGAATGGGGTTTTGCTTCACAGTATCTCATAAGTAACTAAGGTAAACTGTATCCAATTTCATATGCTAAAAGCCTTGTGCAAAGGTGATACTGCGAGTAATAACCTAAATTTTTATACCAAACACATATAACGTATTATCTCCTAAATATCTGCTGTATTTTATTTTACTACGTAAATACTATGATGTCGATGAATACCGAGTTGAGTGTAACAGACTTATAATACTCGACAAACTTGCTTTGTTGTCCCGATGGTTAACAATTATAATGGTGAGAGAACTAAAGTTTATTATCCCAAAACTTTTAAATAAATATCATGTGGACAGTCATATAATAAATTTCAACGGTACCATATGTCATAAGAGCATAATAAAAAACCTAGTTTTAAAAAGTATGTTATTTGAAATGTGATTTTTTTCTTTTTTTTCCTCCATCCATTTTGATATTTTTATGATTTTGAAACTGAGCTGTATTCTTTTAAAGAAAATTATGTAACTTTTTAAATTAACTGTAACCCTTGTTACATCGACAGGCACTCGCCTGTTGGAACTATAACGTTTTTCTTTGTAGTAAAAAAGTTAAATTAAATTATTATTTTTGATTTTTCTAACTTTTTGTACACTAATATCGGTACATTGTCGGGTATTTACCAAGTCAAATACCTTCCTATTGCATTCCTAGGAACTTTCTTACTATTGATGTTGTTTTTAGTATTTAGTATGCATTTAGAATATTTGAGTGGATGTTCTTGTTATTAATTATTTATTATTAAGAATAGTAAATTATTATTATTTTTATCATTATCATCCTGTGTTTCCACTGGAAGAATTTCCCCTGTCCATTGGATGGAATGGAGTAGGTTGATGCGAATCTTGACCTATACGAGTGCTCATAAGACTGGTAATCAGGGACGGATTTGAGCTATCTGATATCCTTAGCGTAGATCTCAGATTAAGACACCTCACGAGAAATTATGATAGTAAAAATTCTAATACTTTCATAAATTACATACAGACGCATGCCATAGAAAGCTCGCTTCAGTGCAGAAATAATAAACAGAATATTGAGTCATGAGTAGTAATTCTCATATGTCCCATAACATCCGAAGAACCGAAATGGAAAATTGGAACAAACACAAAGAGCTTACACGGAAGATCAAGTATCTGGAAACGGACGTTCAGATTGATTTTCCCGTTTAATTGAGAAATAACTGAATTGAAGAATTAAAATTGAATTGAATTACGCTCATTGTGACAAGCTTGCAGCAGGACTGCTTTTGTGCTATGTCAATGACATTGCTCTCCAGACCAAGTTTATCCACATATCTTATTATGTTGTCGACGCCCGTCCTTCTGCAGAAATATCCAAAGGGATAACCTCAACGTCCCTTAATTTCCAGATATTTTTTATCTACCAAGCTTTTCGTATTCATTCTTTTTTTTCCATCTCGAATCTTTGGACGTTAAGGGATAAAGGAACAGGTATGTCGATAATAGAATTATTATTTCCTGGTAGAATATTCAGCTCCCTTAATGTATTTATTTAGATCATTGGGAGGGTGACTTATGGGAGGCTTCATGAAAGATTTATACTTGTTGAATTAGTCCATATAATTTGTTTTGAGATTATAAAACATAAATTATTTAACGATATGATGCAAAGTCGTTAATTGTAATTAATAGTATTACTTCTCTTGACTCAATATTTTTTTTACTATTGCTGCAGTGAAGCGAGTTTTCTATGACATGCGTTTTTACGTAATTTATGAAAGTATTCAAATTATTACTATCATAATTCATCGTTGAGTGTTTCAATCTTATCTTTGCGCTATGGGTCACTGATAACTTAAATCACCCTCTGAATAACAGTTATGAGAATTTCATCTCCCAAAGCTCTTTATCGCGAGACATTAAATTGTCCACAAGTTACTACATCTGTTATATTCTATTTCAAAGTCTCTAGAATGAAAATATCGTAAAGAACATATATTCGGGATAAAGGACGTAAAGCATGCCAATGGCAATTTAAAGCAGTTTTTGAAGGCTTATCCATAAGGACTGGAGATGGAGAGGAAAAGGGAATTTTCAGCTCTTATCACGGTGGAACACGGGCTGCGATCTAGCGGCAGACTTTTCAACTTCCACCGATGTGGTGTCGAGTTTAGTGTGACATCTTCAGTCTGAACCTCAAACTTTTTCCGCCAGTCGGATACAGAGACATCTTGAAATGATCTTGAAACTAACAATAAGTATAAATGCAGAGATCGCCCTCGGACCATTTACTTACAAAGGTATTTTACGAACTCCTATTACGGGAAAATAGATTTTTTAGCTTCGAAATGCAATTTCCGAATCATATCCATCAGACTGTTGTTCCAATTTATCTTGATAGCTAAATCTTAAATATCCTCACCAAATTTGGAATATTCATCTACATCTACGTAAATACTCTGCAAGCCGCCTATCGGCGTGTGGCAATATCGTCATTAAATAATGTGATTTTTGATTTATAGTGAACAGAAATATTTTGATATGCATTAAAAATATAACAGAAAATCTCTAATAGAAATATGGCTATGTAGGTACATTAAAATGTATATGACATTTATAATTATATAATAAGCGAATAAGTTGAACGCAAAGAAAAAAATCGTGTGATCACATGAAAATATATTTGCTCGCCTTCCTTCCATAATGATTCCTGAAAACAGTATGGAACAGACGCGGAGTTGAAGTTCAGTTGTTAGAATACCGGCCCGGAAAGTGGGAGACCTGGGTTCGAGTCCCAGTCATTTCGCTATTTTTCACGCCTGTCATTCCTTGGGTATCTACCGTGCCGTGCAACAGTCAACCGTGCTTTTTTATTCATATTTCCCCAATCCTTAAAATATATTTATTGGTGTCGTTCAATCGCATGCTAAATTATGACTAAAGGATTTCGTGATTCGCTAACAACTAATTTTCCTGTGTATAAAGCGCGTTCGATGAGTCTAAACACAGAGGATGCTTGGAATTTGTTTTTACGGAAAATGCGCGACCTCATGGTTATTTTTTTGCCCTTCAAATATTCCAAACAGAGCAATGATCCAAGATGGTACAATAAAGATACAAGAAAAGCTCTTAAGAAACAGAGACGTCTACACTCGAAATTAAAAGCCTACACGAGGAATTCAAATAATACCAACACGGATCAAGTAAAGAG
>KZ308172.1:1709522-1719651 GCA_000376725.2 Ladona fulva
GGTCTGTCCATCGAGCTATCCCGGCAGTACAGTTCCTGAATAGCTCAACGGACAGCTCACGCGACCGGCAAGTGGGAGACCTGGGTTCGATTCCCGGTCCCGTCAGGCTTTTTTAAAGTCCATTCTTCCTTGGGATTTTTCCTGGGTGCGGACCATCTTCCGCTAGATTACCCTTACCCGTTCTTTATGTTTAATATTTTTTTCTTATATGAGACACATTTCGTTATGAGCAGTATAACATGTATATCGCGATGACCTAATTTTTTTTCAAAATTTTTTTAACATTTACACTTGAGGATAAAAGCATCGAGGAAGATGTGAGAGAGTATAGTGAGGTCCCCAATCAATATATTCTCTATCTGTGGACAAAAACAGATTGACTACTTTTTTTTCTTCCATTAGCCTATCATTTAGGCTATTGAAATTTCTATGGTAATTTGACTACTTTAAGCATTCAAATCCGCCTTAGTAACCTTTCTACTAAGCAAGGAATATTTCTGAAATCGATAATCAAATTAATTTACAGTCAGAGCGCTAGAAATATACTCGACAAAGTTTGCAAATATTACTTCGGACACACGTTACAAAATTTTGTTATCAATGTACCCGCTATAGTAATTTTTCGCGTACTACAGATTTGTAATAGTATTATTAAAAGTGCTTCGACAGCTAAGGACATTTCGCACGTGAGCCCCCACCGGGAATCGAACCCGGAACCGCTTTCGCCGCAGTCGAATGCATTGTCCACTTGGCTATCCGGGATCCCGTACTACATATAAAACACGTCGTCCTAAAATGGATAAATCTAAACCAAATGACATTACTTACGACCTTTTTTGGAAATTTAGCAAGGATTTTATGGACCGTTCCTAATAAAGGCTGTGAATTTGAAGAATATGCATCAACATTAGAAAAGTACGCCTCTAGCGCAAGGTTTAGCGGGGATTGATTTCCTTGAAGACGTTCAGGAAAAATTTGCATGCATTATGCATCTGGGAAGGCCTTTGGCGGACGAATTCAAGTGGAAAAGATGAAGGGGTACGTAAGGAAGGGGAGGATTATTACCGGATAGCGGCAAAGAACTGAACGGTCTGAGAAAGTTGGAGGGAAGTGCTTTGAACTGGCTAAGTGTTGAACTTTACCTTCTTTTACGAGAGAAATTTACCTCAGTTAACTAAAGAGAAGTTACCTTAAAGATGTTACTTGATTTTCAGATGTTCTTTGGAGGACTAGGGAAGTAATTTTTTAAAATCCTTCTCTAATGTATGTAAACTCTATACGCCAAAACTACCCGCTTCGATGCGTCATATTTTAAGCGATGCGTTGCTTAAATATAAATTAAATTAAATAAGTGGCATAACGTCGCTTAACGTCGCGACGTTACGCCACTTCAAATGATGATAGAGAAATAAACTGATGACAGATGTACCCCCTGTCATATCACGAAAGGCGGTTTGCATTTGTATGTATACTGTATCGACAGAATCCGTTAGAAAGGTTATAGCAAAAGTTTTTATTCACAATTAAACCGATTCCTTTTTGGAAGTTATGAGGTCACAAAAATGGGAACATGTAAGAGAAGACATTCAGTCTATATTCTACTCGGAAGACGTTATGTACTTGTTAAATATCTGATAGCAACTATAATAAGTTTCAACAATGAGGTTTAGAGATACAAATAGGATGAAGGAATACACTGTTTCCTAAATAAGAATTTATTTATTTATTTTACAACAAATTGAAATACCTGTTAAAACAGGTTCAACTATTTCTAAAAACACATCGATAAAACAATAAATGACTTTTAAATCTACTTGAGAGTACTTTGGAATTATTAAAACTTTATTTATTTTTGAAAAATAATATGCGTATTTCGATGAACGCTTACGCCCGCGTAATTTGTTAGTTAGAGGAGAACGTGTATACGTATATGGTAGCTCACTTGCCATCTATTGGTGCACAGTTGAATCATATGTACCAACACCTATCAAGTTGCATGCATACGCGTATATATACGCGTAACATATATACCTATATTATATCGTATAGTAACCTACCTATAGTTTGACAAAGTGTCTTAAAAAGTAAAAATACTGCATGTTATCAGGAATGATTGCGAGCTGTTGATTCGCCTCATTTGGAATCATTGATTGATTAAATTCTGTGAAATTTCGAAAAAGCATGAAGTCGTGCACAGTGCTCCGCAGTGTAGAATTCATAAACAATTTTCCATCAACTGATATTGCTTACTGAGTTGGAATCTTAGCCAGAATGTTCTTCTTTCCAACAAACCATTTAATACCCACGTCATTTGACAAGACAGAAACTTGGGCACCACAGGCTACGTTATTTGTTCTATAAATCAACCAAACGATTTCACTTTCACGGGTAATTACGCGAATTCCCTCCTAAGCTTTCTCTGTAATGCGTGCATGAATGTCGAGGAAAGACACACCCCTTTCTCGGAATAGCTGGTAAGAGCCTAATCCCTATATTTTATCGATACTCTAGCTCAGAGAGAGGAATCCTGTATCTTTTTCCGGCTTACAGTATGCCCTTCATTTCTTGAAACAAACATCGGTGTGTCGATTACTTCATTTCTTCGTCTTTCGCGGAAAAAATTAATTTTTTAGNATAGAAAGAATATAAGAGGAAAAACAACTGTTGAGTGATCTATACAGTGTGTTGAAAATGTGTTGAGCAACAGAAGAGAAAGATTTCTTTTGACGGAATGTGCAAAACGTTTAAGAAATTCAAGGTACATATGGTTAAACTCAGAATATACCTTTTTATATAAAATCTTCTTCAGCGAAAATTCTACCACATCATGTTGCATGAAACGATCTGGAAATGGTTTAATAAATTTACCAATCTGAACCTGAATATTACTTTCCTTTTTCTGGCAGGGAATAAAATATAGAGGGACCAAATTAGCTAGTAACAAAACACAATTGATGCGCTCTTCTTGAAATATATTCCCTTTATTCTTTTTCCTTTTTTCCTTCACATATTCCTTTACTTCCCTTGAGTATATCGCTGTCCTAATCAAGTAAATTTTGTACTGATCTATTACGGACTCTCTTGGTAAGTATTTTGTAATTGATTGTGTGAGAAAAGGTCTTTTCGATAAAACATAACTGAAATTTAAGAGACTCGATACAATGAATTCACATTTTCATTCAGCTATACCTCTTTACAGCTAGCGATAAATTCGCAGCGTACCAGTCAAACCGGTTGCGCAATAAAAAAGAGCGGAAAATTACGCGGTAATTTTTCATGCCTCAAAACCTTCACATGAAATTATTCCTGGTTAGATTGATTATAGACTTGCACAAACGTTTCACGATTTCTCTGTCCCGGATCTTAATTTTCCCAGGAAATCATTAATCGATGAGAAAACGCGGCGCGGCGATAAAGTGAAAGATTTTGCAAGT
Organism: Ladona fulva; assembly: GCA_000376725.2. Classification (NCBI taxonomy): domain Eukaryota; kingdom Metazoa; phylum Arthropoda; class Insecta; order Odonata; family Libellulidae; genus Ladona; species Ladona fulva. The sequence continues at coordinate 1,712,957 of KZ308172.1, forward strand.
TAAGTGATTACAAAAGTGAGTTATTTCACTAATCACTGGTATCAAAGAGCTAGAGTAAATTCAGATTGACTTCCTGGTTTGGACGCAGTGTTTCAACAAATTCTTGACATTGACTATTGACTTAAATAAAACTCTTAAAAGCCTGTTTTGCTAAATTAAGCCGTTTGACATTCTGCAACCAAAACTTCACCTCTGGGGTTCATAAAATATTGATATATCGTGAAAGGAAAATGAAAATATGATTTCAATTAATTCATTAAGGATGTACAACAGGGTGCGGGTTAGATAGGATAAAAATCGATAATTTCTTTTCTTTGTTCATGCAATTTACTCCTATATCTAATATATATATATAAATGCTAAACGTACGTATTTTTTTTAGATGCTAGGCGTAGATACATATGATTCAAATGTGCGCCAATAGATAGCAAGCAGGTTCGCATATACGTTCTCCATCAACTGACAGATGAAGCGCGCGTATGAATTTTTCAAAATAGACGTATCATATTCGTTACTTATTGACTGATTTCACCAATATTTTAGCCAGTTTTAGCAGGCTTTTCCACTGTTTGCATATAAAGCGCGAACAGTTTGAGTATCCTCGGTCAGAAATTCCGAAATTAGAAGCATTACGGAAATTCGTAACGGGGGACTGATACTATGACACAAGAATACAGAAAAGGATACTATGGCACGAGATTATGTAAGATGAATGGAAGACCATTAAAACAAAAACCTTCAGTAAAGAGGCAAATGACTCAACAGACAATAGTTGTATTCAATGTCAAATACGATCACTTGTCTCCCTCATCAAAGGTTTTAGTTTTGTTATATCAATATTACTTTATGTTTTTTCCGAGATGACAAATATGAAAGTTATGATCAAACTTTTAATTTTCTCGGTATCAACTTTAAACCGTGCATCTAGAGAAAAAGCTGATTCCTCCTGCTGTGTTTACATGCACTAATGCAGGAAATACATAATTGTTACCAGATTAGACCGAATTATGGGCCTCGTAAGATATTTAATTTATGTCTGACTCAATAAAAATTCATTAAGCTGAATTGGTTCGGAATTTATTAACTAAAAACTTGAATAATAAGCCAAAAAATTTACTTTTTCACAGTATGACGACAGTATCATGTTGTATATCCATTTAGAGTAGTGTCTGCCGAACTATTTTACCCCACGGCACAACTGGGTTTAGATTTTTTGTGGCACATCAACCAAATTTAATTTTAAATTATATAAATAAGAATTTGCTGTGTGCTGGTAAAAAAGCATCTTAGCCCTTCACGAAAGATAAATGGGATACACGTGTGAAATTTCCAATACATCAAATGGAAAGTGACATATTCTGGTTTTCGACGCCTCAATTCACCAGCTGCTGTGACATTGAAATACAGCGTATGAAGCGTAAAGGTGTTTTGTTTAAAGAAGAGATAGGAGTGGTCAATGAATGAACAGCACACTTATCTCTTGCGATGCTCCCTTTCAACACCCGTGGATAAGTATGGGTTTCAATTCAGAAGGCTATTGTGATAACATGTATATTCTCAGATACTAGATATTTTTGACTTATTGGCCGAAACATTGAGCTTGTAATTTATGACGGGCATTATCATTAATAGAGTTATCTCACTTGCAACGTTTTTTCTAATCTTAGATATGGCCTCATGTTTATGTATTCCGGCATACACCATCGCCAATCAACATGTATCACGCAGAGCAAACATAGCAATAATACATTTTGGATTGCGCTGTAATTGAGGTAATAATACATTGATGTTCAAGAATTATTTGAGTTTTAATAATGCCACGAGAAAATCATCACCCACATTTTAAACTCAGGTCATCCGATAAATGTGGTAGATTAATCCTTAACTATTTCATAATACAATTTAAATAAAACTAGAAAAACCCTGAATTTAAAACCCGAGTAGAATGTTTATGCGATTATTTCACTTAATCTGTGAATTTACAGATGAAAGGATTAATTTTAATTTGGAAGACATTTGTAAATTTGTTTGCCTTCCTTATATTGGTGAAACTTCCGTCTTCCTCATAATAAAAGCTTAGTTTTATTGTTTAAATATAGCAAAACAATCCGTGAATTTTACTTAATGGAACATTTTTATAAACTTGATATCATGTAATATGGAAATGTAAACACTTCCAATCATATCTCTTGTAATTTTATATGCATAAAAAATTAATGAACTGCAGTACAGACGATTAAGCAAAGTATTACTGTGGTGCAATATAACACTTCTTAACCAAAGATACCTTCTCCTTATCTAACTAAATGTGCTTAATAAATGCTCTTCGTGGAACAGAGATAGTCTCCAAAAGGAGTCATTCTCTTACCAGTCAACTTTAATTACAGAAAGGTGGGAAAGCGAAACGTTGCGAAGAAAATAAAACGAGTAAAAAGCATGAGCCCCCGTTAATCAACAAAAACGTCAAAATGTTTACCTGAGCTTCCTGAAGTTTCGCATTTTTAGCATCAAATAAAAAGGAAAAAGTTAGTGATTTACTTAAAAAAATAACTACATGAGATAGTAAGCTTTGCCTCCTTTTGGATGGTCACTACGAAGAAACAAAAAATTATTTTAGCAATAATTACCCATGACGTTAATGTCCTTCATTTCATTTTGCAAGATAAGCATGCCAATTCACGATATAGAGGTCACATTGATTCCTTTGGTTGAATTAATCAAGTTTCTCATTTCATTATATTATTCATTGTATATATGAACCAATAAATCATAAACACTTACGGTAATTTTCCGGATAAGATAAACTTAATTTCATTGCATTTCATATGGAGGGACCGAAATGGATGCCATTTTCCAGCATCACATTTCAATCTCTCATACCTTAGCAGTTTTCGTGTTATCATCAAAGCCATGAATAGAAGTGGGACAAATGTAAATGAAAGACGCACCATCTTTCATCGTGTATCATAAGCAAAATGAGAAATGTTTCCATTTTACTTATTTATGAGGTGATAATTAGCATGTATTCTAGCATCTAGCGCAGATTCTTAAATACTGAAGTGATAATCAAACCGCTAATTCGATGACCATTCCATTGCCTAATAATGCCAATAATAATTCCTCCTTCTAACCTTCACTGCATCTCCATAGCCATCTCGTTATGTCACGGTATTTTCTCTCCAATCTAGCCTACTTTCACTCCAAAATGGAAGATATCTAGGAGCGGCCAGAGAACACGTGTAACGTGTTACCCGAGCGATTGGACACAGGCCGTTCCACTTCGCGTCAACTTCGCTAACGAGTTATTTTGACAAAAACGCCCGAAATCCCGTAATTTGGCACCCAACGGTTTCTTTCAAGGGTCTCCCCATCATCGCATTCGGCACATGTCTCTTTCAGGCCTCTCTGTCAAAATGGCACGGGTTCGTTGACTCTTGATCACCGGGTAAGAAAACTGCGCCTCTGGCGGCACCTTACTGCAAAATCTCGTAAACAAACGCTGCATTCGTATGCTTCTCCACCCACCTCCGACAGTTTCCTTAAGCGGAGTATCTCCACGGCAATATTTGATGCCGAATTTAATCACGCTAATGGCGCCGAAGGGAAACGAGAGGCTGCTCTTACGTTTGTTGACGGAGAGCGGCTGAATTTTCCACATCTCCGAGCGACTCTTAACGAGTGCGCACCCATAATGTCTACGAGACTTCTTATCCATAACGAGCACGTCTTTTACATTCTTCTGAAACTTAATTCGTAATGTTGAGAAACCACTGTGGAGATGATTACTCATTCTAATTTCACGAGCGGGAAACAAATTCCGATATCATCGCCTTTTTAATGGCGTGCTAAGTAGGAAGAGTATTCCGTTTTCCCTGAACGCCACTTTCGATCATTCCTGCTCAATTTTGTGGATTATATACATTTTTGACGAGCGCTAATGATAAATAATTTTTCTCATGATTATATTATACTGTAATGTAATCGTGGTGGGAATTGATAACTTTTTCTCAACTTCTGCATTAATTTCCGCTGGAAATCCCAGAATATAGACATAAATTACTATACCAGTGCCATACTTTTTAGTTCTTCCGCTCGATGCGGCAGTTGAAAGCTGCGGTTGAAATCTTCTAATTTAAACTATGGTTCGTTGTTTAATTCGTCCGATCGTAAAACTCTACTTAAAGATGAACCGGCACGAGGATATTTTTGCTGAAATGGGAATAACACATACGATTTAATTCCTTCGTAAACCGCCGTTACTGACAAGAAAACTGGCAGACGCTATAGCATTTTTGATTAAGGAATTACAAGATTTATGGTGACTAACATATATTTGCGTTATCAATAGAGGACTTCATAGTACTGATACATGGCATGCATCATTGTTTCTGGAAGTATCACCCTATCAGAGAAAATGTTCTTTGTAATCAAGCGTACTTAGTTAAATGACATGAGATGTTTTAATTATCAATGCTCCATAAATTTTGCTGCTCATTTGAAAGCTGCAGTCTAATTAAATATAGTTCCTAAGAAATAATTCCTATTTTTAATATCAATCAAGCTATAATTTTACCATGAAATCTATTATATTAAATAATCATAAGAGGAAATTATTGTTGGATATGAATTCCTTAAATTAATCACATGAGATGCCATTGTTTTGCGCGGAGTTAAATTTATTCATACGATAAGGTTTTCCAAAAAAAAATCTTCTGAGATGATTATCTCATATAGACACTTCACTATGGGTCATGTTACAAGGAAAACCTTTACGAGAGTGGTTATTTAATGATTTTCAAATTTATATCAAATCAATGCTAGCCGACAGTGGCGTATGTCAGGGGGTGTATCAACACCTCACCTAATCTACCCTATTAGCGTCTCGGATCCTCCACGGAAAGAACGACCAAAAGTAACTACGTTTTGTGATGAATGGTGATTTAGAATACAAAGATAATCTGAAATGCTTGTTTTCTGACTAAAAGTGATAGCATTTAAAAATTCCGATGGCTAACTGTTGGTAGACTAGACTAGTAAGACCAAAAGAAGAAATAATGGACTAGTTATAAGGTATCAAGCGATGCTTTTCATCACAGAATGATACCGAATATAGTTGAGTGATAAAGATGCGAATAAAATAAGAAACTTGGTTCGAGGCTGGTGGTTGGTCAAATGGTGCTTTAAATTCATGTTCCAATATTTTTCTGGAAACATTTTTCATTAGTCACTATTTTAAGCACTTCCTCATAGTTCTTATGCTGTTAAACTTTTGGGTGATGCTTAGAGCGAAAGTATATTTTTAAAATATTTCAATCCTTAAGCACATTCCGAACTATAAGATTATCAAAATGATACCTTATTAAAGTTATTGGTCTTAACTCCTAAGAAATGTTTCATTCTTAATATACGAAACAATAATTACGTAACAACTGGTTACCTTTTCTAAGGATAAAAGTAAGCAACTGACTACAGTATATTTAGTAGATTTAATTAGTGTCGGCTTCGGCCAAGAATTCCAGAACTACTCAATAAATTATTTAGAAGGAAGAAGAAATTATCAACATGAATAAACTGTAAGTATTGATGGTACTGGAAAATAATAAAAATATTTTTTCTCGAAATCCATTTCTCGTGTTATACTTGCGACGAACTACATTCCAAAATATAATTAACAAATAACGATTCATGTTTAGCAGACGTTGAATCTGCATGAAATAATTTCAATTATAATGGTATTATTTTCATGGCATACGAATACAAGTGTGAATAATGTTGTTCACTGAAGAAAAATATTTACGCTTACCCACGCAACTTTCATATTAAAATTTTATGATTTATTTTATTTAAATGATTCTTGCGCGGTATTACGTCATCCTCCAACAAAACCAAACACTGAAAAATGTTCCGCTACGTCATTCATTCATTGAAATGCTCCCCATCAAATCGTTTAGGATTAGGCAAAAACAAACAGAGCCGACCATAATCTCTCGAAAAGGCCATGGGGTCACGTTCTTTCCACTTTTGTTCGGGAAATTTCAGATTTCTCTCATTTTTTTGATACGATACGCTATTGACCAATACGGAAAAATTAATGTATCGAACCACCATAGCTACTCTTAAGTATTTATTACGAATTCAATTTTAGCATTTGGAAATTTTACATTTCCCTACTAGGTAAGGTTGCTTTCACAATATGATAAAGGTTCCCCAATGTCATCCACTCCTTTTTTCGTTCTTATTTCATTATCTCCGAGGATGCCTCTGATTTCTGTGTATACATTTATTAGTTGATAAAGATTACCTTCCTTCTAAATTGTCACCGGGTAAGAAAACTGCGCCTCTGGCGGCACCTTACTGCAAAATCTCGTAAACAAACGCTGCATTCGTATGCTTCTCCACCCACCTCCGACAGTTTCCTTAAGCGGAGTATCTCCACGGCAATATTTGATGCCGAATTTAATCACGCTAATGGCGCCGAAGGGAAACGAGAGGCTGCTCTTACGTTTGTTGACGGAGAGCGGCTGAATTTTCCACATCTCCGAGCGACTCTTAACGAGTGCGCACCCATAATGTCTACGAGACTTCTTATCCATAACGAGCACGTCTTTTACATTCTTCTGAAACTTAATTCGTAATGTTGAGAAACCACTGTGGAGATGATTACTCATTCTAATTTCACGAGCGGGAAACAAATT
>KZ308172.1:1724996-1735827 GCA_000376725.2 Ladona fulva
AATGAGGTTTAGAGATACAAATAGGATGAAGGAATACACTGTTTCCTAAATAAGAATTTATTTATTTATTTTACAACAAATTGAAATACCTGTTAAAACAGGTTCAACTATTTCTAAAAACACATCGATAAAACAATAAATGACTTTTAAATCTACTTGAGAGTACTTTGGAATTATTAAAACTTTATTTATTTTTGAAAAATAATATGCGTATTTCGATGAACGCTTACGCCCGCGTAATTTGTTAGTTAGAGGAGAACGTGTATACGTATATGGTAGCTCACTTGCCATCTATTGGTGCACAGTTGAATCATATGTACCAACACCTATCAAGTTGCATGCATACGCGTATATATACGCGTAACATATATACCTATATTATATCGTATAGTAACCTACCTATAGTTTGACAAAGTTTCTTAAAAAGTAAAAATACTGCATGTTATCAGGAATGATTGCGAGCTGTTGATTCGCCAACTTAAATTCTGTGAAATTTCGAAAAAGCATGAAGTCGTGCACAGTGCTCCGCAGTGTAGAATTCATAAACAATTTTCCATCAACTGATATTGCTTACTGAATTGGAATCTTAGCCAGAATGTTCTTCTTTCCAACAAACCATTTAATATCCACGTCATTTGACAAGACAGAAACTTGGGCACCACAGGCTACGTTATTTGTTCTATAAATCAACCAAACGATTTCACTTTCACGGGTAATTACGTGAATTCCCTCCTAAGCTTTCTCTGTAATGCGTGCATGAATGTCGAGGAAAGACACACCCCTTTCTCGGAATAGCTGGTAAGAGCCTAATCCCTATATTTTATCGATACTCTAGCTCAGAGAGAGGAATCCTGTATCTTTTTCCGGCTTACAGTATGCCCTTCATTTCTTGAAACAAACATCGGTGTGTCGATTACTTCATTTCTTCGTCTTTCGCGGAAAAAATTAATTTTTTAGTATACTTGCACTGGCATCGATTTCCCCAATTTTTCTCCCAATGTCACACAGACCAATGCAAATATGTTCTTTTTGTATGAGACATAAGATTTTATGATTTTACATAAGGTATTTTCCTCTTTTCGAATTTAGTTTAGCTAAATTTACAAATATGTGTTCTGGTACGAAGTCTGCATTAACATGCAAGTGTGCTGTAGAAGAAAAAGGCTGAAGAAAACTGCTTTAAAGAATAATATAGGTACTAAGTATTTGAACTTTTTAACAAGGTTAGACTTTTGAGAAAAGAAGCTCCAAAAAGCCGAAGTTTTCAAGCAAACCAACCGTTAGAAAATTCCAACCAGTGGGGAGGTTAGGGTTCTGCTCGGTTGAAGTATTGTTCTTTATACGTATTTCTGTTACTACGTTACCAACTTCAGGATAAAAAATTACTTTAACATTGCAACGTATTATGGCAATGTCCCCTCTGGTTGGAATTTCCCAACGGTTGGTTTGCGAACTACGGCTTTTTGGAGCTTTTCTCAAAACTCTAACATATTAACACAGCCGTGTACCTTATCCTTATAGATACATTTAACGCAAAACATTTCTAATTATGATCGACTGTTAATCGTTGAGCGATAAAATAATCGGACTATTTTCTGCCAAATCATCGACTTTCACCTCTGAACCTAGTTTTGCATTAACTCCGTAGGTTAAATGAGGGGAAAATATCAACGATAAAATTAATCAAACACCAATAAAGTTTTATGAAGAAAATTATTTCCTTTTAAATCTCAGGGGTTGGGATCCTTGCTGTCTCTTGAAGGGCGCAACGCGATCATTTCTTAATACGCACACCATTCCCTGTCGATTTACACTGTCAGGGTAAAAGAAATGAAAAAGCATAGGACTCTTTCTAACTCAGGCGATTTTAAAAATGCGTAAATTGCAATCCATGTACGGTTTGATGATACACACATAGTACTATTTGGAATAAAAATCCTTCAGAGCAATATGTATTATATCCTTTGAGTTAGAGGGAACACAGTATCCCACGCAATGGGAGTTGCGCCTTCGTATAAATCATTCCTACTGACACACTTTTCTCTGCGACTGCGTGACTATAAAAAATCATTCCATCACGGTCCTACAGCAGGTTACACTCTTCTGACACCTAAGTCACTAGGCTTTTCCATTTAGTACGAAACTCTGGCTAACATGTTTGATTAAGGTTGGAAAATGTCCCGCTTATTTCGCTTCGAACTTGCATAGTATTATATGAGGAATTGTGAATCCCTTTGAAATGATTTCAATTTCATGCAGAAGTCTCAATAATACGAAGATATCTTTGCTAAACCCGTCAATAATATTAACGTAATATTAATTTTCTGATCATTTCCAATGAATCCGTGATATTTCAACTGCGAGTGTTTTAATTCAATTAAAGTCAGTCTTATTATTTAAGTTATTCATTCATCTTTGGAAATGATTCTATTCTACACAATAACACAAATTGATGATATTTGTACTATTCCACAGCGGTTTTAATGTAGCACGGCTGGGTTTCGACGTATTCACGTCATCATCAGGTGGCTCAGAAACTAAAACGTTTTTGATTCTATTCTAATACGAATTACTTACCATGTATAATTTCTTCTATGCTTAAATCAGATTATTTCCTGGTCGATTAAGCAAATTAAGGGCGAATCATTGGTTATAAAAATATCTAATGATGGTTAATGTAATAATAATAATAATGAAACAGGAGTGGAACAAGAAACAACGGCAGCCGATTTGGAAAAATTAAACGTTGGAGTTTAATTACAGAGCGTATATTTAATCCTGAAGTCTAGAAATCTGAATACCTGCCGTTTAATTAGATCCTTTTTGAATGAAGATAAATGATCATTAGAATTATAGGACAGTACGGCTTGGCAGTAATCCGTTCTCATCTCATGCACTTTGCGGCGAGAACGAAAAAAGGACCAATATTGATAGTAATAGTACGACTTTTTTTGGGCCCAATTGTAACTATCAAGTATCTTCTTACATTCGACCCTTAAATATTACTTAAAACTAACACTTAAAAATCAACTGTTTGAGGAGAAAACTAGATGGCACAAAATCCCTAATTATCAAAGAATCAAGCAAAGCTTTAAAGTGGTTATTATCATATTATGCCATCTAATATATCTGGAAATTTTAAACGTTCCCAGGAATCCCTAATTTCCTTGTCCTTATACTTCAACAAATGTACCGAAATTAAAAAAGGAATATCGGTAGCTTTCCTTGATGTATTGGGAAGACAATGTTAATGCCCTTTCAGTACAATAAAATCAATTTTCCTAAGTAAAATGGATAAAGGTAACTTTGTTTCTCCAGATCTGAGTCCTGGTACTGCCACAGTTTTTCCCTGTCCGTTTTTCCTTGGCATTAACTCCACTGGCATATGTAATGAAGAACACACCGTGTTATTTTTTTGAGATATATTGTGGGGTAAATTTAGTAAGCTGTCTTCTTTTTACTCTTTGAATTTGATACATTAAAGTAATTAAGAACGTGGAATTTAAAATAATCATTCATTAACACCACACTGGAGACAGGAATCTGCAAGTCATAGACTTTTCTATCGTTATCTTAATTTCTACTCTACACTATTTCCTATTTTGATCCATAGGACGGAAGCATTTATGTATATGGACATTTTCATTTCGGAGAGTTTATTTTCCCGCAAAAGCTATATCAATCTAAATAAATGGAACTTTCCCTTTTAATTCGTCCTTAGCAATAAAATTTATGAGTATAAAAACCATTCACGCTTCACTGTCGCGCTCCATTGAGGAAAAAGGAAAATACCTTTAATGAAATGACGCTCCCGGCAGACGATTCTTCATATTATATTCATGGAAGCCACGAGATATTTTGAAAACTCTTCCGTTTCGAGACACGCAATTGTAGCTCCGACTACCGCTAAAAATAAATGTACTTCCGGGATGTATAATTAGTGCGATTCAATCTACTTTCGAGACCTAAGTTAATTAGTTTAGGTAAACTTCGTGCACCGTTGAACGAAAGGAAAACATTTTGTAAGGCTTGGGTGAGAATTATTTCAGAGAATTACACACTGAGCCAATAGGAACTTATGTTTTCAAAGGGAAAAAAGCATTGTTCGAGGTACAGTAAAATGGTTTCGGAATTAACGTATGAGATAAATGTAAAGTAGAACGCCTAGAAGTCTCCCCATCATACGAAAGAAAAGACATTAAGCTCATCGCAGAATCCGCTATCCTCTTTAAAGTCTTTAAATATATGGCATTTAATGACTCTCGCACGTATCTCGTAGCTTCGATCATTGATTTTACAAAATCTATTGTGTCGAAAACGTTTATTTAGTAATCGTAATATTTTATATACAGTAACACCTCGACTTACAAATCATTCTAAGTTATAACTCTCCGACAAACGATTTTTTTCTTGCTCCATTTTAACCTCTAGATACGAAATTTATTGAGAGATACAAACCGAAAAAACAGAAGGAAAAATAGATTTCGATATTTAACGCAAAACATTTCTAAGTGTGATCGACTGTTAATCGTTGAGCGATAAAATAATCGGACTATTTTCTGCCAAATCATCGACTTTCACCTCTGAACCTAGTTTTGCATTAATTCCGTAGGTTGAATAAGGGGAAAATATCAACGATAAAATTNTCTAAGTTATAACTCTCCGACAAACGATTTTTTTCTTGCTCCATTTTAACCTCTAGATACGAAATTTATTGAGAGATACAAACCGAAAACAGAAGGAAAAATAGATTTCGATATACAAACTTTTTGAGTTAAGAAATTCGAACTGAATTCGTATAAATTCAGTTTCGTTTGAAAATTTGGACTGAATTCATAGGAATTCATTCAAATACCTTGATATTTATTGCAGCAGAGTTGGAAGAGTATGTTTAGAAAACCGAATAATAAACTTTGTTAAAAATTCACAGAAATTAGTGATTTCTTTGAATTTCCTTCATTTTTGTTACAATACCTGACATATTTGACTACCTCGGCATCAAAACAGTCCTTGAGTAAATATAGCTTATGCATCGCATAAAAATACCTACAAACTAGTAGAGATAATATTATTGTTTGCAGTACTTCGTCAGCTTCAGTCATTTCGTACATTTAGGTCTCCACCGGGATTTGAACCCTAGACCACTTATCTAGACTATGCACAACAAATATTCACATATAATCATTATTATACTTTACTAAGGATTCAATATCAATTTGGGATTTTGAAATTAAATTTAATTTATTAGTGCTTTCTCTTCTACGTGAGGCCTATCTTTTTAACATCATTGAGCGGTAAAATAATAGAAACTATTATGGCTAGTTAGTTCTCAACTCAGTTTTATTGATACGTTCAATTTCATAGTTAGGGCTCGACATAGTTTTCGTAACACTCAATATTCTGAGTCTCAGCAGGCGTTATTAGTCCACGATTTCCCGAAATCAACCAATATTAAAGGCAAGTCGACGCGACATTTTCAGGTTTTCGAAAAGTATTTGATAACGTACGTCATCATAAATAATTATCGTGCAAATTACAAGTTGCGGGTATCAATGCAAAAGTAGTAAACTGGATAAAGGACTTTCTCTCCGACAGAGATCAACGAGTAGTACGGGACGGAATTAGTTCTAACCTTGTGAACTCGGACATACCGCAGGGTAGCGTGACCATCACTATTTATAGTATACATAAACGATCTTAGCAGTCTCATTGATAATAAAATTAGGATATTTGCGACACGGTAACTTACGGGGAAAGAGAGAGCAGAGAGGATACATTATCCCTGTCGAATCAAAGAATTATGAAATGCTGGGCACCCGGAATTTTGGTCCTCGGAGATTTGGTCCGCTACGATTTGGTCCCACGACAATTTGGTCCCGCTACGATTTGGTCCGCGACGATTTGGTCCGCGGCGGCTGGGTGCTACGATGATTTAGTAACGACACGCGATAAATTTTTTGTTGGGCAAGGCTNTTATTTCATTATCTCCGAGGATGCCTCTGATTTCTGTGTATACATTTATTAGTTGATAAAGATTACCTTCCTTCTAAATTGTATGTAAACTATCAGGTGTTGTAGGTTTTACAAAATCCTTCAAGAGAATTTTTGAGTAATATATCCTAGGAGAATCCTAGGAATTCTGAAGTTAAATCTACTTGTGGAGATTGGTAACAATAGACAGCTAGTAGAATCTTTAATTGCCATTATTCTTATCAAATATCTTCAAAATATCCAACCAATCCAACCTTTTCAATATAAATACGGCAAGCGCAAGAAAAAGTTGGGCTCTCGAGGGATTTAAATTGCTTTAAAGAGGTTGAATAAGTGTTTCTAAAATTTCATAAGATGATGAAAAACCGAGGAAGCAGATGGCATATTTTATTAACAACGAAGTATTGAAAATTGTGCTTGATTTAAAATTCAAGTTAGAACTAATTGGGAAATTCGAAATATTTCATGTGCTTTGCGAACTTTTGAGCATTTGACGAAAAGCATCCAACGTTTAAAAGAAACGTTTCACTCAAAAAATGACAGAATTGAACATATGACTCATAAATCTTTTAGGGTATGGTTTTGTGGGCACTTAAAAAGCTAAATCTTCTATATCTGTTCTTGGCCCAAGTCAATGGAGACGATTGTACTCAGTAGATATGTGATTATCACACAAACCTTTGATCGTAAATCTAATTTATAGGAAACACGTAAGGGATATTTTCCCAAAAATGACCTTTGACTCCACGAAATCTTTATTTGACCTATATTCCAGAAGTTTCCACAGATAAATATTCAATATTCTGAAAATTCGGCTGCAGTATAAACAGAAATTCTTAATGACAGCCCGTATGAAAATATCCCCTTCCAAATTCTGAGGAAACGGCATGAAGGTCCAATTAATAAAAGAAAAATAATTTTTTCCGAGGAAGAATGGACTTGAAAAAAGTCTGACGGGACTGGGAATCGAACCCGGGGTCGAACTCCCAATTACCGGTCGGGTGGTCTGTCCATCGAGCTATCCCGGCAGTACAGTTCCTGAATAGCTCAACGGACAGCTCACGCGACCGGCAAGTGGGAGACCTGGGTTCGATTCCCGGTCCCGTCAGGCTTTTTTAAAGTCCATTCTTCCTTGGGATTTTTCCTGGGTGCGGACCATCTTCCGCTAGATTACCCTTACCCGTTCTTTATGTTTAATATTTTTTTCTTATATGAGACACATTTCGTTATGAGCAGTATAACATGTATATCGCGATGACCTAATTTTTTTTCAAAATTTTTTTAACATTTACACTTGAGGATAAAAGCATCGAGGAAGATGTGAGAGAGTATAGTGAGGTCCCCAATCAATATATTCTCTATCTGTGGACAAAAACAGATTGACTACTTTTTTTTCTTCCATTAGCCTATCATTTAGGCTATTGAAATTTCTATGGTAATTTGACTACTTTAAGCATTCAAATCCGCCTTAGTAACCTTTCTACTAAGCAAGGAATATTTCTGAAATCGATAATCAAATTAATTTACAGTCAGAGCGCTAGAAATATACTCGACAAAGTTTGCAAATATTACTTCGGACACACGTTACAAAATTTTGTTATCAATGTACCCGCTATAGTAATTTTTCGCGTACTACAGATTTGTAATAGTATTATTAAAAGTGCTTCGACAGCTAAGGACATTTCGCACGTGAGCCCCCACCGGGAATCGAACCCGGAACCGCTTTCGCCGCAGTCGAATGCATTGTCCACTTGGCTATCCGGGATCCCGTACTACATATAAAACACGTCGTCCTAAAATGGATAAATCTAAACCAAATGACATTACTTACGACCTTTTTTGGAAATTTAGCAAGGATTTTATGGACCGTTCCTAATAAAGGCTGTGAATTTGAAGAATATGCATCAACATTAGAAAAGTACGCCTCTAGCGCAAGGTTTAGCGGGGATTGATTTCCTTGAAGACGTTCAGGAAAAATTTGCATGCATTATGCATCTGGGAAGGCCTTTGGCGGACGAATTCAAGTGGAAAAGATGAAGGGGTACGTAAGGAAGGGGAGGATTATTACCGGATAGCGGCAAAGAACTGAACGGTCTGAGAAAGTTGGAGGGAAGTGCTTTGAACTGGCTAAGTGTTGAACTTTACCTTCTTTTACGAGAGAAATTTACCTCAGTTAACTAAAGAGAAGTTACCTTAAAGATGTTACTTGATTTTCAGATGTTCTTTGGAGGACTAGGGAAGTAATTTTTTAAAATCCTTCTCTAATGTATGTAAACTCTATACGCCAAAACTACCCGCTTCGATGCGTCATATTTTAAGCGATGCGTTGCTTAAATATAAATTAAATTAAATAAGTGGCATAACGTCGCTTAACGTCGCGACGTTACGCCACTTCAAATGATGATAGAGAAATAAACTGATGACAGATGTACCCCCTGTCATATCACGAAAGGCGGTTTGCATTTGTATGTATACTGTATCGACAGAATCCGTTAGAAAGGTTATAGCAAAAGTTTTTATTCACAATTAAACCGATTCCTTTTTGGAAGTTATGAGGTCACAAAAATGGGAACATGTAAGAGAAGACATTCAGTCTATATTCTACTCGGAAGACGTTATGTACTTGTTAAATATCTGATAGCAACTATAATAAGTTTCAACAATGAGGTTTAGAGATACAAATAGGATGAAGGAATACACTGTTTCCTAAATAAGAATTTATTTATTTATTTTACAACAAATTGAAATACCTGTTAAAACAGGTTCAACTATTTCTAAAAACACATCGATAAAACAATAAATGACTTTTAAATCTACTTGAGAGTACTTTGGAATTATTAAAACTTTATTTATTTTTGAAAAATAATATGCGTATTTCGATGAACGCTTACGCCCGCGTAATTTGTTAGTTAGAGGAGAACGTGTATACGTATATGGTAGCTCACTTGCCATCTATTGGTGCACAGTTGAATCATATGTACCAACACCTATCAAGTTGCATGCATACGCGTATATATACGCGTAACATATATACCTATATTATATCGTATAGTAACCTACCTATAGTTTGACAAAGTTTCTTAAAAAGTAAAAATACTGCATGTTATCAGGAATGATTGCGAGCTGTTGATTCGCCAACTTAAATTCTGTGAAATTTCGAAAAAGCATGAAGTCGTGCACAGTGCTCCGCAGTGTAGAATTCATAAACAATTTTCCATCAACTGATATTGCTTACTGAATTGGAATCTTAGCCAGAATGTTCTTCTTTCCAACAAACCATTTAATATCCACGTCATTTGACAAGACAGAAACTTGGGCACCACAGGCTACGTTATTTGTTCTATAAATCAACCAAACGATTTCACTTTCACGGGTAATTACGTGAATTCCCTCCTAAGCTTTCTCTGTAATGCGTGCATGAATGTCGAGGAAAGACACACCCCTTTCTCGGAATAGCTGGTAAGAGCCTAATCCCTATATTTTATCGATACTCTAGCTCAGAGAGAGGAATCCTGTATCTTTTTCCGGCTTACAGTATGCCCTTCATTTCTTGAAACAAACATCGGTGTGTCGATTACTTCATTTCTTCGTCTTTCGCGGAAAAAATTAATTTTTTAGTATACTTGCACTGGCATCGATTTCCCCAATTTTTCTCCCAATGTCACACAGACCAATGCAAATATGTTCTTTTTGTATGAGACATAAGATTTTATGATTTTACATAAGGTATTTTCCTCTTTTCGAATTTAGTTTAGCTAAATTTACAAATATGTGTTCTGGTGCGAAGTCTGCATTAACATGCAAGTGTGCTGTAGAAGAAAAAGGCTGAAGAAAACTGCTTTAAAGAATAATATAGGTACTAAGTATTTGAACTTTTTAACAAGGTTAGACTTTTGAGAAAAGAAGCTCCAAAAAGCCGAAGTTTTCAAGCAAACCAACCGTTAGAAAATTCCAACCAGTGGGGAGGTTAGGGTTCTGCTCGGTTGAAGTATTGTTCTTTATACCTTCTTTATTTCTGTAACTACGTTACCAACTTCGGGATAAAAAATTACTTTAACATTGCAACGTATTATGGCAATGTCCCCTCTGGTTGGAATTTCCCAACGGTTGGTTTGCGAACTACGGCTTTTTGGAGCTTTTCTCAAAACTCTAACATATTAACACAGCCGTGTACCTTATCCTTATAGATACATTTAACGCAAAACATTTCTAATTATGATCGACTGTTAATCGTTGAGCGATAAAATAATCGGACTATTTTCTGCCAAATCATCGACTTTCACCTCTGAACCTAGTTTTGCATTAACTCCGTAGGTTAAATGAGGGGAAAATATCAACGATAAAATTAATCAAACACCAATAAAGTTTTATGAAGAAAATTATTTCCTTTTAAATCTCAGGGGTTGGGATCCTTGCTGTCTCTTGAAGGGCGGAACGCGATCATTTCTTAATACGCACACCATTCCCTGATTTACACTGTCAGGGTAAAAGAAATGAAAAAGCATAGGACTCTTTCTAACTCAGGCGATTTTAAAAATGCGTAAATTGCAATCCATGTACGGTTTGATGATACACACATAGTACTATTTGGAATAAAAATCCTTCAGAGCAATATGTATTATATCCTTTCAGTTAGAGGGAACACAGTATCCCACGCAATGGGAGTTGTGCCTTCGTATAAATCATTCCTACTGACACACTTTTCTCTGCGACTGCGTGACTATAAAAAATCATTCCATCACGGTCCTACAGCAGGTTACACTCTTCTGACACCTAAGTCACTAGGCTTTTCCATTTAGTACGAAACTCTGGCTAACATGTTTGATTAAGGTTGGAAAAT
>KZ308172.1:1740353-1815946 GCA_000376725.2 Ladona fulva
AACCACTCGTACCGTTCTACAGATTACGAATAAACAATGCGTAACGCAATAAATATATGTATAATGGAGTTGGTTGGAGGAAGTTTGGGTTTCATTACCCGCATCGCCCTTTCTTATCTGGAATTTCTGAGAAATACCAAATCGTAGCGGACCAAATCTCCGCGGACAAAAGTTCCGGCTGCGGAAATGCTGTGATGATTAGCAATTAGAACTAAATGTAGACAAAAGTTTAGTAGTTAACTTCTTTAACAGAAAATCATTTATTAGAGGTTTAAAAACACTCCGTAAGCAGTCTTTCGGCAAGCATTAACGATTATTCGCACAGCCTCCGTGAGAGCAACTCATTGACTGTGGAATCGGTGAAGTGTCTTCGAGAAACGCTCACGAATGACTTGACATATAGTACCCATGTCCGCGGTATACGTAGAAGAGAACTTGTGAAACTCGGCTTTGTTAAGAGAAAATTCGGTTGGGGCGAAGAAAAAGTTCGCGAGTGATAAACATACGTTAAGGTAGGAAGATATTTCCACCAAACAGCAATCCCCTTGGTTTTCTAAAACTACCAGGATTTTTCAAATAAATCCAAGCAAAATGTGCATATGTGAGGTAAGCGGAAGGAAGACCCTTTCAAGTCCAACCTCGCCTGAACAGAGGGTCCATTCATTCATTCATTCGTATTCAGATTATCAAAAATTCAACAAAGGCGGCCCCCTTAGCTAAGGAACCATTTGGCAGATGTTCCTTTCTATTGAAGCCAGAATGTGACCCTGCCCTCGTTACTAATCAAGTTAAGTGCGTCAACTTCCTCATCTCGTTTATCATGAATGGTAATCGGCTTCTCTGAGCAACTCTTTATATATGCTTATCGAAGGGAAAATTAATGCCTTGATAGATAAGGTAAAGTTCTACCAGACCCTTTACGTAAAAATATTACCGTTTACGGGCGTTAATTAGAGAAATTGAATTCAAGCGACATCGAAACGAGCAATAACTTGCCGCAGAGCTTCCAACGCAATCAAAGGAATTTGAACGCGGATCGTGGGTGGTATCTGCGTAGGAGTAAAGTGCTGCTTCGACCTTAGATGAGGATTCTTGCAAAGGAATGAGAGAGGAATTTCGAGTACTCAAAATATTAGAGATCTCTCGCGTAAATAATTCATTCTATGCTACAGATTCGAGAATTTTCCAGTATTTGGGTCTATGTGTATTTCACGACTTCTCAATTGAAGTGATTTTGAGATGACATAACTAGCACGAGCTAACTGTTCCACGTTTCTCCACAGACTCTATCCCACAATACCTATTTACCTATAAATAAATTCTATTTTTTTCTCTTGTAACGTTCTTTTTACCTTCAATACTTTTCTTCAATGGCTTCATTAATTTTTTCACATATTTCAGATTTTTTCGTAAGTGTCCTGCTTTAATTTATTTTGACTGATTTTTTCGTCGATTCTAATTCCGTTAACTTCTGCAAAATCCGTTTCTCTTGTAGTCCAAATTGATCTCTGATGCAAAATTATAGGCAATGATTTCAGATTTTTTTCGGCCGAATATCCTATCAAATTCAAATTGAAACAGTTATGATAGGTGGATGAAAAGATTTCAAACTGGAAGTTATCAATTATAATTTCACTTATGAATGATTTTCCCGGTAGATTTCCTTTATTCGAGCCATTGAAAACACTGTATAAAAGGAAATTAAATACATTATATTAAAATGCAAAATAAAGATTAACTATCTACTAAGTTCATAAGTTTAAAGGAAGTATACTACACTATACATTGAAATTCACCAAGTAGTAGTTACGAAAATTAGAATCACACAAAAAATTTGTTAGAATATTTTTCCGCTTAAGGATTTTAAGTCTTCACGATTCAAAAATAGAAATTTCCTAATTCATTTGTAGTACTTATAATATACATAGCGTAATTAATATTTAAATCCCGTTATATATTTTTCTGTCTTATAACCGTTAAGTATTCATATCTTTTTTGCATAATCTGACGTGAAAACACTAATTGGTTTCTTTCTTCATAGGTGCACAATAAAACAAAATGTCTGCCTGGGAACGTGAAGTTGTAGCATCCTACGTGTAAACCTTTCAAAGCTGTCATGGCTACTTCAGAGTTTTTATAGGGTTCTCAAGAAAACAAAAGCGGTAACAAAAAATATTCGGGTAAAAATGATCGCTTCAGATGTTTGGGACGGAAGTGCGGCGTCATCGCCACATTTATGTCAAGATGGATCCGGCCGTAAACGCCATTCTTCACAAAGGGCCACCAACCCTTGCGGCATAAATCATTAATTCCGTAGGTTGAATAAGGGGAAAATATCAACGATAAAATTAATCAAACACCAATAAAGTTTTATGAAGAAAATTATTTCCTTTTAAATCTCAGGGGTTGGGATCCTTGCTGTCTCTTGAAGGGCGCAACGCGATCATTTCTTAATACGCACACCATTCCCTGTCGATTTACACTGTCAGGGTAAAAGAAATGAAAAAGCATAGGACTCTTTCTAACTCAGGCGATTTTAAAAATGCGTAAATTGCAATCCATGTACGGTTTGATGATACACACATAGTACTATTTGGAATAAAAATCCTTCAGAGCAATATGTATTATATCCTTTGAGTTAGAGGGAACACAGTATCCCACGCAATGGGAGTTGTGCCTTCGTATAAATCATTCCTACTGACACACTTTTCTCTGCGACTGCGTGACTATAAAAAATCATTCCATCACGGTCCTACAGCAGGTTACACTCTTCTGACACCTAAGTCACTAGGCTTTTCCATTTAGTACGAAACTCTGGCTAACATGTTTGATTAAGGTTGGAAAATTTCCCGCTTATTTCGCTTCGAACTTGCATAGTATTATATGAGGAATTGTGAATCCCTTTGAAATGATTTCAATTTCATGCAGAAGTCTCAATAATACGAAGATATCTTTGCTAAACCCGTCAATAATATTAACGTAATATTAATTTTCTGATCATTTCCAATGAATCCGTGATATTTCAACTGCGAGTGTTTTAATTCAATTAAAGTCAGTCTTATTATTTAAGTTATTCATTCATCTTTGGAAATGATTCTATTCTACACAATAACACAAATTGATGATATTTGTACTATTCCACAGCGGTTTTAATGTAGCACGGCTGGGTTTCGACGTATTCACGTCATCATCAGGTGGCTCAGAAACTAAAACGTTTTTGATTCTATTCTAATACGAATTACTTACCATGTATAATTTCTTCTATGCTTAAATCAGATTATTTCCTGGTCGATTAAGCAAATTAAGGGCGAATCATTGGTTATAAAAATATCTAATGATGGTTAATGTAATAATAATAATAATGAAACAGGAGTGGAACAAGAAACAACGGCAGCCGATTTGGAAAAATTAAACGTTGGAGTTTAATTACAGAGCGTATATTTAATCCTGAAGTCTAGAAATCTGGATACCTGCCGTTTAATTATATCCTTTTTGAATGAAGATAAATGATCATTAGAATTATAGGACAGTACGGCTTGGCAGTAATCCGTTCTCATCTCATGCACTTTGCGGCGAGAACGAAAAAAGGACCAATATTGATAGTAATAGTACGACTTTTTTTGGGCCCAATTGTAACTATCAAGTATCTTCTTACATTCGACCCTTAAATATTACTTAAAACTAACACTTAAAAATCAACTGTTTGAGGAGAAAACTAGATGGCACAAAATCCCTAATTATCAAAGAATCAAGCAAAGCTTTAAAGTGGTTATTATCATATTATGCCATCTAATATATCTGGAAATTTTAAACGTTCCCAGGAATCCCTAATTTCCTTGTCCTTATACTTCAACAAATGTACCGAAATTAAAAAAGGAATATCGGTAGCTTTCCTTGATGTATTGGGAAGACAATGTTAATGCCCTTTCAGTACAATAAAATCAATTTTCCTAAGTAAAATGGATAAAGGTAACTTTGTTTCTCCAGATCTGAGTCCTGGNGATTTTTCAGCATTTTTGTTGCAACGATCCACTCTGTTCGGGTGATACATTTTCAGTCATGTGATAACGGCATCCAGTGACTTCGAGTGAGTGAAGCTCAGACATCAGTGCGTGGGCAGTGGACATTTTTCTCTAATTAATCAAATGGGATGCGAGAGATGGGAAAGGTGGTGGAAGCAAGGGAGCGACATGGAGGAGCATCGAGTTGCCAACCGGTGCACTCAATTTACACGAACGAATAAGACTAGCCATGCATTTGCCAGCAATTCCTTCTGCCGATTATTTTATTCCCTCTCGGGATTGCGTGAATAATTTTCTTTATTCCAAGTACTATGTGATAATTTCCTAATCTCTTGAAAACATCTTTCGCTTCAGACACATCCATTTTCATGCATTTTCTTTTATTCTCGTTCCCTTTTAGCTATGCGAGTGTCTTCCCCTGCTATTTCATAAAATACCTTTTATTTTTATTTCGGTGCAAGATAGAGGGAAATATGTCTTGCTTTCCTTTTGTAACACTCTTATTTCTGCTCGATCTGTTTTCCTGGAGTGATTTTCCGAGACAGTTCAGTCAGATGCTTCAAGTATATTTAATTTATTCGGTTGGTTGCTCTGTCCATTGAGCTATTCCACCAGAACATTTCTCCATGCCATTTGGGAGACTTTGTAGGCAAGGGCGCGTGAATTCGTCTGACCAAGCGGCATCGTTCACAGCCTCGCAGAGGCACCGAACATACAAAGTAGTGGAAGGAGAACNGTAGTACTTATAATATACATAGCGTAATTAATATTTAAATCCCGTTATATATTTTTCTGTCTTATAACCGTTAAGTATTCATATCTTTTTTGCATAATCTGACGTGAAAACACTAATTGGTTTCTTTCTTCATAGGTGCACAATAAAACAAAATGTCTGCCTGGGAACGTGAAGTTGTAGCATCCTACGTGTAAACCTTTCAAAGCTGTCATGGCTACTTCAGAGTTTTTATAGGGTTCTCAAGAAAACAAAAGCGGTAACAAAAAATATTCGGGTAAAAATGATCGCTTCAGATGTTTGGGACGGAAGTGCGGCGTCATCGCCACATTTATGTCAAGATGGATCCGGCCGTAAACGCCATTCTTCACAAAGGGCCACCAACCCTTGCGGCATAAATACCCCAGAATTTATGTCTTAAGGGCTTAAAGAACTGGTGAATGTCTAGCCAAGAATGGTTGTAGCAAGTTTCTTTGCCTAGGCAAGTTTAAAAGTGTCATTAACTGAAAAGCAATTTCAACTGAAACGAAGAGTTCTCAAGGTCGTCGTTTGCAATTACTAAAAATCATATCACTCTGACAAACTCTAATTAATGAACAATGAAAAATGAACAGTCCTTGACTGAATTCTCTAAGAAAAAGGATTTCGAATTAAAAAGTTAGGATGGTAATAAAATTCTTTCGTGGCAAAAGGAAAGGTTTCGTGATTCTTAAATTCGGATTTAAATCATTTTCTGCTTTAGTTTCCTAATAATATCTATTTTACGTTGACGATGAGTTATATAGGGCGGACTTTTAAGTTTCAATATCTGACAAATACGTGCATGTATGTTTGGGGATTTGGGTATAAAAATAAAACAGGAATAACAAGTGTGAAAAATAGCGACATGAATGGGACTCGAACCAAGGTCTCCCACTTTCCGGGCAAATATTCCAACCACTGAACTACCATGTCGCGTCTCTTCCACATTGTTTAAGGAATGCTTTGATCAGAAAAAAACCTAAAGTTTTCCTTAAATCCATAAAAAAAGAGAGAAAATATGATTTGATTTGTATGTGATACTGTAGTGGTGATAGCAAGTGAGGACCTTAAGACCATGTTAAAAATGATGAAAGAAATAATATAAGGAAGAAATATAATATGAAGCTGAACAAAATTAAAAATAAAGCTAAACTAATGGTATGTGACCGAAAAGAACATTCTTAAGTTAGGGCAATAATGGATAAGGAAACATTAGAGGAGTGCAATGAATTTACATATCTGGGAAACAGAATAATGAAAGATGAAAGACACAAGATGGAAAAGACAAGGAGAATGGGACTGGCACAGATGTCTTTTGATTAAACATATGCCTTTTTATAACAAACAACATCAGTCTATGCACAAGGAAGAGACTAATAAAACCATACGTATGGAATGCTCCATGTATGTATGTGAAATGGGGCGATAGAGAAGGAAAAGGAGGCTAAATTCTTTTGAACTGTGGTGTTATAGAAGAATAGTCGGAATAGGATTAGTCGGAAGGATTAATTGACGAATGGAGAAGTTTATCAGAAGGTAGGGGATAGAAATGTCATCTGGAAAAGTGTAAGAAACTGGAGGGAATACTAATAGGATATATTCTTCGTTACGAGTGTAAGAAACTGGAGGGAATACTAATAGGATATATTCTTCGTTACGAGACCTTAGTGAAGACAATAGTAGATGGAATGACTCAGAGATGCAAAGAGATGTGAAGGATGAAAGCGTCTTAGATACAACAGATTATGGAAGATTATGTCTTAGATATTCATACAACAGATTATGGAAGGTGTTGACTACACCATCTAAATGGAAATTAAACACTGATCAGGTAATATAGCCGACTGGAAGAGTACTACTACAGACCAACTCAAGGGTTGGTCATTGAAGAAGAAGGAAGTTTGTTATTGATTACAAAACTCAGAACGTTGAGGTTAGACCGACAGAAAAAATCCGCTGGAGCCGTGTTCTAATAACCTCGAGAGGAAAGAATTTTCTTCGGTACAATATGATCCGTTTTTTTTTGCTTGGTCACACCAAAAAAATTTGCAAATACACGAAATGTTACAAGAGATAACGAGAGAAAGCGAGGTGACAACAACTTTGAAAGGAATGCCCAATGTTAACTCTCCCCTTGAGTACAAGGACATTCATCTTCGAGGTGATGGCAATGTCTCTGATGACATCTATAGCCTAAGAATCTCACCATACTAAGAAAATGAAACAGACTTTAATGTTATGACCGAATATAACGGACTGAGAAAGTCAGGAAGAGCAATATTGTCACTGTAAGCCCTTTAAAGAAACATTTGAGGTGTTAAATACATCTTAAAGACTTTGGTCTCCAATTTAAAATAAAGGAAATGCAATTCTCAACATTACGCCAAGCGTCACTGGGGGTTCCTTCGGTTATGCCCGCCGGCTTCTTGTGCATTCCTGATTGTGTAATCGCCCCCTTAAATATAAATCCCTGTAAAAAAAAGCTAAGCTGTGGTTAACATACATTTTTGAAAATTCCTACCGAAAGCTTCCACCATATAACGAAACCAAGTTTGCTTTTTAAAGTTCATCATTCACTGAGAAAATGTAGTTTTGACAAAATCGATAAAAACTTTTTATCTTGTCACGAAATCAATCTAAAACTTTTCAATTGGGTCAAAAAAATTATTTTATATTTTACTATAATTTGATTTATACTTTTTGAAATAAAAGTTTCAAAATCGAGCGCTCCGTTTCAACAGCGCAAAAGAACGGGCACATTTTTCGTCCTAAATTTAAAACAAAAAAAGAATTCCTGAGTTATATGACTACATGCTGGATGAAACATGTTAAACTCTGGTGTAGCATGACATATGTACTTTAATTTTTATTCAACTATACACTAACTCGAGTATTCATAATAACACTTCTGACAGTAGGAGCTAAATCGCAACCTCCTGAATTTTTAATAATACTGATTTGAAATTCAGCGATGGATGATTTTATAGTCCTAAAATTTCGGTAGTGTTGAAGAGCTAAACTATTACGATTTAATTTTACTTACCATATCTATAACGCTGTTTATTTCGCAAAAATTACGTATCCGCATAAAGTGAATCGGAGAAAGCTCGAACGTATACTGAATACGACATTAAGTGATATTGCTGTCGTCCTCGCTTATATGAGTCACAGCGGATATTTGGTAGCTGAAGAAGCACATCACGAAGATTAAATCGAAATTAATTTATCATCGAAATGAAATCCACAGATTAAATTTCGCTTGCTGAATAGTTGCATTAATATCGCTAACGAAGGGAGATCTATAATAATCGTGATATAGTATTTGATAAAATTCTATTCTATTCGTTTGGTCTCTTTTTCGAAGAATAAATTTAAGTAAATTAAAATTCAGTCCAAATCTTCATATTTTCCACGCTCGCAATCAGTTTGACATAGTTTTCGAATGGATTCATAAAAACGCATATTCGGAGTAAAAGTCAAAATGGGTTAAAAAATACCCAGTTAATCAGCGCACGATGCGAAATGTTCGCTAATAAAACAAGCAAAGATCGCTTTCGATTTGCTTCACTATTGAAAATAAAGTAATGGAACCTTGAGTGCGGTGTAACTTAATGAACGATGAGGGTCACCTCTTTTATTGGAATCAGCTACTAATAAAAAATATGCGAGTACGAGTTTCTATTAGTTCCAAATAATTAACAGAAGCGTAAAAAAATTAAAAACCGAAATAAAACGTGAAATGTTCCGCGATTAGAAAACGCGTTTCACGCAATTCGTTTGTGAGCCATTCAGCTACAGAAGAAGGGTCGATATCCAGCTATTTTGAGCGTGCATGAAATCAATCACCTATGAATGTATCATTCTGGCAACTTTCCAATAAACATGTATAATTACTTTCAATTACGCCACGTTCGACTTACAAAACCCACAGCTTCAATACCAGTCTCTCTCAATGTTCTTCACAATCACAGCGAAGGTCGTGTCGTTCGAAGTTTCGCAGAACGTGAAGAAATTTTCAGAAACTGAACGAATGAAGTGATAAAAGAGAAAGTTCCAAAGATGTACAAGATAACTTTGAGTCAGCTGAAGTCGTATCACTGTCGTAATAAATGCTCTGAGAGTCATAGGTGTAGCTTTTCTAAGAGTTGAGCAGTGCAAATCCGTGTGACGAATACAATAATGGATTATGCCACGGAGAAATAGTAATTGCATCAAAGGGAGAATAGTACCGTAATAAATACAAGCATCTCACCGTTGACTGAAAACAGGCATTTATCAACCCAAAAATTGAGCCTATTTTAGCAGCAATCATCCATTTCTCTTGGTCTATAATGATAAAGTCAACAACAACTAAAGATAAACAACTTTGTCTTTACTACACAAATATTAATATGACGCTACAGGTTTCGACATGGTTACGTCATCTTCATGTATGATGTAAATGGGAAGTGGAGGAAATATATAATGTCTATAAGGTCTTAATTAAGGCGAGACTCAGACTGAAAAGTCTCCTCTTCCATGTAACCTGTCGTCAGAGATGGCACCCGGAATTTTGGTCAGTCTCCGCGGACCAAAGTTCCGTCTGCGGTCAGAGATACATAATACATAAATAAATCTGTAAATAAATATAGAAAATAAAACTTAGGAAGGATTTGTGGATGTAAAAACCTAAGTAATACAAACATGTATGTAAATCATCTTCAGGAATGACGTAACTAGGAAGCGGAGGGAATACATGCACATCACCTCACCTAGTCCCTCACACCTGAGAATTATGTGAGCACGTCGAAACCTGCAATGCCTAATTGTTATTTGAGGAACAACAACGAAGTCTTTTGATCGGTCTTTTGTTTAACAAGGGGAGTACCACCTCTGTGGGAAACGGATTCGCGCGAGACTTCCAAGGTATGTTCCTTGCTCAAAAATAATGGACACGTATCCGACCGTTGACACAACTAGGATTAGAATTCTTAGCCTAATCATTACAGAAGCATGTCTTCCAAAAACAACTCGATTTTCAATCCTCTACCATCCCGGGAAATACTCAAAATAAATTTCCAAAAATCCGCACAATATACTTACTTATAAGTATACTTACTGGAAAAATCGGGAATATTGGACACACTGGGATCGAACTAATAATGGCTAGGATGGATATCTCACTATTCGTGGGTTTTCCCGTTGGGGCTCGTACGACATAAAGGGGCCACGTCAGTGACACTTGTGGTTTAGGCTAAGAATTCTAATCCTATATGTAGCAATATAATACATGCTGTAGATCCGTCCTGACATATATTTGAAATGTCGACGGAAAAGGTGAATAATGTTTGGCGGGTAGGGAGATAAAATTGAATTGCAAAAAAGTAAGTTGTATGTAAAAAATAAGGGAGAAATTATTTTTCTACAAGGAAAGTTTCGCGATCTTCATGGTGATGCGCGTGTATGGTGTAATTGCCAGACTCCAATTTTCAGTTGCTAATTTTTCGTTAAAAAATGTGTAGTGTCAACGGTCAGACAGATGTCTATTATTTTCGAGGAAGGAACATACCCTGAAAGCCTCACGCGATCCGTTTCCCACAGAGGTGGTACTCCCGTAGTAAGACGAAGTTCCATCAAGTCAAGGCTGATGCGAATCATTTCATTCAGTATCTTTTAATTAATTCACCTAGATTCTGAGTCAAAAACTCATAAATTGCAATTTTAGGATAGTGCCGTGTATATGAATATCGTGTATATTTATATTTCAAAAAAGTATTTTTAGTATTTATTATGTAGTTAATTACGGCGTCAACTATTGTCAGAACGGAATTTATGTAACATATCCCCAGATTGGGAATGAGAGAAATATATGTGTATGCCTCAACGCCACCCGGAACTGAGTCACTCCAATCATAGCGTAGCAAGATTGCTACTGCTAGAGGCTAGAATCGCCGGCAGCGATAAAGAAATATTGGAAGAAAAATTTTTGAATATCTGAGAAGAATATGCACGCGATTCAAAGGCGGAAAGCAATCTTCAATCGCCCAAGCGAAGGGAGAATAAATAATTCAATATACATTATTCAAATGGAATCACAGCCAGGGAATTGAAACCGACAGGGAATTTCTCGCAGGAGTCGGACATTGAGAAACCGGCAAGGAACATCGATCGCTTGAATGATAAAGGATGAGAAAACTCCATGATTTTGAATCTCTCGCAAACTCTTTTGAAATAAAAGAGACGAAAGAATTTTCCTTAGAGGAATGAAACTGAAGAGGGACCAAAAACAACTCTTTAAGTTTCCTTCTCACATTGTCATAGTCATTTCATGACATTGCAATTTATAATATTTATAAGCACGAACTCAATCCTTGAGGGTTTTCTATCGCACACACCGCAAAAAATTACGAATTGTGTCGCATAACGGACTCGAGTAACAGGTTTCTGACTTAAAACATCTAAATTAGTGCTTCCTACCGATGTTCCGCGGCACAGCGGCGAGCCTTGAAGTAAGCTCTTGGAGTACCGTGTTTATTCGAGCGTAACATATACTTCAATTTTGCAATATATAACGTATTTACTAAAACAATTATATACCAAAAATAAGGACATCTGCAAACAAACAATATTATGTAAGATATGTTGTCGTTCAGTTGTAACTAAACTGGTTAAGTGCTAAATATCTTATTCATTCCTTGGCATTTTCTTCTTTTTTTTTAATTTGACTGAATCAAAATACAGGTGATTAAGTGCGCCGTGATGGTAATTGTACCGTGAAATTTCGAAAATTAAGAAACACTGATGTAAATGAAAAACATCTGCCTGTTTTAGATCAGAATACTTGAAGTTTGATTTCAAATTTCTAAGGAGGACAATCTCCCATCTATGGAGTGCTTGAGACTCATTAACCTTTAAACGGGAAAGTGGGGTCAAATTTGACCCCACAATTTATTTGCTTCGTTTTCTTGCTCAAATATTTCTCTATCACTTTCACGTGTCATGAATGTGCCCATTTATTCTCATAGTTATCTATGGAGGAAATTAACCAATTATTTACTTTCTTTTTTGTCTCTGAAAACCTTTTGTAAAAGTCTTTACATAGATGGGGTCATTCTGATCTTGCTTGGCGGGCAATGGCAACCTGCATAATTTATTTTCTCTATGTGAGGTTAATAATAATAGGGGGCAATTTGAGGTAACTATTACGATTAATAAGATGATGTAAACCTTAAAAATTTTAAATATTAGAAAGTAAAGTAAATTTTAACTCGGTGACTAAGTAGAAAAAATTTTAGAGTAAACTTGACTTCACACTATTGATTACGTAACCATTTAGGCTTGCCCATTCAAAGAAGAAACCCTTGCACTGTTAACCTTACAGAATCAAAAAGTGAAACAGTTTAATTTTCTCCTATAATTTTCTTTGTGATATTGTTAAAATAAATCCGTTTTACTTTTTCATTCAGTACGCAATAACACCACGTAAAGGCCAATAAGATCGAGATTATTTATCCTTACACTTATTCTTTTACCCTGTGTGTGTACAATGTTGAAAACAATATATGTATACATGTATTGCTCATGCATGATGATTAGTTTGCATATTATTGATCATTATTAATTCACAAAACGCTTAATTAAATCGCCTATTAAGGCTCTAACTTCCATGAAATCATGCTCACATCAAGTTTTACGGCAGATAAAGATACCTTTTTTGCAGAATAAACAAATGACTTGTAAAATCAACATAGCGCCACGCCTACATAGCCTTTTCATCCAGCACGAGGCGTGGGACGCAAGTTCATAAGTGAAAGACTATTTTCAAAAGAGCGTTTGGAAGTACCTTTTCTAAGTGATGTGGAAGAGAAAATGCGAGGATCTCGTATATGCGATTTGCGCATATCTCGTATTTGCGCGGCAGCGATCGTTCCGGAACCTCCAACAGGTTTTCCTTCCCTGCTTCGCGGTCATTCTCTGCTATGACCCGTAAGTACTCCGAAGAAAACTCGTACCCAGAGGCGGAGAGCCGAGTAAACGTTATGAATGCCGAGGTGCAATTTGGCTGAGGGGAAATTTCAAACTTGCGTCCCATGGGAGAGGGTGCTTAACGGGTACGTATGTACCCATTACATTATATTATAAAATCTTTTCCAGCCTGCCATTTATACTGAAATTTCTAAACCTGGCGCTTCAATTTGAGATGCACGTAGTTGTTCATTTAAGACGTAATGAACTAATTTTAATCCAGCAATTCGCTTGGGAGCTTGGTAAATTACTATACCATTTATTCAACAGGATACGACTCCTCCTGTGCCTAACCGAACCAAATCTGGGTTATAGGTGTGACCTTTAAAAAATTCCAACGAGTGATGAGAGACAACCTTTTATGGAGACAATCCAGAGTGCGGTTGGCAAGATCGAATTTTTCCTGTTATCGGGGGTATATCGATTCCAAAGTAATGTCTTGGAACAAATTACCTCAATTTTGCCGGTATGTTAACAGGCGAGTTGATCTTTTCACGCGACACGGTATTTCTTTTAAACTACCAGGTAGTTTGGATATTTCCAAAACGAATAATTTTTTTCCGTCAAATGAGAGAAGGGATAGTAAAATCCGAGAAACTCCTCTTGATGTATTGAATTATGAAGGTGTGATTTAATTTCGTGCCAAATATAGAAATCAACAAAAGAATTTTACTATTCGTATTCACTGAAGAAAATGTTTGCTAGTGTATACACGTTTCCGAAAGCACTAACCTTTCTCTGTGCAATTTCAATAAGCTATTTTTTATTTCTACAGATAGACAGTCTTTATTTCTTCCATTTAACTCCATTTAATCGATGTAAAATAGCAATGAAACTCACACACGATAGAAATAAAATTTAGACGAAATAAGAATATAATTTAATTTTATAAAATAGAAGAGGGAGAGGCTGAGGTTCAAGCACAGAAAATTTAAGAAATTACTAGTTAATTATTGAAAGGATGTTATTAAATAGACAATTTCATTTTGAAGTAAAAAATATTATCAGAAAAGTTATTTCATCTTTAAGGCAAGTGAATTTAAAGTGCAGGGCCCAAATTATAATTATTGACATCTAGACCATAATAAAAGTCTATCAGGCCGCTTCTGCTGAATTTTAATCTAAACATTTCTGAAATAGATCAACTAACTCTAATAGAAAATCCAGTGGTACACACTTCCTCTAGTTTTACAGAAGATAGATTTCTAACCATATAGTTTGTAAACTAATTATTAAATATAGTTTCCTGGCCGTATGTGGACTGTATATTCCGCAAGTCTGCTCTATGCACTGGAATTCTATTGGAGATAATTTATCATCAAGGAGGAGTGCAAGTTCCCAAGAAGAAACGGACATGAAAAAAGTCTAACAGAACCAGAACCCAAACTCGGGTCTCCCAATTGCCGGTTGGTTGCTCTGTCCATTGAGCTATTCCACCAGAACATTTCTCCATGCCATTTGGGAGACTTTGTAGGCAAGGGCGCGTGAATTCGTCTGACCAAGCGGCATCGTTCACAGCCTCGCAGAGGCACCGAACATACAAAGTAGTGGAAGGAGAACCCCCCCTTTAAGGATAACACACAAGGAAAAGGGTTTAGGTGAATTGGCACGATAAGGCATGCACGGACATAAAAAAGTCTGAAGGAACAGGGAACGTGTCCGTTTCTCCTTGCGAATTTTCCTAGGTGCACACCTTATCGCGCAAGGTCACCTAAACTCTTTTCCTTTCAAAAATATATCCTGCTATGGGAATAGAAATACGATCTTCTTATTTAGCACTCAGTTGAACAACCATAACCTTTCTTACGATACACCGTATTACTCTTTCATAAACTATTTATTAAGTACGAACAATGTCCAGCATTTGCTTGCATATCTTCTGGGCTGCGATAAACAAAAGAAAATGGAGTTAAATATATTTTAATCAAAAAATAAGCATCCAAACACAATGGATGGTAATTTTAATTAAGTTTAACGATTCGGGTGCCCTGCAGTTTCGTACCTGAACTCGTAAACTTTCTGCCGATGGAAATGGGTAACCAGCCATCGTAAATTTTGAATGCAAACAATCCGTCGTCAAAAAGGTATCCTTAAAAGTAAACATCTTCATTTTTGTAGCTCTAAAAGATAAATGTTCCAAGAAAACTCGGAAGGCATTGCACAAAAATCTAGTCATGACCTAAAATCTCGAACGTTCCAAATCCCGTGATATTCTAGGTTATGATTTTAGGTAGCGTGGTAGCAATCCCAACACAAGAAAAATAAAGTAGATTCGTCTTTTATGTCCACGATAAGTACCTATATTTACAGTGGATATCTATGGAATTATTATTTACTCCATATGGAACAAAAATACTGCAATCAGTAGATGGTATTGTTATGAATAGGCTGCATTAGGCATTGAAGTGCGTCCTCTAAAGCCATCATTGAGGTCTAATTAAAGGGGATGCAACACAGCATGCTCCGCCAAAGCACTTTATTACCTCCGCCTTGCTCTCTTAAAATTCGAGTAAAAAGCATCCCGTGTTATCTCTGCTCCATAATTCATTTTCCATATATTTTTGGGAGTTCTTCACGCCCACTGACTGAGACAACACCATATCCCCAGTGTTTGTTGATAGCACTAAATACTTCTGAGGAGACCAAGAGATTAACAAGCTTTCATAAGACATTTTCCAACCTAGTTTCTTTGGAAAAACAACATATTGCCTAGTACACTGCAAATAAATCTTGGATTTAATTTTGAGGCAATTTTGTGTCCCTTGCGGTGGACTTGTCTCGGTAACCTTGAATGTTTGCCTCCATACTCACTTCATTGAGCCTCATAATATACCTTTATGAACTTAATATTATCCGAACACAGTATTCTTAATCCTTCAGTTACCGTTCATTTAAAATTCGCATGTCCCGTATTCGGAATCGCACCTTATATTTGTTAAGTATATCTGAACGACATTTGTTTGTGAAAACAGTTATGTTATATTGTCGTGAATAATAACTATTAATATTTAATTCAACCGATGCTGCCTTGATTATGAATAAGTTAATCGTCATTACAAATAAAAATAATGCAGTACTTCTCCTATAGGAAATAAGTACAGCTTCATTAATTTGTTGTAAATATACATTAAATAATTATGTCATTATAAATATATTTATGTATTTTGCTAATTATTTTATATTGACGGTACATTTTCAGATATGTCTGTAAATCGGCATATTATCCAAGGGCACAACCGGGCTGGGAATGTTATTTATAAATGTATATTTATGAGAGTGACGTTATTACAAAGTCTCCCGAACGGCGTATCTACATGTTCTGAACGGTTATTTCAATAGTTAGATCAACCATCCGTAAGCTAAAATACCTGGGTTCGAGTCCAGGTCCCATCAGATATTTTCAGGCCTGTTTCTCCTTGGGGTTGTATCATAAATCAAATCTAATGCGCAGGACAATTTTCATAACTAAATCTTGAAAAGTACGATCATAAAAAAATAAAATGTAAATAAATAATAATAGTAAAAATGTAAATAAATAATAATACTAATAGTATAAAAATTAATAGTAGTAGTAGTGGAAAAATATATTGAAATATATTTTTAAATTTTCGATTGGTTTACCATACTTTTGCAGGAAAGGCTGTAAAGCTGTAGATGAATCCAATGAAGATTTTAGTCAAAAGTGAGTGAAACATCGATTGGGTTCGGGTGATACATTTTCAGTCATGTGATAACGGCATCCAGTGACTTCGAGTGAGTGAAGCTCAGACATCAGTGCGTGGGCAGTGGACATTTTTCTCTAATTAATCAAATGGGATGCGAGAGATGGGAAAGGTGGTGGAAGCAAGGGAGCGACATGGAGGAGCATCGAGTTGCCAACCGGTGCACTCAATTTACACGAACGAATAAGACTAGCCATGCATTTGCCAGCAATTCCTTCTGCCGATTATTTTATTCCCTCTCGGGATTGCGTGATTAATTTTCTTTATTCCAAGTACTATGTGATAATTTCCTAATCTCTTGAAAACATCTTTCGCTTCAGACACATCCATTTTCATGCATTTTCTTTTATTCTCGTTCCCTTTTAGCTATGCGAGTATCTTCCCCTGCTATTTCATAAAATACCTTTTATTTTTATTTCGGTGCAAGATAGAGGGAAATATGTCTTGCTTTCCTTTTGTAACACTCTTATTTCTGCTCGATCTGTTTTCCTGGAGTAATTTTCCGAGACAGTTCAGTCAGATGCTTCAAGTATATTTAATTTATTGTAATATTATGTTATTAATACAATATTTAATTTGAACTTTTCTCTCCCAAATTTCATCCCTTTCCCTCGGAACGATCCTTCTGCTATTCACATTCTCTTATAAACCTTTTCCCATGTAAGTTTAACAATCCTATTCTTTCGTTTCTTCTACCTTGCACACTTTAAATGCTTTAGAAATATTTTCGTTGGTATGTTAGCATATTTTTGTCATAATACATTTCACTTTTGTATTTGTTATATTTTTGAGTATTTGCTCTTTATAACTTATAACTGCAGCATTAAATTGTATTATTCAATTCCTAAGTAAATATTTAAATACAAGGCAGGACTTTTAAGTTTCAATTTCGCCTTAAATAAAGAGGTGTATTTGTGAGTGATGTTATGAAACCCACTTATGTATGATCCGTGCTGAGTAATGGCATTTATCTATATTAATCCTAATTGAGTTCTTTGCAAATTGTGATTCACAAGGAGCTGTAGTAAGATAGCTAAAGGTCGAGAGGATGAAGATCCAAGTAGCTTTCAAAACTGAAATTTTACGCATAGACGCTCTTCTCC
Organism: Ladona fulva; assembly: GCA_000376725.2. NCBI lineage: Eukaryota > Metazoa > Arthropoda > Insecta > Odonata > Libellulidae > Ladona > Ladona fulva. Next base: position 1,757,959 of record KZ308172.1, read on the forward strand.
TCTTATCATCTCATTCGCCGTATCCAACCAAAGTTTCCTCGTTTCCTCTTTTAGACCATATTTTTCAATTATTCAGTCATTACTGCCTCTTTCTCTTGCGTTTGGCACAAATACTCATAATCTTCAATTTAGTGATTTTTTCGCTAAATCTAGCGACTTTTCCCCTATTTTCTGTGTTAACGACATCTCGCACTATATGGAAAATGTTCTAATACGTCAACCTCCTCCATCCAATCTTTACATGTTTGACTTATTTTAAATGAAAGTGGTATAACTTTCAGTTGATAAAAGCATACTATTCATACCATAAATATTATTTGTGTAATTTCTGAATTAATACATCATTTATAGAAGAAAATTTAGGCTTTTATAGTATAACTACTTTTTAGCTGTATTTTTTCTGAGTTTAGGGATTTATTATTATTATTATTACTCAAAAGGCTGCGATATGGAATCTATTCCACGGTGGCAACCGTATACATAATAAACCTTATTCCTAGATCATAATGAACCAAGCAACAAAATATATACCCCAAAATAACACAATATATGCGATACAAATACAATTACGAAATCATAGTCAGAGTCAACTTATGTGAGGGGAGGAAGTATTCTGCCTGGTATTCACCCTAGTCGGGAGGAAAACCCCTCCAAAACCTCCCGAATGCAGTTCGTCGCACAATATCACATACAATTCGTCATACAATTACAAAGATGTATGCAATAATTACAATTTCTAACCATATCATTATTATTATATTTTACTATGCACACAATTCTATCATCACAAGAAATATATTTTTAAGGTATACTTTTTACATTACATTTACTATCTATTTAACCGTTCAGTTTTCTAATTCTATTTCTATTCTAATTTAGCCACTCTATAAGGTGCATCTAGCGCAAATTTACAAATAAATTGGCAAATGTGCAATTACTCCTCGCAAAATTCATTACAACTGCATTCTGTTAATTCACGTTTCTCAGAACACACACAGCTTCTGCTGCCGTACAGCAAGGACATTTCTACGATATTTACAGTCATTTTAGCCTCTTTCACCAACTCCAGTTCCAGTTAAAAAAATAGTTTTATGAAAGATATACTGCGAATGAAACTCTTCACTGAGAGAGATGAGTTAATTCACGGTATAAACAATCTAAATAATTACCTTTCGCGTTCGTCTATGTAGACTTCTCTTTTTAAATACTATCATGGTAGTGTATAAAACGTTTATGATGAATCATAGCTGAATAAACCTCTCATTGAAGATTGTAGTTATATATCCGTCAAACAAGCTCGGTTTACGAATGCTTATGAATTCGCTTATCGAAGTCAAGGCGAAAAATACACAACTCGTTGACCCTGGGCGATGAAATTTCTCATCAAGATCCGCCAACGAAATATTGCATCTTTTTCCAGGAATGAAAATAAATTCTGTTTTACAGAATATAACTTTCCCTGAAAAATTTTTCAGTTTACCTTTTCCAGTTCACTCTTTTTCAAGGACGTAATGCAGTGGTCGCCACTCTGGTCCCTACCGTCCACTAGTGGGCGTTTTCAGTTGAACGGTATTTCCCAGGTGATGAAATCGACAGCCAAGATAGATAATGAACGGTAAAAAATTCAATGGGAAAAATTAAACACTTCGAGAGGACGGTGACAAAAATTTTTCAGGTTATTATAAGATGGATGTCTGTATAAGAGAAGATTTCCGTGGAGAAATATTTTTGCCTGTATTATATAATTGTATAGCGCTAACAGGATATAACAATTCGACTTCGACTTTGTGGTAGGTCATGAAGAATACTGAAACAAAGGGGCTCCCAAATAACCAAGTGGGTAATGTATTCACTTTTGATGAAATCTGTCCCGGGTTAAATTTCCGGTGGAAGCCCACATTTGCGATATGCTCTAAGCTGTCGAAACATTTTTACATATCAATATTATAAAGTAGAGTGTGGGTGTGTGTGTTTGAGTATGTATGTTCTTTTAAAACTCGAGTACCAGAAGTTACGGTCAAATTTTCATCAATTTTTCATGGAATACTAAATTTAAAAAATGAAAGACGAAACAGGTATTGCCAAATATCGCTCTGTAGAAATTCCCTATTTCAGGAAATACTTTGTCTCAAGTTTTCCAGCAGTAAAAAGCGCAGCGTCTATAGAAGTGCATAATAAGCATAGAAGCATTTAAATATTAGTTAATAATGCTCAATTCCTGCGACTCATTTAAAATAAATCACGTCAAAATCTTCCCCAAGTTTCAGATAAGTAGCAAATCAACGCCAAATTCATTCATACTTCGCGTGTAAAAGTAAATTAAGTTAAAGTATCTTGAATAATATTTTCAAGTACGCGCACCTATATTTTCTCAATTTTAACAAGGATACATAGTAAAAGGTTACTCCTTCAATGTTAATGCGATTTTTCAGCATTTTTGTTGCAACGATCAACTCTTAATTACTGCACCGCCGAGAACTTCGTTTTTATTTGCGGGCGATTCTTTCGAAGGTTATCATTATTTCCTGCAGGAAAAGTACTGTCCGCTTCTGAAAACTACAACGGTTACAGTTCGGATTAGGCGGTACAGTAATTAAAATGTGGTGTTAATAAATGTTTTGGAGTTTTTTTCCAGGAGCCGAACAATCCACGGAGAAGTATGGGAAAAGGTGAATGATTTTGCCGTCCGCCAACGGGTCCGAGGGTTGGGTCGGGGACGAAGGGCGCCCCCAACACTAAAGTCTGGGCTCGATTCTGATAATTTTCCGTTGATTCGAAGTTAGGATGGTTGAAAAAACTTCCGGTGGGGTGAGCGGCCCTCTAATCCCGAAAGTGTCCGCGAACGAAATCGAACCCGCGAACCTTAGCATTGGTAGTAGACGCCCTGTCCCCTATCCAACCAGCTCGGACGAGGCAAATCGTGCAGAAGTTGACTTTACTTCACTGCCCGGCCATGGCGGTGAATACGAACGGAATTCTATCTCTTCCAATATCCTCTCAGAAAGGAAGATAAGGTTAGTAAATCAATTGAAATTTAACTTAACATAATGTAAACGATATTCGGCAACGTCACCTACATCAGTAATTCATGATAGCTTCACCGATGTCGTAGCATAATGGATAATACGTAGAAATTTTGGCAGTTACATTTCAGTTCCACGGATTTACAGCTTCGTTTCAACATCTGACCCTTGGAACGAAGGGATGATGATAGCAAATGATTCATAAGTTATGCAGCGAGTGGAAAAAAAACAGCGTCATACTGAAAATGCGATCACGTTTTGTGACATCGAGCGTATAGTAATGTCTAAATGAATTTGCCTCTTGTGAGATTGCGCCGTGTGAGAGTCGACTGTATCCATACCAACAAAATGCAAAGAAAACAGAAATTGATAATTCGGCCTCTATAATGATAAATTAAGTTATTCGGACATCGGAGGGGGGTGGGGAAATTATACTATTAACAAGAGTTTTAAGGTACGTGGTAGTTAAAAAAAAGGCCGGCGAACGCTGATTTACTGCAAATTTTAGGATTGATAACTCACAAGGGAAGGGATAAGGACAGCACTGCACAAATAGTCCTGCGTCTAGAAATATTCCCGAGGGGAAGCGGACATAGGAAAGTCTGATCTGATTGGACCACAATTCGAAGAGTTTTTAAGTATATCTTTGAGTTTTAAACTATGCCACATGCATAAAAGCAGGACATAAATATAACACATGTTGCCTGACACACTCAAGATTTATTTATTTATTTAGTTCCCTCATCTGAGACTCACGAAAGAGCGAAAGAAAAAAGAAGTTCTAATATTCTTGTTAAAAGGGCTTGGGTCATTTCGCACGTAGGCTCCTACCGGGAATCGAACCCGGTAGCGCCTTTACTGAAGTCGAACGAGTTGCGCACTTGGCTATCGGGAGCCCCGAATAAAAAGTTCATACCAAGAAATTCTTTAACATGATTGTATTCAGGATAAAATCCATCCTTTATTTAATCGAAAGAGTCACACGCGCTCATGACACGTTCATTGATAAACACAGTTCAGTGATAAAATAATGCCTCAGTTAATTAGTTGAAATAACTGAAAACAGTTCTAGAAAACATTCATAATAACCGGAACATTTCGGCGTCCCGAAAATGTTGCCGGAACACTGGGAGTGTTGATTAAAATCCGGGAAAGCCGGGACGTCTAAACACCCTCTTCGTAGGTAAAGTAGATCTTATCCTTACATAAGAAGATCAGTAATTCCATTTGTGATTAATGACTGAGAAAGGAGACACGCTTGTACGCTTAAAACGTAAGTGTTTTAGATCCTTAAGCCTAAAATGCAAATTAGTTAGTTCTAGTGGGAAACAAAAATCCTTATATGGCTGAGCTGAGAGGACATGAGTTACGCTGGCCTAAATCAAAAGAGAGACTATCCACGTTAATGGAAGCTAAAACTGGTATATTTATATCTAAAAGTACATTTAGATATTTTCTCGACCCACAAAGTGGATTTCAAATAGGGTCAATCTTGGTCCGCAAAATATTTTTTTCTTAACTTGAATGATTTCTATACACGACTCGAACTTACTGAATTACTATTATTTACAGGTACTGCATTCCTCACAATGTTTGCCCTAACAGCAGGAGTCCATTAAGATTGCATTGGAGATGACCCGAAAACCCTTGCATCACGGAACTCAGCGGGAAAACTTGGATAAATATAGAAAAGAATAAATATTTTCAATGGAGTACTTGTTGATGTAAAATTTTGACCGCAATCAAAGGTGCATATTTAAAGAAAAGCTTATTTTATTAACTTATATGATTTACTACGTAACAGGAAAAACACAGTGTTGTTCTCTAGCTTTAAACATAAAAAAACACGAGCGCAATATGCGGCACAATCTACATACTTTTCCTATTTTACGTCACACCTTACGGAGTATCGTAGTAGTTATTCCATTGATGTCACAGCCATGACTCCTTTTGGCTCATTCATGAAATCAGCCTTTTACGCCAAACCCCTTCTTTGCCAATTCCCCATTTGATGCAAAGCGGAGCACATCTCATTTCATGTCCTGAGACGCACTCAATAGTTTATGACTGCCCAGTACATTCTCAACTTTAATAGCCCAAACTTCATTGAAGAAAAAAACCTTCATTCTTCCACTCCCTTCTCTTGCAATTCTCTCATCTCAATTCTCTCTCTCATTCTACCATCTTTCAACTCCGTATTTCTCTACTTCCTTTCCACTTCCTGAAATTTCCATTTCTACAAAAATCTTTATCTTCATCTTGTTTTTCAGTCTCTTATTTTCCTTACTAAGCATACATCCCCTCTCAAATTCCTCTAATCTGCTTTTATGATATCTCATCTGCTGCTTTGGTATCCATTCAATCTCACCTGTTCTCTGCAACTAAACATTCATATGAGCCGGATTTAGGCAAGGGGCAGGGGACGCAAGTACTGTAAGTTTATTTATCTCATCTATTCCTGTCGCGTACCGTTAGCGGAATAAATAAATCCACGAAACGGTTACTTCTAGGTTCTAGCTCCGTTTTTTCTCGCAATACTAGATCGATCAACTTAACAGGAAGGACGCATGATATCCGCGAATCTGTCACGAACGTACACTCTGAGAATAAGATAAAGATAAATCTTTGTTCTACATAGAGTTGTGTGGACTAAAACCCAAGGAGAAACAATGGCGAAAAATATCGACATGACTGGGACTCGAACCCAGGCATCCTAGAGGTTAGAATACCTGCCAGGAAAGTTGGAGGCCTGGATTCGGGTCCCAGTCATGTCGATATTTTTCGCTTCTCTTTCTCCATAGATATTAACTCCAACGAAAAAATCAAGCCTTAGTTTGAATCTTCTTTCTTCAAGTTATTCTTATTCTGCATCCTGAGGTGTGTCAAGTGAAGGTCTCTAATTCGTCGTAAAATTCAAAAAAAAAACATCCCTGTCGTTGTACCTTTTCAAATTTTTGAAGACAGTATTTGTCGGTAGGCTCCCATACGCTGCACGCATACTGTAGATAGTAATACTAACATTTTAATGGAAACAGGAAGATAATTCGAGTTACTTTACCTTTAATAATAATTATTATTATTGTTATTATTGACGAACACATTCAACCATTCCCTGAGCAGAAAAATGCGATTAGACTTGAATGCGATGCCGGACTTGAACCCAGTACTTATGATTACTAAAAAAATCGCAGACTGTGGTAGTAGACCGCTATTACTCTAACATCTCCGCCACCGCGGCCGGTGGGGTCTTGTTCACGGAACTTTTCTTCGTTCCTACCAACTATGTTACCAGCTAACCTTTCTTGACAAATTCGAGTTTCTTAGATGCATTTATTCCTTTATTTACCTCATTTTGTGCATTCCTCTTCCATCTCCCTGCCTCATAACTTTGTCCTGGCTCTTACCGATGCGTAAGCTTGCTAAACGGTCCTCTCGATCAAGAGTCGACCGTGAACTTTACGTTATCTTCATCCGCATGAGTTTCCTCCTCTTTGCATGGCGTTTCCCTTCGGAGTTTCTCATTGCCTCCGCTACGCCGAATGAATGAAATGGTTCTGTCTCTCGCTCGGAGTATTAGCATAAAATATTCATGACATCTCACAACAAGTCTGGAAACAGTCAAATCAAACCCGGGTGCGGTGATCAAAATTGAAATTACGGTAACAGAAGAACAAACAAGGAGACAACTTATTTGGTATTGAAGACTAAATTGAGAAACTTCTCTCAGAGGTTCCTGACTACTTTCTCAAAAGCTCGACCTTTAGAATAAAATTTGAGCCAGAATTCATTGTGGAATACAAGAAAAGTGATTTCATTTCTCTAGAACAGTGTTTATCAATGTGGGTTGTGCGACTTCTTGTGGATCCCTGAGACCCTTCCATGGCATGCATGAGTGATGCCAACTCAATGAATGATTATAAAATTCTTCCATTAAAAATATCAAAGCGTTCACTTTAGTCATGCATTACCTAGATCCTCTTTCCTATTTAATATGAATGCATCGGTTTTAGAAGATTGATTTATGAACTTTGAGAGAAAACTTTGAATTACACCTTACCTGGAAATTACAAATTGTTTTTCTCTTAGTTCATTATGTCTTTCCACGAAGTCAGCGATGATAGATAAGATAGTCCTGATTTAGTGTTTGACAGCTATATTTAATTATAGACACTAAAATGTTTTGGCCATTATAATGCAATAAAAGGAATAAGAATCTTCTCAGACTAATCAAACATTAACCTGAAATGGTGAATACGTTTTTACACAAAATAACGTAGTAGTTAAGGCAGTTTACGATGAAGGAAACTCAATTCAACCTCCCTACGCTCCGTATAATGAAATCTCAATAAATTAAGCGAGTATTACAGAGTCCAGAAATAAAGCTTTTTGGTAAACCACGCCTTAGAAGTTCGAAAAATTAGAGTGAAGAGGAGTGGAAAAAGGAATTGGATCGCTTTGTTTAACTAAGAACTATGCATTAATATGCAATAATAATAATAAAATAATTATTTGTTACACTACACTGCATGCACCCCCAGTCACTCATCGAATGGCGGTTTGCATGATAATTATGTAGATGAAATGAGAGCGACTCACTAACCTTTGTTACATTTATTATCACTATAATTTTATGATTTTCAGAAAACCTACATCTTGTTAAATTTTAATCTCTCTGGCCGGACTTCGTGGAAAGACATTCTAAAGGAATAAATAAGACTTTGTAATGTCCACAAGATGTTTTAGTATGACCGGTTTCGGCTAGGACGCCACCAGACCTGATGCCGGTCGTAATAAAATATCTTGTGGAGATGACAAGGTTTTACTTATTTTCTACGTCTTGTTTTCATACTTCGGAATTTGGTCGGAGAATACAAGAAATATTACGCTACGCTACTAATACCACTGCGCTATTAACATAGATATTACATTTTTTCTGGTTGTACGACGTTAAACAAGAAAATAAAAAGACTCCAAAAAGAAAGGAAAACAAATATCTTAATTTTCTAAAAGTAATTCTCTGAAAAATTCCGCTACCATTCCAACTCCTGTTCATTTCATTCAACTCCGCGACATTTCCAACTCCTGTTAGCGTGATAGCCTAGCGACACCGAGGTCCCAGGTTCGAATTCTGTTAGCGAATGGTTGCTTTTGCTCGTAGTTCAAAGGGTTAGCTGTGAAAGGTGTCGTGCAAATATGAAATTTTCCTAATGAAATCGGGCATATTATTGTCAATATACATCAATATTGGGACACGTGGTTGGCGCAACGATTCCAACGCTGTATATTAATGGCTGAATTTGATAGGACATGCTACTTCTTAATGGAATGCTACTTTAAATGGAAAACAGAAAGTTCATCACGACGCTGCGTGAATGCAGAGACGTTGTCCCCCAACGGGGATCAGACATTGGACAGCTTTCGTCAATGGCGATCGTGTTTCTCATTTGGCTATCTTGAGGCTCGGTAGTATTATTACTAATATATTTCTCACAGCCAAAAATCATCTTTGACCATAGTACCTTTAAAACAAAGAGAATCCCAGAGTCGCGAAAGCCTCTCTTTTACTGTTTACTTCACGAATTCACTCAGAGAAAGAGTAAAGAAGACACCATTTAGAGAGAACACGCAGGTGAAACATGACGTCATGCAGCAAACAAACAAGCATTGCTTTCGGGTTTTAGATCTGCTAGCCATCCAGGACCTTCACCATTTTACTATCAAATTCTGCTCCGATCCCATGTAAACACTCCGTTGATCCCCTCGTTACATTCGGAGTGATTCGATGGGGAGAAAAAGATCGGACGGGGTTGGCGAGATTAATCTCTAGTTGCGCGCTTCGACATGGCGAGGCGCCACCGGCGTCACTCCAACTTCTCCAGTCTACTCCATCGCCTCGTCGGCAGCGGGAGGGATTGTGATGTCTGCGATCAGGAAAGACCCATAGATTGAATCCGGGACTGTGGGAAAACTTCCGTGGGGTGAGTACCCATCGATGATAAGTATACCTAGCGTCTCCAAAATTCCATCGCGAGTAGAGAGACTCTTTCGGCATTTTTTAGGATATATCGGATTCTCATTTGCGTTTGACGGATGTGAAAACCCAGTCGGACACGTTTATTGAGGATGCTGTCGCACACGGTTCGGTCGTTTCTCTCGCATGATCTAACAGGTGTCGTTTGCGTGTTTCTCTGAGGTGAGCTTATCGTTGAAGCGGATTGCGGTCGAGTGTTGTATTTTGAGGTCATTTACTCCCGGACGCAGCAAAGCCATTAAAAGGCAGGGAATTTTGTTTGGGCCGATACGCACCTGCTTTTAAAAAGTCTCGCGACTGAAATGGCGGAAAAACTGGTGGATTCCGAAATCGGTTCCGGCTCCGATAGGCTTATCGCAGCGTTGGCGTAATTGAAGTGGCGTTTGGTGAAAACATTTAAATTATGCCGATTTGGTTACGTTTCGTGCCTCTGCTGGTTCGCGATGAGGCGACGAAGCCTCCGTCATTAGAGACGTTATCGGTGGTTTTGAAATTTCCCGCGAAAACTTTCTCTTCTCCACGAAAAGTTTCAATTACCGAATGAATTGTGGGATAGAGGGCAATTAAGGAAATTCTAGACCTATTTTTCAAATTCGTTGGAATATTTTCGTCTCACACACAAACTGATTCGTGGTACTTTACGTTCTGAATGTTGACAGTTCGAAGACAAAAAGAGGATTTAGGGATTGATGGTGTGGAATAAATACATTAATTTATAGCTATATTTTACCATTCCTACTTATATTACCTGTAATCGACGATCTTACAATGTTTCAGATGTTATTAACTCCTATTCACTTGAAACGCATTGCGGTGCTGGATGAAACTTTATTTGCAAAAATTTCACGTTGAATAACTCACGCTTTCACACACGTCTTTATTATTTAGAGATCAATTATGGGATCTCGTATGGAATCTCTCGATCCATTCATCATATCGGATAGATAAATACATTTGAATCTGTCTTGGATACTAAATACAAAGGGGAAAGTGGTGACCCTAATATAATATAATGACGCCGCATACTTGAGGGTACGCTTTTTATAATTTCTCCATATGATTAATTAATATCCGTCATCATCAGGGCTGCTTTCCACCAAGAACGTGGTTGCGCGTAATATCTTGTTTCGCATATACTCCTTTTTTTGCCGATCTTTTCATAACCGGATGACACACCATTATTCTCAACTCCCTCATGCTGAACTGAATGACATTTTTATATATTACTCATACTCAAACATCGCGTACATTCAAACTACATTTCGTCACTAATGCAGTATTCTGTTGGACTTTCTCTTTCTTATGTTTGCGTGCTCCTGTAAATTTTACGTTATTTTCATATCTTGGGCATCTCCGTCTCAAGCAAAAACTGATTTGTCTTTGCTTACGTTTTTGATTTGCAGTCAGAAGGCAACACGAAAATTTGCAGTTCGATAACAAGGAATTAATCGATTTTGATGAGCATTATCATAGGGCTCCCGGATAAACAATTTGGTATGGCGTTGGCCTCTGATAAATGGGATCCTTGGTTAGATTTCAAGTGGGGACCCTTATGTCCGATCTCAGCTGTTGAAAGAAAAATACCGCTACAATGATCATCATACCTATCCTCTTTACACTGCAGACAATCGATAATCTGACATTTGGACGAAAACAACTCATATTCGCGTGAGAAAAACTGTATTGCGATGCAGCGGCAAAATTGCAAATTTCTTCGTCGAGTCTGAGATATCATCATAACACGCCACCCCATACTTTCCTTGTTTGCGAGATATTTTAGCGTTGAGCTGAGTGGGTAAAAATAAATGACGTTAAGTGAGCGAAAAATTCTTTCGAATAATCCACGTGTAATATCATAACACATAATGGTTGACGCCATTTCCTAAATTACGGTTTTTACTATCACAACGATAGTAAGAAGTGAATTTCAGAATGTGGTGCGCGAACTATGCTCACGTCGTCCCTCGAAATCAAGTTCCATTCTATTCATCCGCCGGAAAAATTTACAATGCGACGCTACCTTGATTCTATTTTCATTATACTCCAACATAAACGATTCTTATAAAAAAATCGGGCTAAAATTAAATTTTATGCATGACCATTTAAAACTGATAAGAACGAGAGGTCCATCCATGTGTCTGTGTCATAATGCCAGGCTTCGCACGTCTTTTACTACTTAGAGACCTATATCAATACGTAAGGATTTACTGCTACTGCAAACAATATACACCAGGGTGTTTAAACCGCAGCCTTTTGACCAATTCCAAGTGTTCCTATTAGCTATTTATTTTCTGATATTTTCAATCTATTTTTCCCTTCATACTTCATTTCTGGGGTGAAATAACTCAAATTTTGCTTTAATAGACCTTTTCGCGGTATAATTTATTTCACTTTAATTTTAATTAGAGGAAACGAGATAAAGTAACAACATAAAATGAATTATTAATATTGAAAAGTACAGCAACTCAAGTCATTATCTACGTTCGACAAAGTCTTTGGATAGCGATTAAGGTCCAGTGGAGGTTTATGCAAAAATGTTTTTGCTATAGACTGTATCGCTTTTTCTATGATTGCGCTCTTAAAGGCATCTTCATAGAAACTATTATTTTTTAACTGACAATTATGGTTTCTTTTACTTGTAGTCACAGAAAGAGGCAGTTTTAAAATAAATTAACCTTAAAGGTGTGAATGACACGAAAAAATTTATTTTCTTCAAATCCTCGTTGAATAACCCATACTCTTATGCATGTATGTTTTTTTAGAGAGTAAAAATGGCTTCTGGTACAGCATATCCCAATGACCTTATTGTATCAAAGAGATAATCTGAATATAAGTATATTCAACGATGAATATCTATCTCTCCCTATCTCGCCCTGAAGGCGTGGGTGATTCATTATTATCCATTAACATCATTTATAGCTTCAAAGACTCCCATGGTTGAATCAATACTTGATAGCTTTACTTATAATCTGTTTTTTCGCAGTATTTCTTCTAAACTGATGACTCACAGCCTTTCTCAAGTGCCTAACTCTGAACTGAACTCTGTTCCAACATATTACTCATCCTTCAACTTTCCTTCCATTTCGTATTTGACCAAACATCCTGCCATGATGTCATATCCACTTGGACTTTCTCCTTTTAATTCTCGAGAATTTCCTTGAATCTCTGGAATATTTACCCGTTTCTTAAATAGCCATTCCATTTACGGGACACCATCCTCATGGTTAATCTGGTATGAAAAGGGATCGTGAAGAATATAAATTTATGCTATCTATTTAAAGCTATATACCGCTTTCATCAAAGAAAAACGCGTTGGCCACTTAGCAATTCTTACCAAAATATATAATAATAAAATATCGTTATGACCTCCGAGTCTTATTTAAGCAATTGTCACCATTAAATAAAAGTGAATTAATTTGAAAGTGAAGGTAAGGTATTTCCGGTTATTTTGATACTTTAAATTAGGAATCACCTCTTTTACTCCTTGATTATCTTTCTTTCTCTCCAAATTAATTTGTATTAATGATAATTACACCATCATTCTCCAGTTTCTTTTTTACGAAATGTTATTTTTTATTTATTGTATTTTCTCAATTTGTTGGCATAGCTTAGTAGCAGTTCTCGACCTCGAAAAGTCAAGAGAAAATCTCCAATTGGAGAATAGTACAAAATATTTCTGTAAAAATCACATCAGTATTGACATAAAAAATATTTATCTCCGTTACAGTTAAAATAAATTAAGATTTCATATTTTAATACTTTTCATTGTAAAGTCATAGAAGTTTGTAAAATTGACTTCTCAATTGCCTAGAATTTTCTGCCCCCATTTTGTTATCAATTTCAATTTTCCACCTTATTCTTTATTACCGTACTGCATAGTTCTACTGTGGGTCCAAGGGCATAATGCTCGAATTTTCTGCCTATCGCCAGTGATGGTGTTCACTTAATTATCCCTCATCCTCTCTGTTACGATAATAACTTCAAAACCTGCGAATGGTGGTACCAGGAACAGTATCTACCAGATACCCTGCTTTATCAACGCTACTCATATCTTATTAATTAACCAAGCCTTACCTTCTGAGAGTTGATACTCGGTTACAGCACCAACGAAAAGATACCGTAGGTGCCTTTTACGTGATCCTCCTAATATTTAACAGATACACAAACAGTTTCGAAGAAAAGCAGCTTTATTTATTTTATTCTCTCACAGTTTTTTAAAATAATCCGTAATCCGCGGTTACAATTTGAAAATCCGCGTTATATTCAAACATCGTTATTTCGTTCGCATTTACTTTCGTTACTTTGCGTTTTGGCTGAAATATGCCGTATTTCTCGGACCGTAAAACGCACTTTTCTCCTGCGAAAATTTAATCTAAAATCGGATTCTCCTTATGTGAGCACAAAGAAGTGATACAATACGAAAAATAATTCCGAATAAAAACTATCATACAGAGATGATTTCTATTATCCTTCTTCCATAGAGGTGTTCCATTCCGGGGAATATGAGATATTTGAGAATCCTAGCTCGATGAGCAATGCTATTTCTTTGTAACTTATGTGTTGAAACTAGGCATTTTACGTCTACGGAACATATCTCTGAATTACATGGAGACACATGGAATTCAAATGCTGTTCTTAATTCAATAAAAATATTACTTGACCAAAGCTGAAGGTCAGTGATAAACGAATTTTCAAGGCGGAATAATTTCGAAAAAAATTCAATGCGTAAGTCACTGCTAGAAGATAAAATAATCAGCAACTTCACGGAGAAGATGAAGAGGAAAGGAAAATATAGGTATTTTAAATACAATAATGTAATGTATATGATATTATTACCGCATTTCCTGGCACGTAAGAAGCACTGTTTACCGCGAAAATTTAAAATCGGCTTATGGACCTAGAGTAAGAATTTTTTCTAACGCCAGGAACAGCCATACAAAAGTAATCGTAAACAAATATGTGTTATGACTCGTGTGTTAAATTTATAATCATCGCAGAGGCTTTTCTATTATCGTTGCACTTTTGTTTCATTCTTCCGTAAATGGACGCTTTTGTACGAATCCCATCTCTTTGTTTCACTTATTAGCAGCTTATGTTACTGCGTGTAATGTCTTTGCTTCATAAAAGAAAAGGGTTTAGGTGACTTGGCACGATATGGCATGCGCCTAGGAACATTCCCATAGAGAAAAGGACATGAAAACAGTCTGACGGGACCGGGACTTAAGCACGGGTCTCTCAATTTCCGATTGGGTGCTCTATCCATTGAGCTATCCCACCAAACGGTTGGTTGCTATAGAGCAACCAACCGGAAATTGGGAGACCTGGGTTCGAGTCCCGGTCCCGTCAGACTTTTTCATGTCCGTTTCTCCTTCGGAATCTTTGCTTCATTCACCTGAGAAATCACGGTGCATCTTATTGGCCGGTGTGTCTTATGAGGCGGGAAATACGGTAATAGTTAAGGGTGTAATGATGAAACTAATTTAATAGATTCGTATAAATTCGTATATTTATTAAAGTATCGATTTAATGTAATGAAAATAACCTTATATTCAATGTCTGTATGATATTAAGCATAGAGTCCGGTATGCACCTCAAACTCTCCATCCAAGATCTCCGTTTCATGAGCCGCGAAAATCTCTGGAGAAGGAATGAGGCTTACTAGGAAAGGTAAGGAGTGAGGTCGTTTGCCTTGCCTTGTGGAGTCAGAATGGCGTGAATGGTAAGCGCCCATGTAAGCTCGCAACAATCACCCTATGGATAAGATAGATTTACATAAGGAGTTACTTATAGGAGTGCCACAATTCAACGTCATTCATACCTAAGTAATTTTCACATCATCGTAACCATGAGGAGAACTTAGTATGAATGAAATGAAAGGTAACGTATTTTTACATCAGGACTAGTTGAAACCTTTGTCTTTTTTTTGTAACCTACATGAGGTTACTCATAAATAAAATTTTAATCTGCAACATTCGTGTCTAATGTCAACTCTTCGGATGATTTCATGTCCTTTCCTCGTTCAAGGAGACAGCGCATAGTCTCTCGGCCAGCTTTAAATAATCATTTCGCCAAGGAAATTAACTCGCTACTTTCAAGCCGCAACCATTATGGTGCTAAAAATGAAAGTGAATTTCATGGGAATGATCACTTGGAGAGCTTTTACGAAAGTCAATCGCCCCCGTTTCCCTTAATTATCCCGTCGTTTGGGAAGTCCTGACAACAATAACGGCCGTAAAATTAATTAAGATATAGGGCGTCCGCCTTTTAAGAAGGGAAGAGAGGGCAAAATCAACATTTTAATAGCCCCAAGAATGGCTTACCCTCTACTAGGGTGTCTCATTGTCGCGGTGCTTGAAGACCCGCCGACGCGCATTGATGGAGTTATATATTTAGAAAACAAATCTGCATTAAACGATCGGGAAAATGTCGAAGAGACGCGAAAGATGCGAATGATGAAGATTTAAGAACACTGAACTCGATGCTGAGCGTGAAATCTACCGATGAATGCGTTATATTTACGGAATAAATCTGTATCTGCTACGATGATTTATTTCTCGCGTGTTATCGTTCTTGCCTCTATTGCATCCGATTTCCCATTCATTACATTGTTACCTCGGATAAGGAAGATAATTCCTTCCGGCGTGTTCTTCGGTAGTCGTTATTCATTTAAAACGTGAGATACTGCTTTCATAAGCAGTATCTCATTTTTTTCGGAAAATATTAAAGTAATATATGTCTCACAAGAAAAGGGATAAGGATATCAGTGCATAAAACCTCCAAAAGTCACACTCACGAAAGTCTCCTATATGTCATGGGAAAATAGCTGAATGGCTAGAGCAGTCACCTTGGAATTCGGAAGACCCGGGTTCGAGTCCTAGTCATGTCAGGTCTTCTTCATATCCGTTTCTGCTTGGTAATGTGAGACTTTTGTTTCAGTGATGTTCAAGGCCGTGATTATATGGAGGTTACTGAGGCAGGGGGAATTTAAGATATCAGAGACCCTAGACGCAAAGATTAGATTAAGACCCTTCACGAGGAATTTTGTAAAAATTCGAATTTTTTTATAAAATACACAAGTGTATCCCATGGCAAACTCAGTCGCTTCACTAAGGCGAAACAAACTAGTTTTGATATAAAATACGTAGTATTTCTATTAATCACAATGAATGATGGATAGAATTTTTACATTATATAATGACATAATCAATGTAATATCTTCTATAAACGTATTATTTGGACATAGATAACAAGCTAAATTCTTTCTTGATGCGGAAAGAAAAATTTGTTACTGATAATATATTAGCACAGCCTTACTGAGGCCCTTTGTGGATGAGGCCCTCAGCTATCGCCTACTGCGTCCAATTATTAATCCGCCCCTGAACTGAGGAATGAGTGATTCTGAATAATTTAAACATTTTTTCCTTAACGAATGCTATGGAAAGCGTTATTATTAGGATAATTTTGCTCCAATAATGCTAAGCCCGTACATACTTTTTCCGCTGATACATTTCTGGCTTAGCGAGGGACAAATACGCTCGCGTTTACTAAAGCAATCGTTAACCGTGTACGGCAGCCATTTATATGAAAATATTCAATTACCCGAAAAATCCGTTTTCAGGGCTTCTCGTTTGTAGAGATATCGTTAATTTTCCAATTAACCTGAAATTTAAAGGGTAGGACAGTGAAAGACAGATCATCACTTAGATTCATTTGAAGAAAGATGATGAAAAATGGAAAAAATTCTGACATCGAAAAAGCAGTGGGGAGGCATTTTTAGAGAAATTAGTGCTGACAGCATATAGTAATAGACGGAGTAGAGACAGACAGATGACAGTGGTTCATACGTATGACTTTTCATACTATGCGCGAATCATTGGGTCCCGTAAGACTGGAAGCATAAACCAATCGCGAGAGATTTTCGGGAGATCGGCAAATTGATGACGTTTAGTCTCTTTCCTTATGGCTTAAGTGAAGCTCAAAAACGGAAGGATTTCTTCCATCATTTTTCATTCCACAAATCGCGCGAGAGACAAAATTTTCACTCTCTTTTTTCTTTCATTTTCCTTTAGTAGAATTTTTGATCCTCTTAGGTTAAGATACTCTCAAAACTATGAAGCAACTGATCGTTTTCGACAGAATATTTGCTTTCCACTTACACTTGCTTAACTTACGGATTATTTGCTTACCGATTAAAACTTACTCAAACTTGAATTTCAAAAGACGTCTTTGATTTAGCCAGAAAAATTAGCCATTTCGGTTCTTATGAGTCACTTCCTGAAAAGTATGTTTCCATTTAATTCAACATCAATACATTGAGCTTCATTTAATTGAACATATTTATATAATAATAATAATAATAATAACTCGTCTTTATTTATGGGCGAGATTGAGACTAATTAGTCTCTTCTTACATATGACCCTAATATAAGTAGAACCGATAGTGAAAACTAAATAACTTTCTATCTAAACTGCTTGCATTTAATCTTTAGGCATTATTACTGTTGAATAAGAAGTTAAAGGATTTTGTTTTCTTTAGAGTTAGTTGCAAAGAAATTTCACGAATATCACTATTTATTACGTTTGAGTATGATTGTTTTAGTTTTTGATAACAGGTGGGTGGTTTAAAAGGGAATTAATCTCATATTAGTACTGTTGCCATATCTTAATGAATTAAATATAATTTGTCTTTTGATACGGGATAGAAAAAATGTATCTTTTATATACTTTGGTCTCAGTGTTGTTCATGGCTGTGATGATATGAAAACTACTGACGTATGAGTTATGCTGAATAATGGCTTTAATTAACGTGTCTCCTTGTGCTAAGTTACGAAAAGTGTTACTCGTAGAGTTATTGTGCTCAACTAACGTGGGCTTGTTCTGCTTACAGCATTCTGGTTCAGTGAGGAAAGCAATGGCAAACCACTTCACTCCTCATCTTGCCTAGTAAGCCTCATTTTCCCCTCCTAGCTTTTTGTAGCTGATGGTGGAAGGGAAGAGGTCATAACCGGCCTTTGTGCTAAATACTTTACAGACGGAATCTCATATTAAAGAGTAGTTTGCTCCTGAACTCGTTTTATCTCAATGCTTAATAGTTTCAGTATGATAGGGTAAAAATACATTATCTCAAAAGTACGTGCATGGGATTGAAAGTGCCCTTCGAAAAAAATAACATCTAAAACAAATTATCCTTTATCGGTGGTGAACTAAAAGAAAGCTAATCAAAAATAGCTTTTCCATTTGATGACAAATGAAACGTTAACGGAGAATTTCCTTCGCTAGAATTGCATCACTATCATATGTGCTTAGAGGCAAGAGAAAAAAGCATTCTCAGATTGTGGGAAACCGTTTGCAGAGGGAGAAAAATAGCGCAAACAAGTGATCCGATTCCTATAAAGTGAAATAGCATTTGGTATTTTTAACCAAAAAACAGGTCGTTACCTCAAGTACCTCTTCATCGATGAAACGGAGGGTAAAACAGTTAACGAGTTATTTACCCCCGAATCCTTTTCTATGGTCCATTAAGGAAGAAGTGCATCCATTTCATCACACTTGAGTGTATTACATCCATTAAGACAAATGGATTCCCTTGCGAGGAAGCCGTCTGCGGTTGTCGCAAAACGGAAGATTGACGAAACGATCTTAAAACTTCACAACGTAAAATCGCGGAAGGTGTTTTATGGCGAAGTTTTCATTCCCTTGGCTGTAAAATCCACAGTTTACATTTGGCAATTATATTAAGAAATTAGCGTTTTAATGCGTGGAGATACGACGTGAGAGGATAGGAGAGCTAGAGGGAGATATGGATGTTGGAGCGAACATGGAATGAAGCGATTTTGTGGTAAATAAAATTATACTCGTCGAGTGGATGGAATATATTAGAGTGGAAACCAAGAGAGATGTTTGACGTAAGAGAGAGAGACCGTGACGACATGAGTGGGCGGATGACGTCGGAGTGGTTTATTAAAGACGCTCATGATACGATTGGCTTATTCGGAGGAGCGTGGTATCGTAAATTAAAAAAAGGAGTATAGTCAAGGTGAATTCCATTCCTTATGATTCAGCAGTGACTGAAATGAAGAAAGGAGAAGATTTTCATGACGCGGGACTCACACAGCTGCGGCTATGCAAGGCATCGAAGCTGAATCTCCTTCCGGATTTTGTACCGGTTCCAATTGACCCTCAACTTCCCAAATTTTGGTTAACTACCGGACTTGCACCTTCGGCCCGTAGAATAACCGGTTTGGACAGGTTTTCTCCGCTCCGAGCATAGAAAATTACGATTCTTCTTGAAGGTTTCTTACTTTTTGACTTGACTTTCCCAATACATTAAATCAAATTAACATTGAGGACATCGTCGGCAGCGTTTAAGAAATTATTACCAATATATAGGATTGTTAATGTCAATGTAAGTATCTAGAATTTATTTAACTGTATAAATTCTCCCCATTTCAATTTTAATAACAATATCAGTATCCGGAATATAAAATCGAAACGGGATACATATCTAATTTCGGTATCGTTCCCTAGAATTTATGGCTTCGGCTTCTGTTCTTACGCAAAAAATAATACACTCAAAGGTAGTATATTGTGTTTATCTATGAATATAATAAAATCTAGGAAGCGTCCCTTATATTGTGGAAATTGATGATATTACACAGACATGTACTTTTTCCACAGCAATTTATTCGGGAACTACCTGTTTCGGCTACATAGCCATCATCAGGTTCACAGAACACTAAGCTGTGTTGAGAAATTGTTGTTAGTAATAGTTGTTATAGTGTTCTGTGAACCTGATGATGGCTATGTAGCCAAAACCGATAGTTCCCGAATAAATTGCTGTGGAAAAGTACATATCTATGTAATATAATATGGATATAAGATCAAATTATACATTAATTTTTGACGACAAATCAATCCAAATTTCAGCACAGAATTGAAGTAATGTAATACATAACTAAGTAACCTATTACATTACTATCGATCCATGTTATGGTTATTAAAGAGTTCAGATTTAATTTTTAATGTTTTGATTATCAGGGTAAGCCGTTTGGGCCACAGATATTCCGATATTTTTATGATAACCTGATATTAATAAGGGCTTTGAGGAATAATTTCAGAAATTTATTGTAAAAGAGAAAATTATCGCTGTTCTCTGTTATGTTTGTGCATATATACACGTTTTCTCTTGATTGTGTGAGGCTAACTTGCTGCAATTGATTCTGTTGTTTTTGAGAGAACTGTGGACTTCACAATATATTTAAGTCTTTGGTGACCGATTGCTTTTTTGCTTGTTCTCTTTAATTTTACGATTAAATAAAACACACTAATAACCAATACTACGACTAAATTGGAGGGGTTTTCCTCCCGACTAGGGTGAATGCCAGGCATGACTTCTGCTCTATTTGCCCCTCAAATGACTGCCACCAGGCTAGATGCACATTTGTAATAATGTAAATAAATACAAAATACTAAAATTTTATTATATGACCCGAACGTTGACGAATCGAACCATCCTCGGATTCTTAGAATAAAAGGGTTACCAAAGTCCAGGCACAAAAGCATTTTACGCTGACATACAAAGGGATGCAAGAAGGGTTGGATTTCCGAACAAAGAGGACAGATCAAGTGTGCTTTATTAGATGAAATTTCTTTAAGAATTCAGCAAAGGATATCTCAAAAGTTCAATTTCCTGAGTCTGACCGAATAAACCCGGATATTTCGTAGCCCGGCTTTCCGATTTCAATTACTTAATGGATAATTTTGTAGCCTCGGCCAAATGTTTCCGTTTCAAAAATACATCACTGAAGGAGCTAATGAAGGAAGCAGCAGATAAGCAGCGACGGGCTGTTTACTGTGTCAGTACATTTTTGCCCTAGCTTTTATTATTTTCGTTGACAGAAAATCAATCGATTATTGAGATGAGCTGCTTAATACGAAGGAACGGTTTGTATTTGTTTCTTTTTCAATAAAATCCTGAATCTTGATTACCTCTTGTTTCGAATCTTTCAGGGACTTAAATTTAAGTACATCGAAATCATTGCCTGGAAGTTTTAACAGTGTCTTTTCTTGTAATACGGGGAAAATGCAAATATTTTATTAAAATCAGGCAAACGAAGGCAGAAAGTCATTAAGTCTAACCATTTACCCTGGAAAATCTTACATGATGGATAGCAATGACAATTAAAATCCGCTATGCTATTCTGAAATGTTTCCGTTGAAATGAAAACTGGTCAAAGTAAATTTAAAGGTGTAAATAAAATTTATATTTACGCTTAATAATAAAAAAATCGTTAATAATTAATATTGCTATATATTTTTTTAATTAGTTAACTAGATTTTACTAATACTGTAATACGTTGATAGATCGTAGATGAATTATTACCTTAACCATAAGTTGCAACCAATTTTTATGTCAAACAGCGGCGTAAATCTGTAAAAGAAAAAAATATCTATAAATACCAGTCTTCCATGAAAGGAAAATGTTAAGCTTCTTGAGAGGCAATGAAGAGGAAATTGGTTAAGAAGCTTAATTTCTCTAGACTTCGGATTTTCAGAGAAATGGAGGCATGAAAAATATATAATTATATTCATACCAAAGGTCTTGATGGAAGAAAGCGGGAGAAAGTTTGCGCTTCAACCAAAAATTGTATCTTTAGAAAATTCTGCCATGTCATAGTATGAAGGTAATGATCACGATCGTGGTAAATGAAGTAGCAAAAAGTTACCTAAGTTTTAATGTAAATGTATGGGAATTATAAATGTAAACATTTTCCTATGTTGTCAGCACAGAAATAGAGGAGCTTAATCTCAACATTTTAGAAAGACGCACATATATGAAGTGTTACTGCTATCAGTATCGTGATATTCCTACCTTACTGTAGGTTCGCGCGGTCTTACGTCCCTAGTGAAAGCCTTCCCCTTATTTCTTGAAAACTTTTTCTACCATTTCTATCATCCAACAGCTTTTCCCTTTGTATTCCCAAATATCTTTTCTATTGCATTTTATCTTCAATTAATACATTCAATAATCCTTCTCCTCTCTGTATTCAACCAAACCATTTACTCTGCCGTCAGGTTCTTTACTCAACTCATACTTTCGCTGAGGAACGTTATGTAGAGAGTAAGGATATTTACATATATTTGAGTATTCATGTTTGTCAAAGCTAATGAAGTATAAATTAATGCCAATACCGTAGCAATAACAACTTAACCCAGGCTATTTAAATAGGAAAGTTAGCATGCGGGGTGCAAATGACCCTACAAGAGTCGAAAAGGCTTGAATATAAAACCACTCAGTCAAGTCTTTAAAAGAAATGTACACGGAACTCCATAATTTTAATAAATTATTTACATGGTAGGAAAAAATCCTACCGTTCAGAAGAAATTCATCGACAACTGATCTAATCGTGATTAGACACTTGAGCTTCACAGCTCTTCGCAGTATAATTATTTCTAAATTTGGGCTGCGATTGAAGCCACTGTAGAAACAATCATTTCACAGATTTAAGAATTGTCCCCAAGGAATAAATCACAATTCGTCATAATTTACTTCTACTGTACAATATTGATGGGTATTATTAAGAAACGGCAGAGAAACTGGATTGGACACTTCCGAAGGCATGAAGGACTATTGAAAATGGCAGTAGAGGGAGCGGTGGAGGGAAAGATGAAGAGAGGGAGAAGGAGAAGAAAGCTTTTAGATGAAGTAAAAGGAAGAGAAGGATACGCAAAATTTAAAGTTAAAGCCTTGGGAAGGAAATTATTTTAAAACCAATGACGCCAAGGACCTGCCATTTGGCAGAAAACCAATGATAATGATGATGATGTACAAAAACATGAGTGTCAGCAATATGTATGCTTGTTTACTATAGGTAGACGGTGCATTCCAACGCAATGCTACTACGATCCATTGACTCAGCTGTCTGGAAGAACCCATCAATTTCGGATCGCGACATATCGAAGCATCTTTGTCTCTTATCCTACATTCAAAGGGGATGAAAGTGGGAAGGCTAGTGCTTTTTGGCGATTGGAGAAGAGACAGACGGGGATTTACGAATAACCTGTTGGCGCCGGTTGAGATTCGGCGCCAGAAGCTAGAAGATCCTATCATTCCTCTCATTTTACGCTTCACTCCTCTAAACTGTTCATCACGGGCTTCCACTCACAACTTCAGTATCGGGATTATAATCTTTCCTGAACGAAGTTTCTTTCGTCGGATGAAATTGTTGCCAGAAGAAACTCCATTAGTTTTGAGTAGATTCGCTAACCAGGTGTTAAAGTAGGTACGTATTTTCTCATGAATGACTGTCACCGAAGCTATTTCAGTTTGGAAAGTTCTTTTCATTAACAACGGAAGCTGTATCTTGTATTGAGCGCTAGCTTATTTTCATCCTTCATTCTATATTTACTTTCTATATACTTCAAAGGTAAAAGTCAGCCAGGAATTTGTATGTTTCAGCTGATCTACTTATAAAAGTATAATTTTTAGCATTTTCCATAATATAGATATTATTCCATTCCCTGATTCATAAAGTAAACGCCTAATTTGTGGGGCACACTCAGGTCGACCAAAGTTTATGTTTATTATCTACATCTACATAAGTAACCTGCAAGCCGCCTTTCGGCGTGTGGCAGGGGGTGCAAACACCATGACTCTACTTCGCCAATCGATTGCTTTCGCGTATCGTTCGCGGAAAAAAATGAATTTTTGAAACGACTTGTTCTAGCATCTATTTTTCCGATTTTCCTCGCAGTATCAGAACGGCCTATATAACATGGGGGACGCAATACGTCAGCTACATCTTCTGTGAATCATCTGTATCAAAGAGGGATGATGGAATAGCTCCTGCACATTAAGCAATTTTCAGCGTATACTTACGGAATAGTGATTGGTGTCCAAAGACCTATGGCGCGGTTTCAAAGAACCAAAAGCATTTTCGGCACACACGTATTATAAATTGTTAGTCGCGAAATCTAAGAAATCCAAATAATTGGATTTAAAGATTAAAGTATCCAAAAGTATTGTTTAACTTTGATTTCAGTAGCAATATCTGTTGTCCTGGCGTTAGTTTATTTTCATCTATTTTCAAAAACTAAATATGAAATTTTAGTTAATTTCGGCAAAAGTTTTAAATTTTCTCATTTTATCATGGTTACCATTTACAAATTACCTTGAAGAACAAATCGTGGTAATGTATAATCATTAAAATTGAAAATGGAGCGTGAATGATAATAAATCCATTTTTATAAAGGGTCTTCTTAGATTCCATGATTATAAATATATTGTACTCCTGGATAGCAAAGTGGGCAACGCGTTCGACTTTGGTGAAAGCAGTCCTGGGTTCGATTCCCGGTGGGGGCCCACGTGTGAAATGGCCTCAGCTGTCGAAATACTTTTAACAACACTGTTATTAAAAATATATCGAAATCAAATTGCGATACTCTTTTGGTCACGGGGATGAAAGAGAATTAAAGTAAGAAGCGTATGAAACTATTAATTGGTAAAATGTCTTAAATAAATATTTAGTATAATTAATTACTCAAGATAATAGACAGATAAAAGCTATTTCACTGCAACTTCAAATTTCACCTTAAATTTTGAATCTCATGAAGAAAATTGCGATGACAATTATGTATATCATGTGTCGCTCAGAAGATTTTGATACTTAAGATAGATAAACAATTAACGATAAATTTAATGTAGAATTGAAGATGGAAGACATCTTATTTTTTTATGAACCATGTCAGTTTATAAAGCCATCAGCTGGAAGGCTGGTTGGACTCTCACTGTCTAAACTATTCGCGACAAGAAGCTGTGAAGATGGCATGAGGGTTACTGAGAGGTGAGATGGTTTGCATTACCAGATGGTAAGTGCAGTACAGTGTTACTATGAATAGCTGAGTAGATATTCTAAATAAACTTAACTGAAAAATATTTGCAGATTCACGTAAACAACTCGGTAATTCGTAGGTAAAAAGTCGGTACCAAAAGAAAAATGAAAATATTTCTCACTTCAAGATATTGGTGGAAATTTATAGAACCTAAAATGCAATACTTTGATATCGATTGAGTTATCGCAAGGAGGAAGGCATGTATTGTTGCGTTGTTTTCGATAAATTTATTTTTCCATTTTCCAATCCAAAGTTTAAGTGAATTGATGAAATTTAAAGTGAATGAACCCAGTGGTTCAGCTATTCGAGTTCAGTCTGCCCGTCTCACACCTCTAAATGAATCACCACTTCTACCGACTTACATTCTGAGAATACATTCGTTTCTCCAGATTTCGCGTGTGACAGGTTGGGGAGAATGGATGTGTTCTCTTTTCGCTGCGAGAGATAAACATAAGGATCCTTCCGGAAGTTGTCATAACATAAGAAGTGGAAGGAAAACTTGGAGGGAACTGATTGAACCTTGTTTGTTTGGACCAAATAACCGCGTTCCTCGGAAACCTCCTTTTCGGCTTATGGTTAGCGTGTTTCTTTTGCTTCTCAGAAGCCCAGTTTCCAGAATTTGGAATTTTATTTAGACGAGGAAGGACCGCGGTCACTATACTTGGGTTGAAGAAGTTGGAGTGAGCAACCAGGAAAAGGTTCGGAGGATGAAGGAAATTTTTTGCAGAACAGGAAGTTGTCTCGATAGAATAAATGCATTATAAAAAAAGAAGTTTTAGAATAATCTGAATATAATTATTCAAATATTATCGGTTGCTGTTACGGAAACTGATCGATTTATACCCTAAACTATAATTGGACGCCAAATGAGCATAGCATGCCCAAAAACAAAGCTGAACAAAGTAATCGGTTGATACCCATTTTTAATTACCGGTGAAAAAGATTGGCAGTCTGTTGGCAGTGTACACGCGTATTTTAAGATTTGAAAACTTAAGCAACAGCACTTCAGCCAACAGATATTTTTGCTTGATCCAACTGACACTGAAAAACAACTTAATTTTAGATTTTAAAATATTTTTAAAGATCAGAAATCTAGTATTTCCATCATGAAATCTACCTCCATGTAAGGCTGACGATGTCTTTCAAACCTGTTACTCCTAATATAATTGTATAAATAACAAACTCGTATTCGAACAATAAATTATACATAAAAACCGTATTTTCAACGTTAGACTTCACAAGTAGTAGTTTATAAAACACTCTACCTAATAATTACATCGATATCCAAAGGTAAAACTTCGTGAAAAGATATTGTAGAATAAAAGAAACTTTTTACTGAAAAGTACAAAGTTTATTTTACTCTACCTAATATACAGAGAAAATCGTAAAACTTTTCCGATTAAATTTTTTCCAACCGAAAGATAACTAGTTAAGGTTGTAACATTTTTTCAAGCTGTTGAATAATTTTCGACTGAGATTCATTACAAAACGTTAAGAACAATACGATAAAGATTTCGTGAAAATACCAAAATTAAAAGTCCATTTAAAAGAAAAGCTGAAACGTACGACTAAGCGAATCCCACTAAGGAAAACACTGATCTCTCGAAATAGAATTAAATAAACTAAATTTAGAAATACTAACATTTTCATAAGAAACTTTCGTCTAATCATCAAAGTCGATGCTAACATTTTCGACTGTCTGCAAAATCTAATGAATATGGCTAATTCACAGAATCATAGTCCATTACCCGACAACTAGAGACAGTCCTCCTTCGATGATAACCCTTACCTTCACAAAGCTTCCCCCGTAGGGAATAATTCTGAGTAAATTACAAAGGTAAAGCTTAGTTACAGGTCATTTGCTTTCTCTCTAAAATGTTGCTTCTTGACCCCGTGGGGGAGACCTTGAAATCAGAACCAGAGAGGGACATAACCGGAAAGGTTACCCCTGTGGCAACGTAGAAAACAACCTCTTCCTCCCATAAAACTTGACTAACTGACGCATAAAGACGGTGGCCTTACGTATACGTTAGGCCGTATAACGACCTCCTCCAATTCTCCGTGAATCCAGAAGTTTTTCCCTTCGTAGGAATCTTCCGTAAGATGATCTCCCGCACATCAAAGAATGAACATCACGACATCAGCGACCGTTTCGACTCGATTTTGATGCGTTTTTCATCATTAGAGTAAAGTGAGAACCTCGACGGATTTCCTTTGAAATCTTGCGATATAATACAGGAATAATTTAAGAGATTTCTTTATTGGCAACCGAATTCATTCGCGGAATGTTGACACACTAGCCTATTAGCGTCAATGACCCGGGTTCGAGTCTAGGATAATTGGAATTTTCATAGCTTGAACATGGATGTTTACATTCGTCGTTTTTTTAAAACGTACATAAATGTCCATAATATAAAGGAACAATCTCCATACAAATATCAAAAAGTGTTAAACGTCCTAAATTTAACTCTGCATCGGAATATCAAGTAAATCTGAAGTAGTGGACAAATTTTTCCTCTAAAGAGATAATGAAAGAAGATTTTGTCATTCTTATAAATTGCTATCACTACATTCTGTTGATATATTGTTTATATCAGATTCGACGACATATCTCCCGTTCCAAAGAATTTAAACACTTCGACTAATAGATCCCAAAAATTATAACGAAAATATATCATATTATATACCCCAGAAAAGTGTTTATACAAAAAATGCCGCTTTCTGACCATTAAATTCCAATGCTATACTGCAGTTATAAAACCAGGCGGACACTACGCATCAGAGAGAGACAGGTTAATTTTTGTAAATTATTTTAAGTTATTAATGTAATATTATTAGTAAAGCCATTTAATATCTCCAGAATCTAGGTGGAAGAGAGGCTATTTTGGCCTAACCTCACCGAAAGAATTAATAATAATGAGGAAAATCCGTGGTCAAGAAATGAAGACATAGTCTACACGCAAAACCAAATACAAAAACCTACAAACACATTTTCATCACAAATGCAACGATAATATTTCAGTTCATAGGGGGACCGAAAAAATGGGTCCCAGTATAATAACATAATATCCACTTTTCCCAGAAAACCATGGTCGGGGTACCCAATCGGCGTAAGCCAAACTTATCGATCATATCCGAGTAGTTTATGTAGCTTTTATAGGAACAAAACTAAACAACATACATGTCGTTGCGTTGAAAACACGCCGACTTGCGTAGCGACAAATACTTCACCAATAGGACAACCTATAAATATTGATTTCGCTTGGTCCTAAGTGGCCCAATCGCGAAAAGGAAAGAATTGCTAAAACGTATCTGCAGTTGAATCTCGCACACAGCGGTGACAAAGACAAAATATTTGGTGATCGGCTGGATAAATGTTACCTCTTAATTTTAGGGGTAACAGGAAACAGCATTTCCGTTAGGATTTAAATCAGCATAACAAATATCATTCTGCATTTTAAATAGCTTTTAAATTTTGTTGATACATTTTACAGTTATTTTAAAAATATCTGTGATATAACGCATTCATCGGTAGATTTCACGCTCAGCATCGAGTTCAGTGTTCTTAAATCTTCGTAATTCATTTGTTTCGCGTCTCTTCGACATTTTCCCGATCGTTCAAAGCAAATTTGTTTTCTAAATAAACTGTTGAGTTTTCGGGTTCCATGAATTACAGTTTATCAAATAGTACATTTAAGCTTATAATTGTTGCGTTGGAAAGGATTCGATTAACACGAAGTTCGGTTATCCCGAAATACACAGACCCCTTGCAAATCATGTTAATCGATTTCAACTTTTATTAACTGTCGATGTATGAAAAATATTCGAATAGAAAAATGATTAATGTAAATTGAAGAAGTGAATAAATTTAGATATGAAGAGATAACAAACAATATAGATAGCGTGAATAAATCTCTTAAGTAAATTACATAAATAAATAATTCGAAAGAAAAACTGGAGGAAAACACGGCCGAATGTGTTGAATTCTCATAACACAGATCTCTAATAGATTAGGTGAAAGAAAAGAATCTTAGTGTCAATCTCGCCCGAAGAAAGACGTTTTATCATTACTGTATTTCACTATCACCTCGCGACTGTTCCAATCGAGGTTTTGGCTCGGCTCCCTTCCTAAATTCGTCCACGTGTACGCACATACTTATTTTTACACTTCCGAGGGACTTCCATCACGCTTTCCCTTTACCATCACTCTTTATCTTACATTTTATCACCTTCTGTTCTTTGTCCAAAACTTCTCCACCCACTTCAGCGGGAGGAAATACTTTCTATAACTTCCGTCCGTTCACCCATGAGCGTGTGTGCTACGTGTTCTTTATCCTTCAATCGTCTCTGTCGATATTCTGTAGGGGATCACGTCATGTTCAAATTTAAGTTGTTTTATTGACAATTTTTCCTCAATTTAGCATAAGCAGTATCTCTTATCTTTACCTATGCTACTTCTCCTTACAGAAGATACTCGTATAGCATAGGTGAAGCCCCTGTCCAAAATCTATGCAATTTTTAAGTATTTGTGGTCAATTAGTTTTTGCACGGCTTTTTGGACAAGCGATATGCCTATTTCCTCTCATCTTCCATACAAATGTGTAATAATTGTGATTTTCTTAGATTGTTAATTATTACAAGCACTGCTACCGGTTCCTGCAACAATCTGCATTGTTAAATTAGGTAATAACAATAAACTCAATATGGGAAGGCGTTACTTCATAGAAGGCCATAATAATGGAAAAGAAATATCTCGTATAGTAATATGATCTTTTCCATTTATGTCCATAACTTAATCGTTATACTAAAAGTAACGAGAGGATATGCCAAAATTAAATAAACATAGACTACGTTTTCCCTAAAAAGTAGTATAATCACAAAATATCCTTAGCTCTGAATTGCTCAATACAACGCTTTCATGATCAAAGGCAATAGCAGGCCACGGAAAGCTCGTTTTATGGTTATTAAGTTATAGCTATCCGTCAAATTCTGGTGAAGTATCACTAATACAAACAGAGCAATAACGAAAAGGTTAGATAGAATACGTCTTTATTCAGGGCGGGATTGAGACTAAAAGGTTTTTTATTTGAAAAGCGGGTAAAGATAGAGAGAGAAAATAGCGATAAAAAGGGAAGAAACTAATGAGTGGATTAAAAAAATTCCAATTCCCGTATGCACTTAGGAAAAAATGGACACTTCAGGAAAAAACCCGCAAGAAGGGGCTCGTAAAAAACCTGCGATACCTACAGATAGTGATAGCTAAATTTTAAATTAAAAAAGCAAAGAAAATTAATTGATACGAGCATTACGTTAGATAGGAAGGATGTATACTTTTCCACAAAAATTTTTGACAGCCGGTTTCGGCGTTAAATTTAATCGTCAGGCAACTCAGTGAAATGGTATTAATAATTATGTATTCTATTCTAGTTAACATGGACATTTCCATAATATCGAAACTTCCATGAGATCAGTGAGGGGTTGCAACACCAACGACCTTGGCGAAACGAAAGATATTAGCGCTGATAAACGGTGTATTTGTTAGAAAAATAATTCTTTCGTCGTTAGGTACATTGTGATAAGGGATAGATAGGCATCTTTTGCTGCATCCCTCTTCGAGATTATTGGGTCTTACCGAATTCTTAACTGAGGGGGAGGTTTACCTACTGTAATGATGAAGTGATGTTTTTTGTTATTGATCTCCACTGTATGAACATGTAAGAGCATTACAGTCCCAGATATGGTTCACGTGTCCACTATTAAGAGATTAGTTTCTGTATCTTATCAGTACATTCCAGGTAGGGCTTTCTAGGATTTATGGCTTTCTTGTTTGTAAAGGATGAAGTTTATTTTCTTCTTAGTTAAATAATTGCATAGTTTTATGCAATTAAGTACATAACACCACATCACGCATCACCATTACAACTAACAAGTCAAAAAATGTGGCCAGCAGAAATGCAAACTTCTTTTAGCATTTTAAAGTAATTTACCGATGGAAAAAGTCTCTATCTCCCTGGCGGAGAAAGGGAGAAAGCAGGCAACGAAGACTTGGGATTATCCTGAATCTTCGTTACCTTCATTATATATTATATAATTTAGGGAAGGAGAGAAACAGTCCAAGGGTGTAGAGAAATGAGTAAAATCTTAAGAGAAAGAAAGTTTCATAACTTCCACAGCAGAGGTGAAAATTTACATGCGTGCAAGAATGAAATAAAGACTACCTGCTACTTAATTCCCCTCCCACCAACGACCTCTGTACCTAACCATACATTACCAATTACCATTTCGCAATCATACTTCTTTCCTCTTCCCTTCCATTCCCATATTTAAGTTTATTGCTTATGCAAATGTTCACCTGAAGATGCCAACTCGTTGGCGAAGCCGGCTAATAAAAATTTGCTTTGAAAATTTCGAAGTGTTCTCTATTTTAAGGTGTGTGTGAAATTTCACGAAGTTACGCTTTAACATATCAATTTAAATCTAATGAACTAACAGTTTGAACAAGATTAAAGATATATGCATTTGAGGAAAACAACTCAGCCTCAACAAATTGAAGAAATACGATATTTATATACTATACGTTATTTTGGACCATTCATCGGACGTTGTAAGAGCGACATTTCTTTTGTGGAATGAAGTCCGCCGAGGTCGAATCGAATGAGAATTGATTTATACTCTTATACAAAATGGGCTTCCAGGTAGCCAAGTGGGTTCACCTCCCCCAGAGTCCCGGGTTCCAATCCCGATGGGATCCCATATGAGCGAAATTGCCTCAGCTGCCCATAACATAACAAAAATACTACTACTTATTATTGTTATCCGATATTATTCAATTTTCAATGCTATTGAATTCATCATTGATTCTCGCTCAGTTGAAGAAGGAGAAATTATGTTTAAATTATCTGCATGCAGCAAATCAAATCAAGGAATAGAAATTCTTCATAATGGACTAAAATACAAGAAACAAAATCTGACAAAGAGAGATTCATAGATATTTCGCAAACTCGGATTTAGTTCTTTGAGCAGTAATAAAATTTTACACGTAAGCCCGTAACAAAATTATGAACGGGACAGTAAACAAAAGTAGAAATTTATGAAACTGACGGTAAAACCAGGATCCTCTACTTTCCGAGCTTTACCATTCGGCTAGCAGCTCAATATTCTCACGTTAATTTCCACTTAGTGGAAGTTTTCTCGTGGGCTTACTCACGCTTCAAAGGCTCCAACCTGCACTGAAATATCAAATAATACGAAAAATTGAAGCAAAGAGAAAGTTTTTACTGGTAAAAAATCCTCATTGGTTCAGAATCTAAAGACATGAGATTACATGACAAAAAGGGGACTCTATACCGCCGAACGTACCACTCTAATCCAGAATGAAATATAAGAATGCTATTTAGCGGAAAGAGATCACCCAAATTTGCATACGCTCTCCTTTAGATGCGACAACACCAATCGTAGAGGACCGTTCGATGGCCATAACAGGCTGGCGGATTATGGTAAATCCGTAAAGATTTAATATGGGTGGAAATACAAGAATAGAGAACGCAATCGATGAGATACAAGAGAGGGAACGAGAAAGGTACAGAAATGAGGAGAGTTCAAGGAAAGACGATAAAGGAAAATGAAGCAGAAGGGCTAAAACGGGAAGCGAAAGAGAATGAGTAGTATGAGGACGAAACGAAGTAGTGACCTTCGGTCCAATTACATTCCTTTCGGGGTAAACACAGACTGAAAACCGTCGACCTCGATGGCTCTGTGGTAGCGTGTCTGTCCTCACTTGCGCAGAAGAACATCGTCGTCCTTGGAATTTTCGTAAATGGTGAGGAAGAACGCGCGGTCCTCTGTTAGGGTTGGGCACTTTAAGGAAGGTATCGGCACAGATACTGGCCATAACCGCGAATTACATCTGTAGCTGAGAGTAATTTTGTTGGTCAGACTTCATAGATCCACCTTTGTATGAAAAAAGGTGAGATGCCAATTATAAGTCACATTAAGGAAGCAAGTTTTATATACATGGATTGTAGAAAATATTCCACCTAGCGAGGGAAAAAGAGAGAGAAATCATCGATAGAGCGTGTTGATCCAGGGAAATTGCATGCTATTATTGCTTGACAGAAATTAGAAGTACCAAAAATATCGATGCATTATTTATTTGTGGAGCGGAATGCGGATTTCGTCTACTTTCAATAGTATTGAATATTATCACTGGTATATTCCTTTATCGTCAATCCTTAAAGAGCCAGATCTAGGAAGCAGATCGGAGTTTTGCACAGTTTTGACCGAGAGGATTCTCTAGGACAGGGCCTTTTAAACTCTCTTATGACGACATCCTTACCAAGAAAATTTTAAGCGATATAATAATATTATAGCGTGAATAATAATACGGAAGCTACCAGATAGCCGTGTGGGCGACGCGTTCGAATTAGGTGAAAGCGGTCCCGGGTTCGATTCTCAGTGGGGTCTACGTCGAAATTACCTGAGCTGTTGGAACACTTTTAATAATACTACTACTACGAATAGTGATACGTAGAATATATACTTATAATATTTTGCTTATGATTGCCAGCTTTCCCTACCTCCTCTCAACAGCGAACAAGCTTCACGAACTCCCAGGGGGTCGCGGAGTACAGTTTCAGAAGCCATGTTGACTAGCAAACACCTGAGTTGATTCTCTCGATTGAAATTGGCTCAAACTTCCATTTAGAATATCAGGGCTGAACTCTGTGACACGACTGTTGCATTTCCTCAGGCATGAGTTGCGTAGAAAATCTCAAAAGGAGGATTCCTACAACGTCTAAAGGGAGACAGAACTGGAGCTGCCACTGCCTGCCAGGTGGTATCTAAGTTTCCATAGAAATAGGCGATATACAATAATAATAATTTTATGTAGAGTTGTTCGCGTCCGATGCTTTTTATTACAAAAACAGAGACATGAGAAATATAGCTACATATCGTAAGTTATACAAATGTAGTTTAACAAGCATAAGGTTGGCAGTAAGTTGATACAACTATATATGTGTGAGTATGTGAGTATACTTAACAAGTGTTAAGTTGGTAGTAGTAATAATATTTGAAACTTATACAAGTAAATTTTTCATTTTGCAAATGAAAAATTCCAGGGAAAAGGAGCAAGAAATAGTACGTATAAGTGAAGATATAAATCATCAAATAAATAAACAATGTACAATTCATACATTCCGCGAAAACATAACAGAAAATAAACTAACTCTAAAAAATATAATTATCAAAACTAAAATTAATGTCAAAGGAACCGCAGAACAGAGAAACATACGAACTATATCATTACCTTATTCTAACGATAGAGCATTTGGTTGTATTTTTGTTTCATTTAACATAGACGAAGGCTATTTTACTTAATTAACTAAATAAGGGATATTTGAGCGGGGAAGATACGAATCACAATAGAAACGAATCGTATTCGCGTAATATCCAATGGAACAGAATTTTTGTTGGTTAGAAGCTGAGCTCGCTTATTAAAGTAGATAAACACTACCAAAAGGAGATAATTTTAGAGTTATTACCGCCGTTTTCTATTAAATTACAACAAATCATACAAATTTGAGGGCACATTACTAAGCATCGCATATGTAAATAAATAACCGGAATCGTCTGACACCCAAAAACCTTCGGCAAACCGGTTGAGAAACCCGTCGTCAGGGTGAATAAGTATAAATTTAGATTCCGTCTCATACGTGCGTGATTGAACGAACGAATTTGAGAAAAAAATGACGATCGGGGGACAAACCTTTTGATTGGACAAATTCCGGCGGTCTCGCAAAGGAGTGCGTGGGAGGCCATAAGATAAACACAAGAAGGATATTGTTAAATTCCTTGAGGAGGAAGGCGTGGGAGTGAGCAAGTTGAAGGAGATACAGCGTCCTTCATTGGTAAATGAATAGACAAGGGCTCCAGCGAGATGAAGATTTATTTGAGTGCTGGAGAGATAATGACCCTATCGAACGCACGTTGAATTGAAATGAATTATCCGAACCATACTTTCAATCGCATCCCCGACAAATGGCTTACATGAGTAACGGGAATGCTGCAGCTTTAATTAGGCCATAAACAGGAAGCGTTCTGAACCTATCCAGTCATCACCCTACATGTTGAGACATAATCATGAGTAAGCCTTTGGGAGCAATGAAGGCGTTGAAATTTGTTATGGTATTCAGCAGGGCCGGATTTGAGGTAGCATGGGCTCTAGGCGTGAAGATCAGATCGAAAGCCCCGCTAGGAATTATGAGTAAAAATTCGAAGTTTTTCATTAAATACACGAATATACATCCCGTATAACTCTCAGACGCTTCACTGCGCTAAGAATAAACAAACACGTTTTGAATAACAATTCATAGTATTTCAATAAATTAATAAAAATGATGGATAGACTTTATACTATATAGTGAAAAAAAATATTCTATAAACATATAATGCAGACTTACTTAACAAATATAAAATCCTTTCATACAGCGGAAAACAATAATAATTTATTTTACATTTCTGAGAGATTACAATCACAGTCTTATGGAGGCCCCAATAAGGATGAGGCCCTCAGCTAGAGCCTATTGTGCCTGATTATAAATCTATCCCTGGTGATCAGAGGTAAAAGATGATAAATTCTGAAAATATAAGGATAAGGAAAAGTAGAGACTATGCAACTATAGGTGTACGACAGGAAACCCAAGGATAAACGAAACTTAAAAAGTAGACATGACTAGGGCTCGAACCCAGGTCTCCCACTCTTCGGTTCTTCAAAACAAGCAAGCGGCATGGGCCATGACCACCTGGGTTCGACTACCAACCATATCGATATTTCAAACACCCATTTAGGGCGTGGTAATGAGAAGGGTGTGTCATCAAAAAGTTGGCAAAGCTGTCACCAAAATTAACCTGGGTGAAAAACCGAGAGCAATTTATACACGCTATTCACCAGAAGAGCTCTATATTCAATTCATCCTTCTGCGGTGACATTTTTTATTAGCTTCTGGCTTAATTAGCCGTGCGGGTTAGGTATAACAACGATGTTGAGTTAGAGCAGTTTTGCGGAATTTCACCATACCGAAGGAAGCACTCCGTGAAAGTCACGGTTGGTAAAGGGAGAGGATTGGAAGTGGAATTCTTGAGAGTTCGAAGACAGAATAAATCTCTCCCAAGAGACTGCGGCGCAATTCCAAACAAAAGCTGAGGGGAAGCGGAGAGGAGCAAACCAAGGGGCGATGACAAAAGTCTACTTCGACAAGAAAAAGTTGTTTGCTAATTACTTTCTTTTTCCCAGAGGAGTGGACTAGAAAGAAAAGGAAAGCGAAACCGGCATTCTAAAACATCCACTGACATTCGAGAAAGAAGTTTCGCAATGTGGTTTTCTGAAAAAATTTCGCTCTCAGTCCGTAGAAATCATGTCTCGTGACTGTGAGTCGTATTACTTATGCTTAAACGTCCTTCAAAATTTTCCTCGTCACTTCCCATACTTCTTGATTTTAAGATGTCAAACTGCGATCGTGCCGCCGAAATCACGCATAAGTTGATCTTTAAAACGCAAGCAATGTACTGATATCATAAACTTTAGAGAAACTTGAATTAATCTTCTCCTGTGCGGATTCTGTGTATTAGGTAACGGTTTGGTAAACAGGTACATCTGAAGGTTCTCCTTACCTGCTTAAGATTCATCCAATCATATATTTTTATTGAAATTTTACCCAACATTCAATTATTAACACAACTGCAAAGCTAAACTTGAACAACTGTTTAGTATTCCACGCAATAACCTCTTCCTCGGATTTACATGCAGAAATGAAAACATAGTTTCATGAGTTAGTTCGGTGATAATATTCAGTAATACTCGAGCGTAGAAGTAAGGTAACCAAATTTTCGGATAGTTACCAAGAAAAGAAGTCCAACTTCTCTCTAAGATTCCCGGAATACCTAATGATATCACCGTATTGCTTGTAAATTTAATAGCATAAATTAATGTTATTTTTGTTGATTTGTGAATTATGGGATCCTATAACGATATGACAGTAGACTGGCTAAGTTGTCATGTGGTTCATTTTGATTCTGGATTTAAGAAAAATCTTTTAACAGTAAGCTTTATTATTTCCATCTCTTTTGAGGTTTGCTGATTCATGGTGATGATGACTATCGAACATGGTGATGACTTAAGGTTTTGGCACTGGTTTGTGCAGCTGGATAACTTTTCGACCAGAAACCCAAATTGTCCACGTCAATCACACCGTAGGCGAGGGGCTGGACTTAAGAATAATAATTAATAGAGATTATAATTACATTACATTTCAAAATTTACGATGCATAATTTATAGACGAAAGGAAGCTCTTAGTTATCTAAAATATCGTTTTTCTATAGCACCTTCAATGAATAATCATGGATGCATAAAAAAGCTTTCAAGGTTACTAAAAAATATCCTTTAGAGAAAGTAACAAGGTTATCTTGTGGGTATTCCCTGGCACACGCCGAAAGGCGGCTTGCAGGGTATTTTTGTAGATGTACTAAAATTCCCTTTTCTCATATATGGCTTCAATGAATCTTTAATTAAATTTATTCATTTTTGCCAGAGAATTGGAATAAAAATAAGTGTATATGTATACAGTATGAATCACGCCATTGAATTCTCAATTAAAATAAAAAACTTATCCGATGTAATAGAACGGGCATGAAAAAAATGACCGGAATAAAAATAAATTTAACGTTTCTCTTCAAAATAGAATTCATTTATTTAAGATCGATATTGAAAGTATTTTATATCTGTCAAAAAATATGTGAAAAATGAGGCAAGTCGGCGATATATTTAACATGATATACAACTCTCCATAATTGCTGACATTTGCTTCGGAGCAATGACCAGACTACGAATCCATTATTTATCGCTCAACATTGATAATGCAATGAATGCGTACTGTTTAAGAACCAAAAATTAAATTATTACCTATCCCTATGTAGCAATACCCATTGCTGTGTCATACATGATTGTATGTCACCAAGTACGCAATAGATGAGTAGAAGGGATCGACAGTTGTAGGTCGTGCGCTAATAGCACCTTCAGAAAGTAGCGCGAGGAATTTAAAGTTATCACCTTAAATGTGCATACACACTTCGATCCAAGGTCTAAGGCTGAAGGAAGTTCTTTCCCTACCTTTAGTTTTAAGATAAGCGGCATCCTCAGAAATACATCTTCGCCCTGTCCTATTGATCGACTCCAGAATGTTTACTTATAGAATGGAAACTGAATTACTTACTCAGAACATCGTTCCCCACTCACTTCTATCCTTTGGAATATCGTACCCCCAGTCAATCATAAATGCACGATTGAGGCAATCCTGAGCCATGAATCTTTTTTGAATGCGACCACCCAAGTGGAAGACACCACTGAGAGAGTGAACCTTAGAGCTTTTTCAAGAGTAGGAATCTAAGCCAAACTCCCAATTCTGTCCATGCAAAAGAATTGCGTAGAGATCAAACAAACGCGTGTATGGAGTAAATTGGAAATTATTATCCAGTCATGGATGAAACTACTCCTTCCAAACATAGATGGTGCATGAATGTATGTACTTCTGAGGATGAGAAAACCTTTGAGTAGGGATTTCCTCAGGATTGAGCATTCTTGAAATTTTCCCTTTCTCAAACGAGTCAATTAAAAGGAGCATTTCATCCAAATCTCTTACTAAGCCTCTCACTAATGAAGGTCGAGTTATTACCCTTTTCCCGCTATTCAAGCCGTTTCCTGAATATGAGACAATCAGCAAATAGGAAGAGGGAGAGAAATAAAGGAAGAATTTAAACATGAATTGAGCGTAAGGAGAAAATTACGAGCTGAAATTTAAGCACACGAACTGCAGTAGGATATCAACTGTCATCGTTTAACTGATTCAAAGCCTCCAATTTAAACTGATTTTACATCAGTGCTCTTCCGCACAAAGCACACCTCCATTTCGAGTCCTCTGTAAGTCAATTTTCTCCAAAGATTCCGTAAAGGCCTATAGCATTCCAATGCGCAGTATTGAGGAGATTGTTTTGAAAGAAGTAGATTGAGGTGAAATTGAGATAGCGGGATGATGGAGGAACATCATCCGGCAGCAACCCAAACCCCCGCTCGGATCCCTTTTCGGAGAGTGATCTCTTCCAACACAGCTTTNTAATAATAATAATTATTATTTATTTCGTTACAATTACATTCAATTGCACAGAGGTAAACTCTGTACTGAATTGGTAACAATAACAAAACAAAGTTCCCAAAAACAAAAGTGTATAATAAGTGTTTTCAGGCAAAAGAAAATGTAAGAAGAAATAAAACACTCACCTTCACTCTTCTTCTCTACAATGAGAGAATTAAAATTAGTTTTCACCTATTACATCGCAGAAATTACATAGCATAAATTACCTACATTACTTTGTATGAAATTACACATCTTCATATCATACCGTTGTTTACATAGTAATTTATTACATGAAATTTGCAAAGGGGCTTGATACTCTAAAATAATACAAACATATTTACTGCCATTGTGTAGAGCAACCTATCCTTAAACCTAGCAAGTATATCTCTATCCAATAGAAACTCATATAAAATTGAAAACTACAGTGTCAAACAACACAAAATTATCGGCTGACAAAGTGGATTGAACGAGTGTGAACCCGAACCGCATGTGTGAGGATAGAACCCCCAGCAAAGCGTAGAGGTGCAGAACCTAAAGTTAATGCCTGATACGTATCTCGGGTACTATGCACCCATCTTCAGAGGTGACCTGATGTTATCTGAAAGAATAATTATGTACGGTGAATATTTGTGGATAATAGAAACTCATCGTAAGATGTTAGCAATCAGTCATTTAGCTGATTTTATCCGTGAAAGTTATTTCGGGGTTACTAATGAGTATATATGCTGTAAAATATAATCAAAACTATTCCTGGAAATATTCTGTTTATTTGAGTTTGTTCCTTAGATAAGTTTCTCATGGACCGCTAATCGTATTTCCTCTACGGTGGGTGTGATTATAGTAGCCTAGGAAATCCTCTCAGATAGCTCTTACAACCTTAACCCACGCATGACTCTCAGTCCACTTTCCTTAACAGCTTCTTCAGGAAACGTGCACGTCTTCATTTAGTTGCGGCTTAGGACGATGTTCGGGAAATTACTGCAGCCTTGATCCCAAAATGACACTTCCCTTGAGCATTTCCTAAGAATTTTCTAATGCAATGTGTCACCTAGCAGGCCAATCTTCTTCAATTTCTCCGGAAAGAAAAAATATTTACAATAGGAAAGGCACTGCGCAATTGCCTTCCACTAAGTTATCCTGCTGTCTCCTTTGACTCGAAGGAAATGAGACGCTTCAAGATATTGCCAGGAAGTTATTTGTACCCCTTTGTTTGTTGAAATAAAACCGCAAAATGTGATAAAATACATTGCCTAGAGTTTTTGAGATGCTGAAATTCAAATGCTTTTGTGGAAGACAAAAGTATTTATGGAATGTAAATAGAATGAAAATTAATTCATTAATATCTCGGAAGGTCATAAAATTCAAGTAATTATTGTAGTATTGTTAAAAGCATTTCGACAGTAAGATTATTTTGATCGTGAGCCCCCACCGACAATCGAACCCGGGACCGCTTTCACCCAAGTTGAACGCGTTGCCCACTTTACTATCTGGGAGCCCTAAAATTCAACTCCCGCTAAAATACATCTGAAGTTAATGTTAACAATCTGTGGCTAAACCTTTCTGATCTTCTGCAGCATCTTAGTTATTACGTTTACCTACATTTATAGCGTTATTGGAAAAAATAATCAATGAAATAGAAAGTGCCAAGGAAAGTCAAAATACCGAAAGGCCCCCAATATCTACTGTTATTTTTATTTAGATGATTTTATTAACTTTTAGGTTGGAACCTACAGAAAAAACCCCTTGCCTTGCTTACATTACGAAAGAAAAATATTGAACGAGATTTTCACAACAGGACAGTGTTTCTCACTTTTCGTAAAGCAACCTCATAAGGTTAAACTGTTTTCTACATCTTTTAAATATTTCATAACGCACTCATTTGCTAATCTGAAAAGGAGGGAAAAATCATTCGCGGACGATTCCCATTCTACATTTACTGAGATTCCTTTCTTCGGGAGATATTCGTAAATCAGTTTTACAAATCACATATCACATTTTTTCAAATCACCTTCTATACTTAAAAGACGCAGTCTCGTGAATTTAATTAAAAGTAAAAATTAAAGCTTTAAGCATTTAAGGAAAAGGGTTTAGGTGACTTGGCACGATAAGGCGTGTACCTAGGAAAATTCCCAAGGAGAAACGGACATGAAAAAAGTCTGACGGAACAGGGACTCGAACCCGGGTCTCCAATTGCCGGTCGGTTGCTCTATCAATTGAGAGACTGATATATTCCACCAGAACATTTCTCCATGCCGTTTGAGAGACTTTGTAGGTATTGTATATAAATATTCCGGAGGCAATCCTCCTCTGGATTTGGATTAACCCTTGAAAAAGCCTCCCTTAATGGAGGCATTTATACGCAGTATAGCAAAGCATTGCGATTCTATCGCTAATTACACTCTTCAATAAAAGATACTACTCCTTTTGACTGGCAAAGGTAGCGGAATGGCCAGCGTTCCAATCCCGAGGTCCCGGGGTCTAGTCCCAGATAATCGGAGATTTCTGGTTAGGAAATGGTTGCGTGTGTCCCTTTTTCCATTTAAGGGTTGGCGGCAGGAAAAGCATTGAGTCGTGAAAATCAACGCCATTACTAATCATTATCGTCAGTCGACCACATAGGCGGTGGGAATAGGGCTAAGAAGTAAAGGAAATAATATGTTTCCTTTGCATAAATGATGAACGATCTTACTGATCACTACAATAAATTGGGTCCTCGATGATTTTCGGCAGAAACGCTTCGTTTATCATAGTATACACGCTCGTTAATTTGTCAATATTATAGCTTACGGAGAGTTTGAGATAGCGGCGCGTTTTCACCCACTTGGTTGCTTGGAAACACACCGAAGATCATTGGGCGTATCAAAGTGCTACCTCGCCCGTGATAAACTTCTTTCGTGGGTGGATATTATCGACGGAAAATAAACATGATAAAGACACGCAAACATACCCGTTTGTTGGTTTCACACACTTTGCGCATGTATTTTTATAAAGCTTCAATGTAGAATATTTCCTTAACGTTACTCATCAAATATCATTGAGCCCACTCATTATAATTATCTTCCGCCAATATACCAATGAGGGCTGTTTCGGAGAATTTGATGACGAAATGATTAAACTGTAATATCTGGAATGATTATCTTGCATATTCTACCACTCTACAATAAGTCCGAAAATCTATTTCATAAATACGCAAAATTTGATAGCTTCGATGAAACTAAATGCTCTTTATGTCAATACAAATTCAGTCAAATATAAAACGTTTGCTACCTTAATAATAGGTACGTAAGCAACTTGACTGTTAGGATCCGAGGGCTTAAATTGCCGTACGGATACAACGGGTTGTAACCGATGGTGACCAGACTTCAGATCGGCGAAAGTGACAGAATGATGCCGCTGGGGACATCTGTAGATTGCCTATGTACATAAGAAACTCGCTTATTAAAATGTGAGTCCAAATAATATATCCGGAACAGAGAGGTTAAAAAAGGGGTCCAGCCTAAATCAGTATGTATGATCACAGC
The DNA here is from genome assembly GCA_000376725.2 of Ladona fulva. Classification (NCBI taxonomy): domain Eukaryota; kingdom Metazoa; phylum Arthropoda; class Insecta; order Odonata; family Libellulidae; genus Ladona; species Ladona fulva. The sequence goes on from KZ308172.1 coordinate 1,800,612, forward strand.
CAAAAAGTCTTCCGAATGTTTTAACTTAAAAACTCGTATTCAGATTGGCGATTCTCAAGAAATAGACATTTTCGAAAGAAATTAAAAAACCAACCCTCCAGATGCTTCACCATGAATAGATTATCATTCATCCATTTATAAATCCTCGTATATATACTAATACTTCTGACACTCGATCTTTTATATAATTTTGTTTCCTAGGAGACGTAATATCGCAAAGCGGAATGCGTTAGAAAAACAGCATCGTTGGTGATCACAGCGCGTTTATTGAATGACGCTACTATACCTTATGATAAAATAAACCATAGGAAAAGCAATATTACAAGTAAAAATAACATGGGTTAACTTAATAAGACCTACAGAAATTTACTTCATATGTAGTTGAATTCAATGCTGAAGTGTAATAATTTACAGCTAAATCTACCGAATATTTAATTTACCAATCTATGAAAGCGTAATTGAAATGCCGCCCAAAGGAGCAAATTGCGCGTTACAAATTACATTAACAATCAGAAAATAAAGCCAGTATATTATAGCAGTATTACACTAGCAGTATATTCAAATGTTGTAAAATGGTGGTCAAAATGTTTAAACGTAAATATGATAGGATTCAAAGCTGGAAAACTAACTAAACTTTCTGTTCTTTCACAAATGACTATTTGAGATGACTTTCTGCGCCACAACAGACGGAAATGTGACGGAAAAGAAAATGTGGCGGAAGAGAAATTGTATGGGATTGTAAATGAATATCCACGAATGTCCACTCAACGCTACTGATTTATCCATTCATACCTTGTCAGCCGCCGTGAGGCAGACTGAGTTTTGGAAGACATCACAAGGGGGAAATACGTAATTCTGAAAAGCGACCTTCCATCAAAAATCAACGAGTCAAATTAGGTCTTATGGTCCAATCACATATCCTGCTTGAGTCTGTGGGATTAAATCGACTTGAAATGCCTCCTGCGAAACGGAATAATTATTTGCGATGCCCACCTATTGAAAAGCGAAATTCAGTCGCTGCACATCCCGGAATCAGAGGGCAATGAACCGTCTGGGCGATTGAAAAGCCTTCCGACCGTAAGAGACCAACTGTTTCGATGTCGAACCAAGCTGTGTGGATTCCGCAGGAGAGTGTGGGTAAATTTGAATCCTAATTAAGGATTCAAGTTTACCTCCATTCCCTCGTCCTTTGATGCCAAAGTAGTGATGTTCTGTCGTTGACATTCGCTCAGGGGGTTTTTGCCACCCTTTCATCAAACGGAAAAGGCGGAAGTGAAGAAGTGGTGAAAGGTAAGACGGTAAAGCGTGGAAAGGAGGTCGAAGAAGGATAATTGGGTGAAACGGAAGTAAAGAAATTAGAGCGGAAGGAAGGATGATGGGAAGGGTATGAGATAAATGGCAGCAGGTGGCTACTTTCAGTGTGATAGAAGTATATGGGAAGCGCAGAAAGGAGGAAATAGAACGAAGATCTTAGATGAGAGTTCCAAACCTCGAATTCACTCTTTGAAATAAACGAGGAAAGATGGGGAAAGGAAAAGATGGCAACTCTACCAAGACATCTTCCGAAAGATACAAAACATCAATTTCCTTTACGCTGTCATGTATATGGATACTCACAAATATTTTCATAAAACTCTTCGGATGGTGACTGTTTAATAAGTAACTTATAAAAGTTTGTCATGTTATTTCATGTGAAATATACGAAAGGAAGCCTCATTTCAGAATTTTTAGCTTACAGAATAAATAATGTCTCAACCAAATTTACAGAGAATTTAGGCATCGCTATATCGTAACGTATTTCTTCTTAAAACTGCCTTCTGATTCGTCTCATCTTTTTGACGTTTTACACATAATGGAGCCATTGATTTAACCATCGGTTATGAACAAGTTTTAGGCACGGTTATTTATTTTCTAAAGCAGTTAGTATTTCAGCATATACTAAGAGAACCATAATAATAATAATGATAACAAAATATATTTACATAAGAGCGAGATTGAGACTTATTAATCTCTTCTTACATTAAACCCTCTGTCATTATATATAGAAAGAAAGAGATATTAGTTCCATCCATTAGAGATAAGAGTTCCATCAAAGATCAAGCAATTAAAATAATGAAATATCACGTAAGTTAAAAAAGTTTAAGTGAACAATCAAGAAATAGTTAGAAACATTAAATTTCAAATAGTTATTAATAGAATAAGGTTAAAAAAATTCAAGTCAACACAATAAGAAACTAAAACCCTACAGAAGGAAACGCCCACTGGCGGGCGTGAAATAACTGAGAAACCTAATTACAGTAGCAACTAACACTTAGAAAGAGGAAGAACGCGGAAGGGAAAAATAAGTGAAAGGAAGGTGTCAAAAAATAATAAACAATAATGTACAGTTCTTACAAATAAAATTGAATGAGAACGTATGTTGAATTAGAATTACAACAATGAGACTACTGATTTAAACATAACATAAGAACATGTTTTAGGAACGTTAAAAGCAACGATGTTAAATGTTAGACAAGCTAAATATCTTCGAAGAAGTAATAACAGAGGAGGAACGGGAGAAAGCTAAATTAACTTGATTATGTAAATACTCCATCATGCACCCACCCAAACCCACGCACTCAGGCCCACGAACCCATTAAATTCTTCCTAGTTGTTCACTCGTACACATAAGCGAATCGTACACGTGTCTCTCTGTTAGCCGTGCAACCAAAGAGAAAATGGTGCATGGGAAAACGGAAATGAAACTAAATTAAACGCACATAAAAAAATCAGAGAAATAGGGCAAAGAGTAAGGATGGAAAGTGCGAAAAGGAACGAAAATCGATAGAGGAAAGAGAATCGAGAGCATTAAAGGTGAAAAAAGGTTTGAAAAATCCCTAGAAAGGAAGGGTAGCAAGACAAAATTATGAAAAAGAGGGATGGATCAAACCCCGTGGCATCCTATGGTACAGACAAACTGTGCCTTGGCCGCGCGACTTCGGATACGTAATTTGAAAGACCTCAGAAATTATAAGATTATTAGACAGAAGAAGAAATAAACCGATCAAAACCTGATGTGACCAACGCATCGTAATATGTTACCTCTAATATAATACCTCTGTTACATCTTCTCATTTTTCAATGACTGTCCTCACAGTATTCAGCACAAGGGCCGATTTGAACCTCATCCCCTCCTCCATTACCTATCAAAAGCATCGAAGAAAGAATGAGGCTTACTAAGAGAGATGAGGAGTGAGGTTTTTCGCATGCCTTTCTTACTGAGAGAGAAAACGTCCACGTAAAGGCAGTGGCAGACCTTACGAATAACACTTTTCAAAGCATTCAATAAGAAGTATAAAATGAGTGCCATTATCCAGGGTAGCTCATACCCCATTAGTTTCCATATTGTCACAGTCGTGAATAAGACTGAGACAAATGCAAATGAGGAACACATTTTTCTCTATACTGTGCCAGAATGCAAAGGAAAATGTCAATTCATCAAGCTATGGTAGATTTTTCCTGGAAAAGCTTAATAAGAAATATTGTAAATGAAGTTAACCCTTCCTTCGTTTCTGATTTTTAAAGTCGAAATACTTTAGTAAGTAAAATTAATCCAATTACCAGAGACTGTCATTCTATTATCTTAACTTATAATATTTTTCTGAAGTTTAGCAATTTGTCGGGGATGCCGCGCGCCTACCTTCAACACCTGGACTGAAGTGGGATTTAGGGGCCCATAAAAGGTGGGAAACTGACAAACTAGGAAATAGGATAAGCTGAAAAGATTCTTTCTGAATGGACGAATTTGGAAATACGCGAAGGTTACGTGATTCCTTTTCAATCGTTACAATAAAATTCCGCTATACTTTAGTAAGTTAATGGCACGATTGCCAAAACGCGCCCACCAACATGGTATTCTCTCACTTTAAATTCAAGGCCTCCAGGATCTATACTGACGGGGAAGCCCTGTATGACCTAGGATCAGCCCGAAATAGAATAGAATGAAAACGTTTCTAGAAAAATATGGGATTGATAAACGTGATAAACGAAAATAGAAGGTGAGGTATAGGAAATCGATAATACTCAGCTCGACTTCATAGACCACTCTTATAGCTACTTAAAACACTAAATCGCTTATATATTTGGGTAAAATAGCTTCGAGATAGTAAACCTTACTCAACCAATCGTTAATCGTTAGATTAGGAACGAATCCACTAATTACATGTTTACAAGCCTATTGATTCTAAGACGACGTAACTGGCAGTAAATGTCATGAGAACTATTGGAAATAGTCTCCACGGCGTGTATCTATTGGAAAAACGGATATGGGTCATGGTATGAAATGAGCGTCTGTGTTTCAGTGACCTTTCTAGCATGTATACTCTGCCTTTAGCTTCGGAAAATATTGGCATCAATTGCTCCAATTTTTGTAAGTACACGGGATTAGAGTGTTTCCTTCTTCCCCTTCAACTAATAATGTAGAGTATCTACTTGTTTCTGTAAGAATTTTGTGTAAAAAAGAACCAAATTTTTACTTAAATGTACATGAATAACATACATTGAGGACAATTTACGACACTTCGTTTCATTCGCATCATGTTTTCATAGCAAATATCGAGCGGAGCTCGTATAAAACCTTTCTTCGGGAAATAGCAAGTCTGGGGGAACAATTGATGATTTCATATGTAATATGGTCGGGGGCGTAGCCAGGATTAGTCTGAGAGGTTTAGAGCCATGGAGCAAACACTGCATTTCCTAAAATCCAGGGCCAGTAGTACTTCCACCCAAAATCTAAATATTCGTAAACTTAAGTTTATGACCATTAGAAAAACACATTTTTCACTGAAAAACGCTTAACTTGACGATACATACAGAGTATTGGATTCTAAATATAAGAGTTGTATTTGCGAATTAGAACATCACCATCGTATATCTGTTCGCTCTTTTAATAACTCCTTTCACAAATTGATGAGTGGTACAAGAGGGTACCAAGATGCTTCAAGACATAAGTGAGAATCATTGGAAGAAAAGAGACAAATTTTCACATCAAACTTGCACAGTGAATTCGAAGATAGTATTTTCTAAGCTGACGCAGAAAAATTGTATGCGTTCTTCTTGTTGGATAGGCCGATCAGATTCTGGAAGAAATATTAGGTAAATAATGTTAGAAGTAGCTTCTCAAGGTTATTTTTCCCGCGGAATACTAGTGGCTGCAATTAAGGAAATAGATTCGATGTGCTTGCACCATACACCACAGATGAAGAGGGGTAATTTTGTAGACGTAGATAAATGATTTCTTGTTTGAAATGTAAATAATAAATATTTAAATTCTTAAATTTATCACCAAATTCGTTTCAGATGTAGAATTGGGAGTTTTGAAACTTATTTTATCTATGCCTTCCTCGTATCATCCACCGATTGAGGGTGTCGATGTCTGCGAAGGTTGTACTTTTAAGTGCACACTACAGATAGTCAATTATGCATCCGCGATAAGTGGCAAATTCATTTCAAAGAAAAATTAAAAATCGATTTCTGAAATAATTTACATATATACACACAAATACACATAGACATAAAAATAACTCACCGCTCAATGCTAGAGAGTGCATCTATTATAGTACTTAATACAGTCTACGGTGCATCTAAAATACATATGTTTAAACGCGTAAAGGCGCAAGCACACTAGGATATCCTAAGAGGCGAGTCTCCGGCGCTAGAAGAAACTAAGAATTCCCTGGGGGTAAGAGAGGAGAAAGGACGAGTCGAAAAAGAGGAAAATGACGAGGAGATTGGATAAGATCAATTTGGGCGATGGGAAGGAAATGAGACACGAGAACGACGGGAAGATCGAGGCGGAGGATCCTATAATGCGCCGGATATTAGTGAATTCGCCCGGGCAATTCTTTCTAGCGGGAGAAAAGGTGATGTTTGGTTCCGGCATGCGCGAATTGCGGGGAATCCGAAGGTATTCCCGGTGGATGTACCGAGAATTCATTGGGAAAGTGGCAAGGCCAACTGGTTTCTCCGCCGATGGAGGGGATCAAGAGGTCATTGCAAAGAGGGGCTTTCCTCAGCAGTTACCTTCCATTGGTTTCTCTTACCTCCTTCCCACCTCGTGGCAAATGATTGCGGGTAGCGTCTGCCGCAGAAATGTTATACCAACCGAGCGTTTATGGCTAGAGCGGCTTTGAATTCCCAGCTCAGATGGCGAGCAAAATATGCCAATCGTAGCACTTAAGCGATAACCTCTCGATTCGGTACTAATGATGCCATTTATATATGAGTAAGAGGGCATTGTAATGGCAGTATATAATTTCATCAATATTTATTGCATGGCAATGGTGCATAAAGTCAGCTTGGATAACCAATGCGTTTCTTGGATGTTACTCTGTTAAAATTTTCTGAAAAGCTTAATTTTGAAGCTTTACAAAAATTAAGCTTGCGCTCGATAAAAAATTAATCTTTCTTTTACAAAGAAAGCCTTTAATTTTATGGGAGACCCATTCGGTTTATTATTTTTCCAACACTTTTATCCAATTTATCAACTACACTTCATCATTATTGATAAAACGACGTTTAAGTAACACGAATGAGAGGTTAATTTAAGAGGTTAGGTTCCGCTAGTTTTCTTTCTAAAAGCCATGAGTTTACGCTAAAATTTAAAATTTTTAAAATTGATAATATACTAATTTTCATTGATTAATGTGAAACTTTTACCCTAATCTACATAAATAACTTATTGTTCCTAATTTAACTTCATTAGGTGATAGATTTAAGTGCTCAGCTCGTATAGCCTAGTAAAAATAGTTCTTTATATTCCGATTTTCTACTTCGTACAAATGCTACTCTAATATCAAATATTACTTTACCACTCAACTTTTTCAAGTAATTGCTTCATTATTTCTCTAGACAATTCCAGATATATGAAATTTTAAGCGTATTTTTCGTGTCGTGTGGGCTCAGTTCTCTAAAAGTGAAAATCAGTTGAACCATTTGGGCGCGATGGTTTCTCTGTACCTTTTTATTTTGCTTTCATTCTTACTCTTATAAATCCGACCGAATGGAAATAGCCCGCCATTCGCACCAAATCGAGAGCGTCTCACTCTGAAAAGGGAACGAGAACGTTGGGTAAATGAAACGAAAAAGGAGGTTAAAGGGAATGAAACGGAACAAAGCATCGGTGCTAAGCTCTAAGGGACTCGACGGTGATTTTATAACCTCGCTGAACGTAAACACGGTTTTCACGAGAACGAAGGAGAAAGAACCATTTGATACCGCCGTAGTTTACTTACACTGTAAAGATGAACTTCAAAAGAAAGTAAATTTGGACTAGTCATAGATGTAAATCAATAACTGTGACTCGATGTTACGTAATACTAATAATGACAATATTACGTCTTTAGTATGGGAGAGATTGAGACTTATTTCATGGGAAAGTTTCTAGGAGTCAAACTAAAGAAAAAGAGGAAATTTTTTGTGGGTTTTCATAAGTTTAGATTTTTCCGTCTGTATTTTAGGAAAAAAGTAAAAACCTGTGGGAAAACAAACATGAGAAACCTAGTGATAGTTGCTACTAAAGATTTAAAAAGCCTCGTTTCATATTGATGGGATTATTCGCTTAGAAAAAAGTATTCTCTCAACCAAATTTGCTCAGAATTCAGGCACTGCTCCATTGTAACATATTTCTTCCAAGCCTGCCTTTTGAACCGTCTTATCTTATTGCCGTTTTATACAAAAAGGAACCACTGATTTAATCATTGCATAAGAACATGTTTTAGGTACAATTATTTATCTTCTAAAGCATTTAGTATTTCAGCATCCACTACTAGTACGCATTCGTTCATACTAATGATGATTACATTAATAATGTCTTTATTCAAGGACGAGAGACTAATTAGTCTCTCATCACATCAAACCCTTTATCATTACATACAAAAATAAAGAGGCATTAGGAGTTTCATCAAAGAAAAAGAATTGGAAAACATGAAATATCACATAGCTTAAAAAAGAAACTAACTCAGCACTTAGAAAAAACTAAAATCATGTAGGAGAACACTCAAGTGAAGGAGAAGAAAAACCTGGGAAACCTGCTGATAGCTGCTGCTAAAGGTTTTAAAAGAAAAAATGAAGGAGAAAATAAGAAAAAAGTGTTAAGTATCAGTTTCATCTCCACATCCATATAATTGCGTGATACCATATTCTTAGAATTGGTCAGCAACTTCATCTTTTGCCTCATAAAATTCATTCTACACTGTAATGTACCGTTTTTTATGGCGGGAATGTAACGATTTTCCTTCCAGCCGTAGAAGAAGCCAATAACAGGTTTGCGTGGCGAAAGTAAAAAAAAAGGACTCACTCTAGGCATGCACCAATCCTCTTCCTCGTAATTTCCCTTCATCATCAATTATTAAAATACCGCTGCAGCGTCTGATGCGATCTGAGGGTGAAGAACTCGTGCATAAAATCTTTTACAAGCTCGCACTTTGCTGGAAATCACATAAGTCCTCAGAGGTTCCGTTAATTTGTGCAAGAAGAAAGAAACGAATCATTTAAGGGGATATTTCACAATAAAACTGATTGATACCGAAATATTGAAGTAGAAAACTTTTTCCAGGAACAGATGTAGGTCAAGCTGCGATAAGAAGCTGTTAATTAACTGGCTATATGTAAAATAAATTTGTAAATACTATGTGGACCCCGGTAGCCTAGTGAGTAGTGCGTTCGCCTCCGGAGGAAGAGGTCGGTTCGATTTACTCTGTGGGAGCCATGATGTTGGCAAATAAAAAATATCTGCATAAGTAGGTATGATACGGTCGGTAGAAATAGGTCTATTAGAGCCTATGTATATCGGCGTGGGAATCGCTGAGCTGACAACGTCCACTGTAAATCAGGGGTGCCAAAATATTTTGAGTGGCGTGCAGCATAAGTTCACAGAAAGACGGGACCGGATCTTCATTTTTTTCTAATATGTAATTTTCCTCAATAATAAAATAATAATAAACAATATAATAGCAATAAAAATAATATAAGAAAAATAAAAATGTTATTATAATAAAAGCAATAACTGGAGTAGGTATCATATGTAAGAATACAAATAATTTAAACACAACTGCAATCATCAAAAATAGTTAAGTAGGAATTTCTAGGGTCTCACAATAATGTGTAGTGTATCTTGAGTATGACCCAATTTTCTCGCGGGCCGCGTAAAATTCTTTCGCGTACCGTAGTTTGGAGATCCCTGCTATAAGAGCCACTTTATCCCTCACGGAGATGTAGTGCCATTAATTTTTTGTTCAGATAAATATGCCAATTCTACAAAACAGTTCCATAATACATCACAATAACAACTCGTATGATACTAGATAATCAAAATAATTTAGATATGAAATACAATATATTTGATATTTATATTTCATTTACTCTTACGACATCAAGACCTCATGAATTTTGCAACAAAAACAATTTTTATGCAGAACGTACGTGCACTGACTTCATCACGGTCCTTGGATTCCACCAAATTGGACTTTCCTCAATTTTACTATTTAAGCGATAAGACCGTGGTTGCATTCAGTGGCAGTAGACTCTGATACAACCGAAATAGAAATCGCATAATAGGTTACTTAAAAATAACTTCAAGATTTATAAAAGAGAGAACCGCCTCAAAGGGAAGCCCCTCGATTTTTATCGGATATTCTTACATTTTGATCTTAACCCGAAAAACTCAGCGAACAAAACGAAATTCTTTCCTCGCCTTTAGGAATTGGCGCGTAACTCTTAGTGACGGAGCGAGACGCTATTGCGTCAGAAATAGGAATCACGAGGATCGGAGGAATCAGCGGAACTCTTCGCATGATCACTGGAAACACGACTCCAGAAGAGCCGGCCGCAGCCACACGTGTGAGAGAAGCGATGCTCAAGGGCAGTGGGGCGACTATGGGAGGTCTTAATCCACTGTTAGGCTATTGAGGCAATAAAGGAGATTAGTGTTAATAATCTCCGAAAGACAATTTTTCGTAGATATGAGCTACCACAAACCGCCCAATATTCCAATAGTCTATGTTCTACTGGTGTATGAAAATACTTGCAGTTACGATAATGATCGAGTGATAACTGCGAACTTACGCGATGCAAGTTCTAGTAAAATGATTCAGAAAGCGATATTATAAAAACGAATCGATAATTGATTCTTTTTTATACAAATCAATGACCGGACGTAAGCTACTATAAATGTACCCTAATACTTACCTAAAACGTATGGAATCAACATATACACAGTATAGATGGTTGTTAGATGTTGTTGAACGCATTGTCCCTCGAATAGCGTCAAGTAACGTGTTTTCATGATCAATTTATCGGCATCATTGGACTCTTGCAAATTTAAACAAAAATGAAAGCAAGGTGTTTGTCAAACTTTCCTTCCTAAAACGACTTGATTGGTGATATCCTTAATCTATGGACCTCAATTCAATATGGACACAGAAATTCTTTAAAAATACTCATGACGACTATCCGGAAAAGACGACCACATCGCCGTTTTTAGAAAAGCTGCTCCGGAGATTTTAAGAAATGCATGAATAATCACGAAGTTATTTAATGGACTGTCTGACTTCGCTCTGCTGGTATCCATGAATATATTGGTGAATACATTCTCTATTCTATTCATGCTCGTTCTCCTCGCTGTCGTCAAGACTTTTTGTACCTGTTCATCAACTCCGAAGGATCAGGTGTTCATCTGTTGAGTGTTTCTGGAGTGAATTACACTAATACCCCGATTTGGTGAACCTAGGGTAGCATAGTTCTTAAAATTTCCTCTCCAGGAAAAAACTTTGTCAATTCCTTCTCGAAAACGAGGCGGCTGATCGTGTCTCTCATGTGATAGAGGGATTTGTTAGTATTGCCTGATAGTTGCATTTTTCTGTCGAAGGTAATGATGTTGGATTCACATAGTCAGGAGCTGAAAATCGATGAGCTTATAGAGATATCGATCCGACCCGATATCGCTAGAAAAACACGTGGTTGTTATAAGTTTGATAGAAGCTCTTGGCTCAATTGAGAAATGTTTACAAGTGTTAGAAAGCGCCGTCTCCAACGAAGAATGCGTTGAATAGCCACAAGACAAGGAATACAAACATATTACTACAGATTGATATAAACTTAATTCGAAGCAATTCTACGAGTAAAAACAAAACATTGAGTTGTCTGACGAGTATTTTAGATTTTACTAAGCCACCGATATCAACGTAACGTCGTTTTATGAAGGAAAGTTTTAGTAGTAAGTATTTATCTAATAATATTTTGTATTGTTCAGTGTAGAGAACTGCCATTTGTCATCCCTGGGTCCCAATTAAACCAAATTACATATATTTATGTACAAAGTCGTACCCCGACATATGCGAATTCGACGTACGCAATTCTCGTCGGTCCCTTCTAACGCGTAACTTCGGGTAATCACTGTAATCGATGATTTTGACATAAAATGTATTAATTCTGAAAGTTTGCAAGCGAAAGATGAGTGACTTGAAAACTCTTAAAGTGTGTCAAAGAACTCTTGAGCGCGATGTAAAAACTAAATCATGAGCAAGTCGTGAGTGGTTATGCCGGTACCGTATTCATTCCGGACGCTAGTTCGAGTCTCCACCATCAGCTAACAAAATCCTTGGGAAGGGAACGAGGCCTACAAGACAAAATTTTGGGGTTTGAGGTAGCTTCCCTATGATTTCCTAGCTGAGCTAGGATGCTATGGATGAAAAACTCACAGGCAGCACAATGACTCTATAAATGACGTCTCTCATTGCATGCAGTAAAGGGTGACCACAATGAATGTCATTATACATATCTGATATCTCAGTAGCTAAACAACTGAGATAGAACCGATTGAGAGAAAGATTTTAATTTAAAGTAAGTCAAACTCGTTATGTTTGGTAGAGGAAGGTCGACGTAACAGAACATGCTCCATGGAGTACGATACGTCGCTAAAACAGAAAGAAGGTCTCTAAAAGAAGGAAACAATTGCTATATTTAGCGAAAAAATCATGAAATTGAGAACTATGATGTTGAGGCAGACGTACCAATGACACGTATGCACAAAAATGTACGAGAGAGAAATTTTAGACACTTAGAACTTAGGATTGCATCGCTCAATAAAGCTCAATAGTAATTAATTTTGTGAGTAACGACAACCTAGAACCAATATTGATGTAAAAACATTCATAATATCAGTATTTGAACATGAGGTTTGATACCATGCTGCTTACAAGTCCTTTTTGTTATGAAATCTGTCATATATCCGACAAAGATTCGCCATACATTTTAGGTATTCATCTAAAAGAGGATATTTCACCAAAGTTCGAAAGAAATGTTTCTAGCAAATCAGTGAAACCCATTACTTTCTTATTTACAATACGGTCTAATAGCTTAGTATGAATGAAGAATAGTAGTATGAGTACACTTCTTCAATATACCCCTTGTATTGAATTTTTTGTTAGAGGTGAACAATTTCTCAATCAAGATAGTAATTTTTAGGCATTCAAAAAGAATGGAAAGTTCCTAATGGATGTAGCTTGTATAAGGCAAAAAATATTACGCAGCCTTAGAGGTTTATTGGAAGAGGAACGAACTATTCTGTTTAAAAAAATTTGTTTCGAATTCCAAGGAATCACATTTGGAGAAATTTATATGATTAACATTGAAATAATAATGCGAATAAACCCAAAATCACAATCTTATTTCGATCGAATCACGTCATATGCTTGCCGGAGATCCGATCAGAACAAACTAAATGTAATTCTGTGGTTTCGGAAGTCGTAAAAACGATTTCCGGCAAAGAATTTCTGGCAAGACTCAAAGGATAGCTCGCCAAACTTTTGCCGCTGAGGGACGTCATTAAAATATTTCAAATGAGTTTTCTAGTACCCTGAAATAACTTAGTAGACCTAGGAGTCGAGTTACTGAAACTATATATATGTAATGGTTTCTCAGTGTGTAAAATAGTTCCATAGATAAATAAATATGTATATTTGCACATAGATATTTACGTACGCGACTACTAAATAAATTGATTAATTTACCGCTATCTTCACTAACATCCATTTATTGGATACAGAAGTGGAGTGAACAGTAACAATAGATAACAATGAACTAGTCTCTAACCAGAAAAATAGGATTAGCCGGGACTCGATCCTGGGACATTGGAGCATTGTTAGCTTTAGTCACGTGTTCTTTCAAGCATATAGCTACATAAAAATATAATAAATATAAAAATGAAATATATAAATGTAATAAGAAAATTCATCACCTTTTCTCAATTACACAGATGGAATCCAGCGATCTCTAGTTTTATGATCAGTAGAAAGATAAAGCGCTACTCAAATGCTTCTTTTTTTCAATATCATCCGGAACCAGAGCGAATGATCCGCCTGGATGAGAACGTAAATGGAATGTAATTGGAAGGGAAAGATGTTTCGAGATGAAGGAGCTCGGACAGGGTAAAACAATTGGACGTTCACTTCTACAAATTGATCCCTCAGGAATCGTTAAAGGAATATGCTGGCTTATATACGACGATGAGAGAATATTATACATCTTAAGTGATGTGGAAATGTATATACATTTAAAATCGTGTGCTTTAAGAAAATGATTCGTGGTAATTAGGGCCTAAAATGTCATGTTTCCGGAAATGATATGCATAAAAGATGTTTTGCAAATATACTAAAAATTCTGAGTGATATTATAAAATTTTATTTCCTGTATTACTCTTAATAATTTGATTCTGTATCCTTGAAATCCCTTATTTTACCTTTTATGGACTTGTCTTTATAATCATTATAATTCAGTAATCAATTATATTTTTATGACGAGGTTAGGCGAAATGGCCTCTCTTTCACATAGTCTCTGGAGATATTACATGATAATAATATTACTCTAATAACCAAAAACAATTGGCTACCATTAACTTGAATCTAAAAAAGTAAATTAATAATTCCAAAGAAACTGGCTAACATAGCTACAGCGTAATTGATACAAACATATGATTCAAAGTAACTGGCCGTCTAGTTGATAATTAAATAAAACAAATATATATCACAGACTATATCTACTATTTATCAATAGCTAATTATAATCAATGGTAAAATGATTATTCCAAGTATTCATCACTAAATAAATACCAACTAGTCATACTATCATTAATTATTCATTTACATAATTGCTAACACTTTCTCTCTCATTATCAGCTCCTAATTTCCGTTGTATGGAGGGAAGTCGGATAAAGATTGGATACCATTTGAATAGACCTCTCCTTAGACATTTGCATTGCGTGTCCTCATGGTCCTAGCTTTGATTCCCGATATGAATAAATGCTTTATTCTCATCTTCATGAAGTACAGACGCTCTAAATATTGCCAACTCGATATGGAAATTCGACATAAAAGAACGATAAATCTGAATCTGAGAATCCAACTAAGAATTTAAAGTTAAATAGAAAGATTCTAATCCGCAAAAGCGGTACTATTGCCATCTTTGCAAAACCACCACTGAGGATAAATATTCATATAGCCTATTTGTTATTAATATTATTAGTACATACGTTACAGATCGACTACTAGTCCGGTGATAACATAATCATATCAATATTTTATATATTGATACATTAAAATACGATACAATGAGAGCACACTATACGCAACAATTCTTGAAATTATTACAATGTTAATAATTGAAGACAATAATGAATTATTACAATGTTATTGATTGGATATTACAGACTGAAACGTTATTTCAATGTTATTGATATCAAAGAAAATATATTTTATATGTATTATACTAATGTATTTATACATAAACTCAAACACAATTTTATCCCAGCATTGGAACATCGCAAACACTCTCTGTTGTTCTTATTCGGCTGCAGAGGTCAATTAGTTTCGAGGTCCTTTCGTGGAGATAGATGAAAGTATAAACAACCAACCAGAAGATAGTGATAAATTATGATAAGCTCCCTTCACAGTCCCTAATAATCTTCTTTTTTCTCCTTCTATCTCATTCTCCACTTCTTATCTTTCTCCACGTTGTGAATTGAGCTTTATTAGTGTGCTTATGATCTCGAAATTGGGAGTTGGATAACTTCATTACCAATCAAAGGTCAACGAACGTGATCGGCTTAAACCACATCCTCTCATCAGAGCATGGATACTCAACAAGAGGACGATAAAGAATCTGTCTCACGGGGAAAGTATAGGACTTGTTAATATTTATCATAATGCAGCAATTATACTGCATGTTTCTCAGACCATTAGCATTAAAAACACCATTCTGTCGTGATATATTCGACAGATACATAAGAGATAATATATAATTAA
>KZ308172.1:1815961-1833508 GCA_000376725.2 Ladona fulva
TTATAATATAAAATCTTTATTAAATGTAATACAGCAATTTTAATTTCATCTAAATCTATATTAATACCCTGCAAGCCACCTTTCGCCATGCGGCGGGGGTATTTTTGTGATGAACAGAATTCTAGCCAGCGACTACTTTTTAATGTAATTTGCCGAAAACTCTTGAATTTCTATTTAATTTGTCGTAAAATTTTAGGCAAGTTTTCATGGCAGTTGAGTCAGCCAGAGCAAATTCCTTTAGCAGGATTCGAGCAGAATTTCGGGTTTCTTTAAAAATGTAATTTTTTTTTCTTCCTGGGATTACGTCAGTAATACACCCGAAATAAATCTCATTGTAAATTCTCATTGTAATCGAACGTTATTTAAAACAATTTGGCTAACTTTATTTTCCAAGATATCAGCCCGTAAAATACATTTTAAATAATAAGTACCTTTATGATGGAGAACAGAGTTCAACTTTCGGTCGCTCTATATAATCTAGGAAACACTTCAAGTTTGCAATTCAGCCATTGCCTAATCAAGCACTTGGGATAAGGTATAAAGTTTTAACTTTACATAATTTGATATCATCAGAAAAATTATCACATACTGGAAGCACATAAATGAAAAAAACTTCTATCCATAATACTGCAACGTGATCCTTAAAATATTTCAATGCTGTCAGAATCAAAAGCCTAGCAATCACATACTTGTTAAGCCATTTTTATTAAGCACGTAAATACTTAAATGCATATCATTTAAGGAATCTGAAGTAATAACAGTAAGAATAGTAATACATAACCCATTAGACGGGTGTTTCCCAACCATTGGGAGGCATCATACTAGTGGGACCTACGAACATCTGGTAAGAATAGAGCAAGCTGATAACGTTCTATTTTATTAATTTTTAACGATTTAATTTTCTAAATTTTTGCTTCATTGCACTAAAGTCGTCAGAGATTTTCACTGCCATCCGCCATAAAATTAATATTCGTAATATATTAACTAAGTCAATTGGGAAAAATATTTTAGCACTTAGGTGGGACTTGTTTGACTTGAAGAGGTGAAAAGTGAGACAATGATGGTTATGAAACAACGCGTTTAAACTGAATCTTTTTTATATGAACCTCACTGCATCCTACATCCTTCTTAGTTGAGAATATAGCAAAATTGACCTATTTCCTAAATGCACCCCCAGATCACTCGGTCATATTTATGGTATGTAAAAAAGCATACTGCGGTTAGGATCGTTCGCCCACTTTTTGCCGACGAAACCTGACATTCGCATACATAATAACTTTCTCCTCATTATCGAATTAGTTTGAATCCTTACTGTCTATTTATGCATGATTTATTTTTTATTCTCTTAATTTAACTCTTCTCTCTAATTCTAATTTAGTTCTTCTCCTAAAGATAATACCGATGTCAAAACTTAAGTTATAGCAGAATAACAGCGTAAGCATATTTATAAAAGAAGTGATTCTTCGCGAATTACGATATTCGCGTGATTACTGGAAAAGGTACACAGCAAAATAGTTGGGGTACTGACGTAAAGATGTGAAGGACTTAGTCTCAGATAGGCTTCGGACTAAGATTTAATGAGGGCCATGGATAAGTAATTCTAGTAAAATTGAAAAATATTCCATTTGATGGAAAATACGAAAATTTCGTTGGAAAAAATATTTGTTGGAAAATGTATGATTGATTCGAATAAAATTTCCTATTTTAAAAATACTGAAAATAAAGAGTATGAAATACTAGCACATTTGTCAATACATTTCAACATTTTAAAGTTATGGTCTATTGTGGACTCAGATGAGAACTGCTGGCCTGGGAATCTGCCAACTGGTCGGCCCCTTAGTAGAAATACATACCTTGAAAGAAAATGACTTAAGGTAACTCAATAAGGCGAACGCTCAGGAAAAAATTAAAGGATTTATGGAAGTTAA
Organism: Ladona fulva; assembly: GCA_000376725.2. Classification (NCBI taxonomy): domain Eukaryota; kingdom Metazoa; phylum Arthropoda; class Insecta; order Odonata; family Libellulidae; genus Ladona; species Ladona fulva. Next base: position 1,817,890 of record KZ308172.1, read on the forward strand.
AAACTTCAAACTCAAATCCGGATCTTCTGCTTGCTGGGCCTTTGACCTGTCTATTGAGCAACATCGCAGAACAGTCCCTTGTCGTTATATATACACTAGCTGAAGTGCCCCTTGATTCTAGACGGAAAAATATAAAAATGCCTGAGCTCGGATTCAAATATGAAATTAGTCGTTAGGGGGACGGTTTGTTTGCAACCCCAAAATTTTGGAAAAGTTCCGTTTATTTTATCAAAAGTCACGCAATTTTGAACGGAAAACAATATTCGACGACCAAAATAAAAATCTTTATTTAATTTCCATTCTCTCGGTGCTCTTCTCGAATTCGTGCGACTATTCTTTCTTATTTAATTTTGCAAAAGAAACAAAGCCTGCAAGTGATTAAAGTGAACTAAAATGCATGAACTCGGATTCAACAATGCAATTATCAATTTCGAATCGAAAGCTATGTTCCACGGCCAAAATAAGAATCTCCATTTAATTTTCCTTCTTTAGGTGCTTGTCTCAATTTCGTTCGGACATTCTTTCTAATTTAATCTTGCAAATGAAATGTATGTACCATGCAAGCGATAAAGTGAGTTCTACATGCGTTTCTTACGGAAACTGTTTAAAAAGTCTGGAGTCGAACCGGGGACGGTTAGGTGAATAAAACATAGCATATTATCTGTTCGGGGAAGACATTTAACAATCTTCAAAGTTTGAAAGTTGTGCGACTTCTGGTTCTCGACTTTTAGGAGAACATACACACATATACACATACAGTTATACTCATAAAAACGTTCTCCTTTATATGTAAGATACCATGGGAACTTTCGTTGCTACGAAACACCAAGAATAACAAACCCATGTAATAAGATTAATGGTGATCATTGCAATTGCATCGCATTAGCGATTGCGAATATTAATGTAACGGTTTAACATTCCTAACAGAGAGTTGATTTACGAAACTTATTACGCGAATTTTCTTGGCCTTAAAATCTAAATTTAAGCCGGTTTCAGCTGCTAGCGCTTCTGTTGCTAACTCCGACCCTGATGATATGACCCGAATATGAAAATCTGTAGATACGAAACGTCAATAAACATTTTTAACGTCATTGAGTTTCTCGACTGAATCTGAATGAAAGTCGCTGTGACGGCTGTTGCTTTCGATGGATGGATGGATTTTATCTGTTTACTTCCAAACGAAACGTCTTCCATGGTTCATTTCGGATATCCATCCGAGTCTGTGTTCTCTCTCAATCCATTGACCCTTTATCTTATCCTTTCTCTTGAATGCCCATCCGGTCCAATTAAGTCAATACGCAAGAGAAATCAATTCTCTATTTCCGTTTCATTAACTTCTCCCCAGTTACCGATGGTCAAGGACTCACTTCCGGTCTCTTCTCTAGCTAATCTCTCTCTCCTGACCTTCGGATTGTAATCGATGAGAGTAATATACAGTTAATTACAGTGTTTTCTTCGGTAAATCTCAGTATTGCTGTTTCTTTTATCTATCTTATGTATCGCGAATCCTTGTATTTGTTTTTCAAATCAACAGCAACTAAAAATAATTAATTTTCATCACTGCAGGAATCGGAATACGGAATCGTATCGAAATCTGTAAACATTTTTGATTCGTACTATCATACTATCACGCAAGATAAGGAGTGGGGCACTTAACCCTTGCCCCCCTCCATCATATCGTTAAATGTGGCGAAATGGCGTCATTAGGGACGTCAGTATTCGGGAATTCAATCTGGTCATATCCGAAACCGGTTGACCGGGCTTTTCTCCCAATTATTGTCAATATTAAAACTGGATCTGCTTCGGTTAACTGCTATTGCTTCATCTTACGTAAGCATATAAAATATGGCATTTAGTGTTATCTTAATTTATTTTCAACGTTTTTTTAGAGCCAAAGCTGGAGAAAACTTTCCTCTCAAACTCATGCGCAACCGTTGAAATTTTGAGGCATGAAATTTGAAGCTACTATTCCCAATAACTATACAGCCTTACGTGATATTGTATAACTCTTCTATACAACCTTGTGTTTAATCTTCGCACAGGCATCGGCGAAAGTGTAAAGCCCTGGAAGTTATATTTAGGGTTGCAGGGTACTAAATCGTCATAGACAACGTTCTTATAGTTCTCATGTTGCAAGGAGTATTGAGTTGGCGAATTAGAAAGTCATTAGCTTGCATTCATGTTAATGGATGAAATCTACGTAACAATTCATTTTGATCTAAATTATTTTGGGTGTGATTTTATGATGATTTCTTCAATAAATAAGATTCTCCTATGCTGGGGTACCCACATCCATAAAATATGTGGTCGAGCGCTTAGAAAACTTGGATTTGTGAAGCGGTGAAAAAGTCCGTGAGAGGTGTTACGTTGCGTTGGTCAGGCCTCACTTGGAATATGCGTGTAGTGTATAGGACCCTGCAGAGAAGTGCTGTATTCGGGAATTAGAAAAAGTGCAACGGAAGGCGATACGTTTTGTAAAGAATTGTTACGACAAGACAGTGAGTGTAACGCAAATGCTTCAGGACGCAGGATGGGAATCTTTAGAAAATAGAAGGCTTAGACAAAGACTAAATCTCCTTGATAAATTTAGAGAAAGCACGTTCGTAGATGATGTAGCTGACATAATGTGCCCCCCATGTTACATAGGCCGTTCAGACACTGCGAAAAAGATCAGAGAAATAGATGCTAAAACGAATCGATACAAGAATTCATTTTTTCCGCGAACGATACGCGAAAGTAATAGATTAGCGAAGTAAATTCATGGTGCTTGCACCCCCTGCCACACGCCGAAAGGCGGCTTGCAGGGTACTAATGTAGATGTAGATGTAGATGTGTGCCGTTTCTGGACTTAATCTTTACAATGGTTTTGAGATTATATATTCTATACACATTGATTGTCTTATCTGTGGTTGTTTTGTTACATAAAATCAGCATAATTATTGCTGATATTATTTGATCATTGATTAGTGAATAAAATTTAATAAAGTTCCCAGGAGTCATTTTGATTTTCACCAAAGACATCTCCGATAGTCCTCAGATCAAATCAGGCATTCGTATTGACCACCTTAATCATTAAACCAGAAGGTGGGCAAACGGAGGGATTTTCTCTTGATGATTTAACCAAATAAGCACCCTTTAAAGGGTATGAAAAGGAGCTAAAGTGATTCCACGTTTACTTTTACATCAGTTGGATATTTCACGACGAAATGATGTTGTAACATTTAATTGGAAAGATTTTGGACACTAAGATTGTTTTTATAGAATGAGTTTGTAAAGAAATTGTCTAAAATTGCTCCCCAGGCATGTCTCTGGAACCACCCCATGAAAATATAAGTCTTTGGGTGATTTTCCATGGATTTATTGCGGAATAAACCGCATCTCATTAGCCAAAAATTACGGAATTCCATACCTCAGGGTTCTTCCTCGGTTGTATAAAGGAGAGTCTCCGAGACAACCGAAAAGAGCGGAGGTGTGTTTGAGTGTGTCTACTATTGCTCGCAATACTCCGTTTCTCTAGTTTTTCCCCACAGCAAAAGCATTATTTCGCCCAATACCCGGACCCATCTGGGCCCCACTCTGCTTCAAAATGAGACCACCACCCGGGGCCCCTTTAAGGCCCAAGCACCGTGAAAAAAGACACGTCGTCGTCATTCGTCGTCTTCCTCGGTTGTATAAAGACAACAACCCACGTCCGTTTTATTTTCCTTGCGTTTAAAAGTAATCCCCGTAATCCATACGAAGGGCGAATTTCCACAAATTACCCAATATTCCCTATAATTTCAATATAAAAAACATTGAAGCTAAATACGTAGATGTAAATTCTGTTGCTTTATAATTTCATCATTAACGATATACTACTACTAGTAAATACGTCGTTTACGTAGTAATGTGAACAATTTCTCCCTCACTCACAATAATTTGGCACCACATAGCCTTGCAATTCTCTTATTTAATCACACTCGACTATCTTCTTATCATGGTTTCGCCATCTCTGCCGTGGAAAATATATTGACATCTAGCCAAGAGAGTGGTGCGATTGGTCCATTGTGTGGTCTTGGGCGCTAACGTAAATCTTCCCTCCAGTAAATCCTGACAGTAAGAAAGGTTCAGAATTGCGTTACATTTAAGTTCCCAAGGAACCATAATTTCATTTCCTTCTTAGACATTATTTACAGATGCTAGAATAGCTTCATTCGGAAGCAAGCCTGGTAATAGGGAGATAAAAGTGAATTTCTCGTAAAAAGAGGTACAATAACCAACTCCTTAAAAATGTACTTGTCACTTTCGTAAAAGTAAACCTCTTCTGTTAAAGAAGAGTTTCTCCCTGAAATTCTAATTTGGTTTAGCCTGTAGTTGGTTAAAGAGTTTTCCCTCTAATTTTGCCTGAGTATCATACATTTCCACGAATCACGAGGGTTCTACCTAAGAAAAATCATAACCCTTTTTTATGCTTCTTACGAGAAATACAGCACAAAACCCCAACCCAATTTCTGAGACCGGAAAAATAGAGGTCCTTCTAAAATTAGGTCGAATTCATAGATGTCGTGGGTCTAAACAGCGGCACATAAAAATGTCAGTCGTTTAATTCGATGTCCTGAAAAACTCCAAAAATAACTATAATAGGAGCTCTTAGGGGATTAAGTTATGTGAAACTTAATATGTTATTCTCGCCCATGGCCACTTTATATCTAACCAAAATAAATAGCGAGCCAACCTATTTCCCATGGAGTCTCAACGAGACCCTGAAAAACTCCCTACATGTTTGCCGACGTGCTAAAAATTTGGCGTGATTTAAGGGCTCTAATGGAGAAAAAAACATAATGAAATGATGAGTTATAAATGTATATTAATCTGTTGAGTAATGCGTGGCAAATTACACGAATTATTGTAATTTGATTTAGATTTTGAAATAAAAGATTGTCAACCTATTTATATGATCCGTACCGCAGTCGGTGTTTAGGTCCGCGGCGATTTGGTGCTGCGATGATTTAGTAATAACCTGCGGTAAATGGTTGTTGGGCAAGGCTGAGATTTTCCATAATTAATTTTTATTCCTATTGCTGTACAAAATGCAGTAATTTCGATAATATTTAACCCTTTGTTAAGCAAAAATTAGGAGCATGCTCTACTGGAATCGGAGCGTGCAATAGTGGAGAAACGCAGTTATCCGAAGATCAAACTATGACAGAAGCAATGTTTGTGATTAATTTCGTCTTTTATACAAGGGAATATGCATCTCGAGATAAAGTATTGTTTCAGTGATAAATATCGATGAGAGGAGAAATCGAAATAGAAGAAGGATGATGATTCCCGTAAATGGTAAATTAGACAGAGAGACTGCAAATAAGCTTAGAAATTTACGTTTACAAATTTAAGAAAGAAAATAAAATTGTTCATATTGAAATCCTTGGGAGGAAATTTAACTATATTTCTTTAATGTAAAAGGGAAAGAGATCAGTGCTTAAATATAGATGTGGCATAGAATTTTAATAATGATAGCCACGTGTAATACATTTATGAATACTCTGGGGCAGGAGGAAATTTTATTTTAAAAATAAGATCATAAAAAACATTCATATCATAGTTATTAATTTCTCCAAATTCAAGACTCTAACTGGCGCAGTTAACAATCTAAAACTAGGCAGTCCATATGTCAAAGTTGTTCATAGAGACAATAAGGGGTGATAGTTACTGAGGATGGCACAGCATTATTACTAGGAATATTCACTACAGATGGTTAGTATTGTAAGCTGAAAGAATTGGTATTAATTTTCGCTTTAAAATGGAATCATTAACAGTGTAAAGCTTACCCAGGAAAGTATTTGAGTCCTGGTCGGCAGAATGGCGCTTTATTAAATATCATCTGTAAGATTTTTTATCTAATAATCAGGTCTCACTTGGGTTACGTGTTGTATATACTCAGCTGATCGTTCTTTGATAATAAAGAATTGCCATAATACAAAAAGGATTCAAGAACCGAGGGATATGACGGGGGAAGACATATTTCTACTCAATGTAGAGAAAACCATATGCGAGAGATAAAAAAACCTGCATGACGGCTGAGAGCTGAAGCTCCTGTAGTCCTCGGTCCTTGTCACCTAAAATATCGTCATTAATTCCTTCATGAGCCATTTTAGTATTAATTTAACGAAGAGAGGAAGTAGCGGAATGCGTTGTATTTACAGACCCATCCAATACAGCTGCGGCAATCCACATCCAAATCGTAGGAGAAAATAAAGAAAAGATATAAATCGATACATTACCTTCTATATATACTCGTAAATTTGTATGCTGTCCTTACAATGTATAGGAATTTTCGACGCTATTATATTGAGAAAAATCCGATCTATTTACTCATCTAATTGGTATCGCGTTTCTGATAATCAAACTTGAAGAGAATTTTTTTTATTTTTCATTTTTACAGGTTAGACTCTGAATCTTTCGTTTACTTCCGCTTTGGCCTGGCTCATGACTTGAATAAATTAATGCTGATGAGATATATATTAATACTTCGGTATGAGTGATGTTGAAAAGTAGAATTCGTTTAGGTTCTACTTATTGAATGCTACAAAAAATGTTATTCATAGTTTACCTGATATTATGCTACACTTATTGATTGATGAACCCTTTACACTTAAAGCTATCTGGCTGAATGATTGAAGCGAAGGCAAACTACTTAACTCCTCATTTTACCGAGTAAGCCTCATTCCCTCTCAGAGCTTGAGGTAGTTAATGGCGATAGGTTTGTCATCCTTCGGGCTGAGTGCTCTAGAGAATTTTCATTACAGTCGTAAATTTTCATCTCTTCCCAAGGACTACCAAAGACGTTGTTTTCGTAAAATATCGAAATAGTTAAGGATAAAAATATGCTTCCTAAAGGGAATTCTGTTCGAGGAGAGAATGCGGCATCGAAATAGTTGACGCAGCATACTTTGATACATGACAAATAGAACTTTTCCCTTATGTATCACCCTAAAAGAAGGTTTCTGATCAGCTGATTAGTAATAGTAAATTTCAGAAGTGGTCTCGAACATTTAGTTCTCCAACACATCGCTAGATGGCAGGAAAGGTATAGGAGTCTCAACTTTCGACGCTTCCAACTCAGATAGCTCACCTTGAGGTTTCTTAATTTTAAGAAATTTACTCTCTCCTACCAGCCCTCCAACTTACAATTAAGCACAATCGTTGAACCAACAATTTAGACAACGGCCAACAGTCACACAAAATACCCGAGCCACTTAGTTTAGTTACTAAGATGCGTTTCAGTGGAACAAAACGAAATCTTAATTTCCTTCGATATAAAGTCACTCTTCCCTAGCATCCCTCCAGTTATTACATATCAGTTCCTCGAGCAATGGCTTTCAGAGCAGAATCTCTACCCTGAGTTAATGAAATACTCTCCTGACTTAATTATCCATGGTAGAAACTTTTTTCAAATAGAGGGAAACTTCCATAAACAAACCAACGGACAGTAACGGTATCGTAATGGGAAACTGGTTATCACCTTTCTTTTCCGACTTATTCATGACTTACTTCAAAAGAAATTTCTAAGGAAACTTTTAATAATTTCCTAACATTTGGTTCAGATCCATTGATGACATTTTCGCCATTTTCAACGCTTCAAAAACAAACATTTTAAATTTCTTGCCGAAACTAAATGAACGATATGACTTCATAAAATTCACATTTAAAGAAGAAACAAACAGCATGCCACCATTCTTAGATTTGAAAAAAACGAGAACGCGAAAGGAATTGAAATTCAACGTCAACCGAAAACCTACCCACACAGACGGCACCAATTTTGGTCCGCGGTGATTTGGTCCGCTACGATTTGGTCCCACGACAATTTGGTCCCACGACGATTTGGTCCGTGACGATTTGGTCCGCAGCGACTGGGTGCTACGATGATTTAGTAAGGACGCGCGATAAATTGGAGTTGGGCAAGGCTGAGATTTGTCATAATTAATTGTAATCGTTATTGCTGGATAGACCGCAATAATTTAAACTGCAATCATTTCTGTAATATATGACCTTTTGTTAAACAGTAATTAGAAGTATGCCTAACTGGAATCGGAGCGTGAAATAGGGGAGGAAAGCAGTTACCCGGACGTAAAAATACGACAAAAATATTTTTTATGTTTAATTTTAATGACTTCGATATAAGTCTTTGATACGCAGGGAATACGCATCTCGAGATTCATGAGTGTTGTTTCAGAGATAAATATCGAACCTGGGAAGTAGATGATATATGTGAATGATAATTATAAAGAGAGACTGCAAATACCATAGAAATGTACAATAACAAATTTATGTTTCTAAAAGGATATTGTTCTTATCGAAGTCATTGGGAGAGGAGATGGAGGGTTGGCAATTTCAGGATGCTATCGTTTGCTATTGATCTCCAGGCAGTTACATTAAGATTACTCAAATGGACAATTGGAAATGGTTATTCATAAGGCGGAGGGGGTGAGGAGGGAGAAGTATGTTACATATTTGTGTGAATGTAATGTGTATCAAACCACTCGTAACGTTGTACAGATTACGAACAAACAATGCATAACGTAATCAATGTTTGTGTAATGGAGTTGGTTGGAGAAAGTTGGGATTTTATTATCCACATCGCCCTTTCTTATCTGGACTTTCTCATAAATTAACATTAACAAACTTATGTTGCTAACAGGCAATCGTTCATATCAAAATCCTTGGAAGTAAAATCTAATCCACACATCTGTAATGAAAAAGGGATACGGATTTTAATACATTTATTCTGTCCAGGTATGACTACTATCGTATTATTTTTAATTTTGTGCCCCTGTACTTTGATAATTGGAGGTTTTTGAAGGGTTTTCCCTTCCGTCCTTGAGCGAATTCCAGGCAATCCTATGTTTAATATGTTATGCTCCCCTCCAGCGCTGCCACCTGGCCAAAAGAAGAAATTGCAGTGAAAATGAAAATAAATAAATACATTTATTGCGATCTTAATTCTCAACGCATATGAACAATATTTACACCACAGTAAAGGTCATTCTATATTCACTTCGTGGAATATTTTGTTAATGCAACGAAGGACTAAATTTATCGTGAAGAAATATTTAAACCAAGGTACCAAAAAACTGCACTTTTTGTGAATCTCGGCATTTTTATGATGTGAAAAAATCAATTACAAAGAAACGGCACAACTTACGGCATCACAATCTCAACCAGAGATGCATAAGAACGATGTCAGTCTGATAAGGATTTTCAAAATTTCGGATATGTATTATATTGTTGTTAATCGGCGTAAAAGTTTAAAATCTATGCAGTCCTAGAGTTTTAATGTCATGAAATATTGATTGCAAAAATTTAGAATGTAGGCATATTTTAGATTTAAGATAAATTAAATAAAGCTACGTTGCCAAGCGTTCTTCTACGGCTTTTAAGAAGCTTTTCTCAAACTCAAATGTCTTAACAAAACCGTGTTACTTTTCCATATAGTTTCTAGCCGTTACGTTATCTTCTTTATTTTCTTATTCTTAACCACCTCCTCAAGATATTTCCCTATCGTTCTCCCCTTAATTACTTTATTGGTAATTAAATCTCTGTAAATACCTAACCATCATAATGTTTTATGAGTAACGAGCGAAGAAAGAGAGAGGAGGAGAAAGAGAGAGGAGGAGAAAGAGAGAGGAGGAGAAAGAGAGAGGAGAACGGCGTGTTAACCTCTATAATGTAACGTTCCACATAGAAGCGTGATATAATCACTGATCGGCCTGCGTCTCTGTCTACGTAAAGTAAGATAATCACAGATTATCCTGCAAAAATGGTTCCAATATATTAGGCCAGTAATAATTCCATAAAATATACACTACACCTAAAACTAATGTGGAAAATTTTTCTCGATTACAGATTCACTGTCTGAGAGGAAAGAAGCTTCGGCAGCGATGGCTTTCTTCGGCATTCTCATTTTGGGAGTCCTCCATGCCTCTGTGGCCTCCACAGAGGTAAAGGAAGAGTTTCCTTTGCTTTGCAACAATTCAGTCGTCCTGTCCTTGGAAAATATCGAAGCCCACGACGACGGGAGTGTTTACGATCCGAAAAGCAGAGCCATATACCCGAAGGGAACGTATTGGAAAGATGAAGAACACCGAATTGTCTACGGATGCCCTTGTGACCTCGAACGACCCTGCCTTTGGAAGTGCTGCCCATATAACCAAGCGATCCACTCCACGTCTAACAACTGTACAGCCCACAGCTCTAAAGCGAACTGGTTCAAGCCTGTGGTGAAGTCGGATGACGGCAAATCTAATAGGAGCGTTATCGGACACGATCACTTCGTCGTGTTCTACGGACACTGCGGAGAAGGAATGTCCATGATTCCAGAGGAAGAGTATATTCACAGAGGAGCTGACGGATCAATGGTACTTCACAAAGGTGAAGAACCGTTTCAGATGGAACCCGACACATTTTGCGTTGACTATGCGGTGGATCTGGAAAGATACGTGGCTTACCACTGCTCCAATGATTCAGGCGTGAAGGAAGAACCCGAGGCACCTCCGTCCACGTGCAGGACCATAATTTACATAGTGTACCCGATCGGAATGTGCATTTCTATCATCTTTCTGATCATTTCGTTTTTTGTGTATGCTTCCATGCCGGAACTCAGGAATCTACACGGGAAGTGCTTATTGTGTCACATTGCCAGTCTTTTAACGGCGTACGTTTTCCTGGTGTTGGTCCAAGTCTTAGGATTCGTTATAACAGATGATGCCTGCCATGCTGCTGGTAAGTTTTGCCTTTCCGCGAAAGCAGATTGGCATATTTCATAGGACCTGTTGCCACGATTATCACTGTGAACATCGCACTGTTTGTATTCACCGCAGTTAAGATATTTAAGCTCAGGGGGACCAGAGGTTTTTGCGAGTGAAGAATATGCTTACGGATGGCCTATTTTGGGGGAGGTCAAGTAATATTTAGTCCTTTCTATAATTTTAAGCAGTTATTAGCACTGAAATCATTCACTTACGGCATAATAGAGCCTCTGGACATGATTCTCTGAGATATTTGCTAAAGTTAACGGACACTGACCTACTGGATCAACGCTGAGACATTTACAGAATATCTATTACAGAATCGTGAATATAATTCTGTTCACCTAAAGAGAGTATTTTGGACGACTTTATTATCATAAATAAAAATATTTAAATCCGTTATTTTGCATGAAAACTGTAAAAACGTTACACTCTAAAAAGGCAATTTTCAAGCTCAGGTCACATGAAAAAATTAAAATCAGCTGAAAAGAAAACTTTTTGCAGATCTGCATTATCAATAAGCCTCAAAAATATTTCATGAATGAAGAGGGGCTTACTGCAGCATTCTGTCTACTTACTGTAACTGAAACTTTTCGTTTTAATTTTCAGCCTTTGTCATCTACTTTGCTTTCCTATCCACTTTTCTTTGGTTGAACATCATGTGCATAGATATGTGCATTGCATTCAGGTGAGTGTACAGGTGATATATTGGTATGTATGTGTCATGCGCAATTGCAGAATTTGGAGGAGGCGAAAAGAAATGCCCATTCCTCGGAGTGGTTACTCGAAGGAAGCTTTCATTTTACCGTTGCGTAAATCAAAATAACCATTTGCGATTTGAATATTTCATTTTACTCACTCTACGTTTCTTTGGTTTCCTTCGGGTATTGCTAAACGGAAATACAAACTGCGCGAATGGGTAATTTTCCCGCCCATCGCTTGAAATTCGGCAATTGCGATAACATTTTGATACAGGTTTTATTAATAGCCTTAAAGTCTTAATCTATAAAAATGGAGTGTAATAATAATCATAATTTTAATAAAAAATAATTTATATTCATATATTACAATATAGTAGACTTTGAATTACGTATTTATACACGATAATTTGAATATTACACTTAAAAGATAGAGGTTAGTTTCCGGTGACAAAAGATCAATAGAAACAATTTTAAACAACATTTGAGAGACTTCAAGAATTAACGCACTAAAACAATCTAATCAACTCCAAGAAATATTAGAAGACTTTTTAAATCCAAAAGGAAGAAGGTGAATTGAGAATGAAATTTTTGTGCTGAAATACATATCTTGAGAATAAAAGTTGCTATTTGAATTGAAATATGTGAAACGGTTCATAAAAAAGCCTAATCAGTTCTTATGACCGATAAATATAAGTCATAGAATGAAAGTCGAAATTTGTTTTTTGTATCTACTATTTCACAACCTTGTTCGCTTTTTCAGTGGTTTGAGAGCCATGAGCGGCACTGCCCAGGAGAGGGACAGAAAGAAGTTCCTTTTGTACATGTTGTATGCTTGGGGTCTACCTCTGGTTCCTCTTGGAATCAGCTTATACTTGGAATTCGGCGATGTGCCGAGTCACTTGCTTAAGCCAAAGTTCAGAAGGGATTGCTGGTTCGAAAGTGAGTAGCAAGAAAAAAATCCTATCATTAGAAAATCAAAATTCTTTTTATATTTCACGGTAAACTTTTTCTCAGAGAATATAAAGACTACAGTCAATGAGGTGTAAAGTAAATGGGTGGAGCAAAATTCAAATTTAGGTTGGGCTGAGAGCTGAAAAGTAACCACTTACAACGTAAATGCAAACACCCTCGGTATTCCATAGAATACTTGGAAGTGAATAAGTCCAGTGTAGGGCATTGAACCTTAATATTTTTAGTTTCTGTTTTTTCTTCAGTGTATTGAAGTATAGAAATCTCGATTCGGTTCCGGTATCCCAATGTCTGCCTTCGTCGGACCGGTTCTTTTAGCTCCGACAATTGAAATAATAAACCTTTCTGAAAATTAATTAAATAGGGGTAGGAATCACTTGAGTTTCGTTTTAGAACTGATCCTGTATAGTAAATAAAAAGGATCAAAGTATTTGACCAATAGATGTACGAATATATGAAGTATCAACTCTTTCTTTCAGTTTTTGCGCTCATATTTAGAGCTTCATCAATTTACTCTTAAATAACGTGATATTGTTTTGAAACCAAATTTGGATTGGAACTTAAAATAGTTTTCGGTTTTGCTTCCGGTTCGGTTCACGCCCTGGTAATAAAATGGTATTTTGGCTTCGATTTTTGGTTCGGATATCCTTCGATGCCATCGAGCGTGTCTGAGACTCCAAACTCACTACCAAACACACTACATACTTGACAAGTGAATAATAATTTATATTATTAATATACACCCTTACAATTACACAGAAAATTCTCACTTTGTTTATCGAGGTTCATTGAGGCATCTAGCAAGAAATGCTTTCCCTTCCACCAGTTTATTGTTTCCACTTATTTCTTTAGAGAATTTATTATTTTTCAGAAGAAACAAACGATAGGGAAATTTCAGCTTATCTACATGCCTCAATTTTGTGTACCGTCTGCGACCATACTTTATTAGAACCCAAATGAAATACTAAGAACATGTAGTAAATAGTAGTTAATTAAACTAAGATGCTAGGGTTTGATGATAAATCATGATAAATAAGGTGATAAGGTGAAAAGGGTCCACCAGCCAAAAAAATCATAGCTCCTATACCAATTATTGTACGTTTCTAATTCATACTTTGTTATTTAGAGGAAGGAATGCGCATTTAAAAAATGAAATTTCATTGCCCTAAAAGCAATGCTTTTTGAGATATTTACTTACGAAAATGACTGTTTTCACGACTTTTTCGATGTTTTCTTCGCCATTTTTGGAGCTTCTCCGATCTGCCGATAGGGCGACATTAACTAACTTCACATCTAAAATATACCATAAAATTCCCATATTCTGACAAGCTTACGGGCGCGTGGAGTGAAACAGGGGTGCTAGGGTGTGACGGTAATAAGGCCGTATATTGCCGTTTTTTGTAATTTTTGGGGCGGTTTTTCGGTCACATTGGCGCTGGTAAACACCGATTTCTCGGGAAAAATAGCTGAAAATCGGCATTTCTACGAACGATAAAGAAATGGAAAATCCTTCCTATATGTTTCTTTTCTTTCACATTTTTTAACATACGTATCATTCTTCCTACTGTTTTCACTACGAAACAACGGTGTTTATGCCTCGTAACCGTTTGTACGAAATGAAAACAACGATGAAAAGTAACATTTCACTGACAATTTTTGTGGTATAGCTTTCTTTTCGTTTTTAAACTAAAAATTCCTTCATTTCTTTTACATATCTTGGGTAATCCCTGTTACTTTTTGGTCCCATCGCCTTCCAGCTAACCTATTAGCGCCATAACCCTATTGATCTTTGAAATTTTCAAATATGACATTCCACCAGATTTCACTTGAAGCAATTAGATAAAGATGACTTAATTATATATTATTCTTCTTAGTTCAGGTTGGGGTCACTGATCCATGTCCTCGTTTATTTTTCAGCGGACGAAAGCAGATTGGCATATTTCATAGGACCTGTTGCCACGATTATCACTGTGAACATCGCACTGTTTGTATTCACCGCAGTTAAGATATTTAAGCTGAAGAAGCAGACGAAGATGCTGAAGAAAGGCGACAGCAGGCGACACAGTGAAAACGATGAGAACAGGCAGAGGTAAGCAACTCATTCGAACGGCATTTCCGCCTTTCACAACGGCAACGCCACAATTGGTACACAGGTATTGATTGACGAATTTCGAAGGCTGGAAAATGTTCATCCACGTTGAGAATTATGGTTTACCGCGTTCATGATTACTTTGGTCTTAAATTCACGTATGATTTATCAATGTTTCAATGATAAACATATTATCATAAATGCTTATTAGCAGGCGCCTTTGCTGGATTTTCTTCGGTTAGTCTATGAGCATGAATAAACGAGTCATATATTTGGACCAATCTTATTTGCATGATTCATTTCACACTATAGCAAGCTCGCGACGGAAGCGATTTTTTGCCGTCCATCCCCACGAACACAAATTCCGAAATGTAGAAAAACGTATTTCTTATAAAAATCAAAAACTGAATTTATTTCTTCCTTTGTGGGCGTATTTATGAATAATAGATTTCTATCGAGAAATGTATGTGCTTGTAATCTGCTCTTCAACTTTTCTCAACTCAAAAAAAGCGAAATTTGAAAATCCAACTAATCAAAAAGAAGTCCTCGCTATTGAACCAAACGTAGAAAAAAATGCATTTTACACTGATAATATTACGTCATTTAGTAGAGCTTCACGGACCAGAGTTAAAAATTTCCTTATTTCAGAAGAACATCATTTCGTCTTATTATCAGCTATTATATGCTAGTATATAATCAGTTATTGAACTCCCAACATTGAACAACATTAATTACTAGCAGATAGGTCAAAACTTTTTTCAAAATATTAGGAGATGCAGCAGCAATAAGCTTTGGGGATGTATTGCTGTAGTAGTAGTAGTACATATTTATTTAGAAAATAATTCTAATAATAATTACAATAATAAAAAACAAATATTAAATCAGTATTAAAAAATGCGTTGACATACCAATACAATGATACAGATATAAAAATAAAGAAGTAAAAATACAGAAGAAAAAAACTTAAAAATTTAAATGGCTGTGCACTTTACATATTCATATACATATCAATTATTTCCTTATTCTTTTTACAATATTTACGATATGCATTCCATTCTAAAATTCTCTCATCC
>KZ308172.1:1834049-1851875 GCA_000376725.2 Ladona fulva
CCCCCCCCCCCCCAATATTCCCGATTGGAAATCAATAACTTAGTACTTAGTCTTTTCATGTTGAGTACAGTATTTTTATATTCAATAAAAAGGTCTATATAAAAGTTAGGAATTTATTAATTAAAATAGATAAATGCAGTTATGAATATGAATAAATTCATTCAGTAAATTTAGTATGGTATCACGCTGATTTTCTATTGCTATCTACAAACTAGTGTAGGTCAGTTGGCAAACAAAGATGATGAGAGAAAGGTTAAAATACCTTCATGTGGAGTGTCCGTAAATTAATCCAAAGTCAATAAGAGTAATATCTATTGTTCGGTTCTAACCCTGGTGGTATTCCATAACAACTAACATCAAGTTGACTTAACAGATTTATGTATACGAAACCACAAAACAACCAACAACACGGTCCGATATTCGGTACATGGCATCTCCACTCGATGAGAATCAGGTGGCGATGCCATGGGGCTGAATTTCAAGCCATTATTCATTCCGTTAACTTTATTCCTGTAGATTCAACCTGTACCTGAAGCTCTTCATCGTCATGGGTGTCAACTGGGCACTGGAGATCATTTCTTGGCTCGCTGGGGGCTCTGAATGCATCTGGATACCAGCTGACCTATTTAACACGCTACAAGGCTTGTTCATATTTATGATCTTCGTGTGGAAGGCTAAGATACGCCGCAAGCTGATTAAGAGACTCTGCCCGAGATTTGCATCGTCGATGAAGAAGCACACCAAACCCGGATCTAGCTCTTCAGACGGCAGATCTATCTGCACTGTGTCCTCTACAGTTGCTGATGGTGACATCAAGCTGTCATCTTCCGTGGCCAACACAACCAACAACTCCAAGGTCACTTGATTTGGAGTATTTCAGAGTTATGGTTAACCCTTTCGCTCAGTTCTGAAATTGAGTTCTACCACTGTAATTCGTTTTAGCGGATTTTATGAAGATTTTTCTCCCAAAGTCCGCGATCATCCATTCGCCTGTTTTTCAGTCCCTGTGGGACGAAATGTTGATTATTTGCATTTTAAAGATGGATGCCCCTTTCCTCAGATCTTTCCAGTTCTGGACCGCAAACCATGCAATGGTTTTCACCGGTGGTTTAAATAGAATCTGTGACTCACATATGTTTTCGTATTCCATATCATAAAACAGACATTTTTATGTTTAACCATGCAGCAATCTCGTTTTTTAAAAGCTTTCTGTATGTGGAAACAAACAACTTAATTTTAGTTTTAATTTGTCGTTAGTTAACAGGGTTGGACTTTATCTCATGACAATATGCAGTGTATAGAAGCTGGTGAATGTTGTACGCCCACAAATGTTTTCGTTATATCCCAGCGGCAAGATTTCAAGAATTCCTAAAGACTGCGCTACATTAAGTTACGCTTTAGAATAGGATGGTGTTATCAGCTGATTAACAGGTAATTTTAAGGAAAAGGGATAAGGTGACTTGACACGTAAATGTGTGCGCCTATGAAAATCCCCAAGGAAAAAAGGACGAAAAAAGTCTGACAGAACTGGGATCTGAACCCGTCAATTTGGATATCCGGGTTCGTGTTCTGGTCATCTCAGATTTTTCGGGTCCGTTTTTTCTTCAGAGCGCAGGTAATCAATTTCGGTAATGTTGGATTCGAACTTAAACAACAAAGCGACGGTGTACTTCAGAAATCATCTAGTCAAAACATTGAAGTGAACAAGGAAAATAAGCAATCACAGCGGTTCTCCATCATTAGAAATAACTGGAAACTTAAGAATGAATTCCTTCAATCAATTTTCGGTGTACAACGTGACCGGATGCTGATACACAATGGATCCAGTGAACAGGTTACATCATCAGGCATTCTCGGAAATTTTGTTTTAAAAGTTTAAAAAAAAGGTAGCTGTTTTTCATTCATGAACTATTAATAATTTTAACGAATATTCCTAAACTAATGAATTTAAAAGTGCTCGAAGGAGAGCTATTCCAGTGTAAATATTTTTATATTTGCAGTTTCCAGATATTTTACTTTCACTACCGTTTTCGCAAAGTTGATGAAAAATTAATATCAACAAGAAATGAGGATACCGAAAGAGGCTAAAAGAAGAACCACTGATTACACACTCATGAGAAGTAAATAATCCCTATATTAATAAGATAATATTCACGCTCTCCAGATAAAAAGAATCGCTTTGGTGGCTATTACAAACTATAGTCGGTGTAGGTGCAGTATTTATTCTGTATATGCAACATACCATATTATAAATATTTGTGTAATCTCCCAATATTCTTGCTGTCCATTATCTACTGAAGATAGAATGCCGTAGCTGTAACAATGCTATAATCTCATGCAGATATACGCATTCTGTAAATGGTACATTTTTGATTTATCCTTTTCTTAAAATTGTATCTTAATTCATAAAAAATACCATTATACTCTATTGTTCAAACAGTAACGGTAAGGGGTACAATTATTGAATTTGATTGATCGCGTTAGAATGGGCATCCGGTCCATAATGGAACATTGCTCATATTTTTTACCTACATGGTGAAGTAAAAACTCACTAGTCAATTATGATGTATAAGTACAAAACTATAGGTTTTCATTACTAGAATCAGCAGGAGACGGATAAGAGTTTTTAAGACATTTCATTTTGTAATTACCCTGTTCACGCGTTCTCTTTTCAAGCAGCTTCATCATTACAGAGCTCCTATAAAGTTATAGATTTTTTCACCTTGCTCATAACTCACCGACAAAATTTCTGTCACTTGAATTATTTTTTTTTTGGTTCGAAAAAGTACATTTGATCGAAAAATTAGGTAAGTATTCCAATTGATGACCAATTTGACAGAAGTTAACAAATATTTTTCTTACAATGTTTTTATGTGCGAAACGAAGGTAACAACGCACGAGACTAAATTAATTTATGAAATAACTTTTTATTCATGATCAGTTTGAAGCTTTTCCTTCACTTTTGATATCGCTGAATTCATACATTGGTTTGGAAGTTCTCTTTGACGTACTCTTCCCGCCTCATTTTACGAATGCTGACACATGCTTTAGAAAAAATGATTCGCCGTCAACTTCATCACCACTGGTTACCACTGGGATCATCCCTGATATGATAAAGATCTCTTACATTGCAAAATAAAGTTACATTTCAGTGATGAAATTAATTTTACAAGGTCGAAGGCGAGACTCAACGTTTTGAGGTTGTGTCTTACAATAGTGTATAGTGTCCACAGTTATTGGCGGCTTGACTGGATCTGAAAAGACAAAATGGGAATGGTGTAAAGAAAGAAATTTGGAACGCAGCTGTTGTTGAATTAGAGGTTTAAAATACTCCAAGAGCTAGGAATCACCGAATCCGCACTTCCTTCATCCTCTGTGGATGATAGCATCGTTATTGTAAAGAAGGCCGGTGAATTCGTTCCGTTCCCTCTTTTTTTATTTCGGTCATGGAGAATAAGGCGCGAATGGGTCTTGGATTGATTTAAACCTCTAAAATGGGAATGGGTTGGACAATCTTCAACGGAGCTTTAAAAGCGAAATGTATGATTAGCTAGTACTAAGGAACAATTCTTTACATCCATTCTCCTTGTTATCTTAAACTATGTTGTGCACCTGACATAAGATAAATATTCAAGGCTAATAATTGCTGTAAAGAAATTAATTGTTTCAAAGACTTAAGTGAATTATTAAGTATACTGGAGACTGATTTCCCAATATTGTTACTAAAAGTTCGTTGTGATACACGGCCACTAAATCCAAACGGCTTTTCATAAAGGGGAAACTTGCGCTGAGGCAGACAAAGTTATGTCAAACGGAATTAAATTAGAAACACGGAAGTTGAAATATAGTAAGAGATGTACATAAGAAATTATATTCTTCTCTTTAAGGGTTTCGTACTTTCAAATATTTCTTACCGGAGAAATTCACTCTCCCACTCGGCTTCAAACTAACTAGTTAACTTTAGTGATATCTTGTATAAAAAGACACAATTCGTTGTTGCATTCTCATGATTCTGAGAACTATAAGTACCTATCCAATTACAGGGCATTATTCAATGTTTCATAATTCAAATTTTAAGGTTATTATGTTACATATTGTATACATATGTTAATTTGGCTGTGAACGGCTATTTGGTTGTCTACATAATTTTAGCAAGTATTATGATGATATAGATATTCCGATTCACTCCTGTCCACTCATATCCCTCGCAAACAGTATCTCAAAGAATGATTTCTCCTTAAAAAGTTTTGAAATTACCAAGAAAACCGTTTCTCTGTAACCTTTGCAAGACTGAGGACAGTGCGGAGGTTCATAAGAACTAAACTCGAGTGACACTTATGATGAATGAAAACAGGAATGACTTGATTGAATGATAAAAACATGGCTAACGAGCAGACTTGATTGTGTTTAACCATAGAAGAAATTCGTTTTTTAACCCTTTTAACTACAGAGTTTTTTAGGAAATTTTGTAAAGTGATATGGATGCTTGAAATACTTCCAGATGTTTACATTTGTCAGTAATGTGGTTCTTGCAACGACATTCATTGATAAGTATCCAAAAGTAATTAAATTGATGAATATTTATCTCCTCATCAGCAGTAACATTTGAATGTACACTGTATGTATGAATGTTATACCTTGTTGTATTAATGTTGTGAGCAATGGTTCTGTAAGAGGTCTACTAGACTGTTTCTCTGTATCCCTTTTATGTACAAATAAACTGATGCCAACAATAATGCCGAAAAGACTACTGACAGCGATATGACTCTGTTACCACGTGATTAAATTGCAAACCCATTCGATCAACGTTAGAATGCAAAGAGAAAGAAAGGTGAAAAATTAACATTAGAATAATTTTATACCATGATTAATTTATTACATTGCATATTACTAGGAGGCTATTTTCTTTCCGTAATCGGGAGCTAAGTATGTAGTTCCAATCATTCATGATGGAATGATGGATAAATGTTAACCTTCAGCCATTCATTAAACAACTGGAGAATTAATTTATAATGTTAGCTCCCCATGGCTGGGAATGGTGTAGGGAAAGCCTCCTCCTAATGCCTCCAAATTTAAATTATTTTTAATTATATCAGAATCATTGACAGTTAATCTGAATTCAGCTCTCCTCTTTTTTAAATCCAAACCTGATAGGACTCTAGGCTACTCCAACTGTACATTCGACTTAAAAGACAATACATTTGTAAATATATATATGGTTTATTACATCATAAAATACGTGATTTTTTATTCGCTACTTTTTCTGAAGCCAGAAATTTTCATGTTACTTCAACCCTTAAATTGTCTGATAGCGCGTTCGAGCATATTTATACTAGTGAACAAAGGATCTTTCCAGGAATAAATTCTTCAAAGCTAGGTACGTAATTCGACGGGATTAGAATGAATTGCGAAAATATTTTTTTATGAAAGAAGTACGATCACTAAATTTTTCCTAAGTTCATTTTTATTTTAGTATCTTTTTAAATTTTGTTTTCCAAACTCCACCTCGTGATTAGATCTGTAAATATCGAAATCCTAAATATTCATAATTTTGAATTATTAACTACGCATTTCCATGGATTCTTATATATTATCTAATCTGTACGCCCAGTAATCAGTCTGATTCTTGTGGGAATCGGTATCATTTGGATCTAAATGACGGTATTGTCAGCTAATGAGTACGATAACGGCAAATGCCATTCCATATTCTTCTTTGATGGAGGAAAATAAAATTACAATGACCTTTATGGTACCTAAGTACTCTTCATATCAAGAGCATATATCCTTTTGTAAGCTTAAATAATCTATTTAAATTCTCTCCTGCTAACAGACGATTTTCCGAAAAAGTTTATGGTGAAGTTATTTCCTCATAACTTTCATCACATTTCCTCAAGCAAAATTCGACAAAGAATATCAATTTTAGCGACGTTCGGAAACATTTCATAATGAAGGATATTTTGGTGAAGCTGAAGAATTCACTCCTACTAGAAGCTTTCAAAAAGTTGTGCGAAATGAAACTGGATTCAAGGAAATGCTATTGTATTAAGATATATAATTATTATAAAGCGACTTACGGTATCAGAATTACCTTTCTTTATTTATTACAGCTTTCCTTCACATCGCCTCATCAAGGGCATTTGGCAAGCGAGTTTCACTGTCTCTCGGAAGAGCAAAGAGAAATCCTATGCAAACTCCTCACAAACCTAGCAGCAGTTCATGACTCGACCAAACATGAACAGTACAAAAATACTAATGTGGAATGCATATGGCCTGCTTAGGTCTGCTAAGGAGCTGCTGTAATTCATGCAGCGCCAGGGCATTCTGTTGGCAGCTGTTTGTGAGACGCACCTACGAGAATAAGATAGACTCACCTTCCCTAACCACTCCATCCTAAGGGAAGACAGGAAAGATGATAAGAAAGGAGGAAGGGTAGCCCTGATTGCCCACCAGAATATCGCCCTGCACCACATTCCGGTGCCATCGGGCGAGCGAGTAGGGACGGTTGCTGGAATGCTCCAAATAGAAATAGTTTATTGTAATGCTCTGGGTACAAATTACCCCAGATTACCGTGGAGCAATAACAAAAATACAGTGTGGTGCTTGTACACAGTTCCAAGAGATCTTGCATAACACAAAAAGGAAAGTGAATTTAACAAAGTATTACTGTGATAACATAGAGAACTGTATAAATTGAAGAAAATACATTCACATTGCAATATAAAAAATAAAGACAATTAAATAAAATACAGTATTATTATAACATGAGCATGTAATAACGGATTTTATATACAGATACATTGTCGAATAGTATAGATTAAGGTTGTAATAGCAGGTAATTATAAACCTTTTCCTTGAAATTATTAAGATTTTTAATAGCTTTTAATTCGACAGGTAGGGAATTCCAGATCTGAGTCGAGTGGATAACAAATGATTTATGATATGTTGCGGTTATATGTGCCGGGAGATAGAGGTTTGATAGATTACTTCTTGTTTTCATGATGCTTGTCAAGGATGAATATCTGAATAGATCTATAAGATACCGCGGTTCCTTGTTCTTAAACAGGGAGAACAGAAAAGTATGAAACAAGTATTTACGCCTGGAGTTCATACCAAGCCATCGTAGTTTTTCTCTCCACGGAGTGATATGTTCATCGCGACGGATACCAAAGATATATCTTACACACGAGTTTTGCAACATCCGAAGCTCATCAGTCAGTTCTCTGGATAATTCTCCGAAAGCCAGAGAGCAGTAATCAAGATGGGGAAATATCAATGTAGTGACTAGCTGTTTCCTTGTATGTGAAGATAAGAAGTTACTTTTCGTTTTGAGTTAGTATAATATTCCATTAACCTTATTGGAAACAGCACGTACTTGATCATGCCAAGTTAAGTTTCTATTAATTAAGATTCCCAAGTTTCGAACTGAGGATGAGTAGGGAATGACAACATTCTCAATTTCAATATTGGGAATGGTATTGTAGTTAATATTATTAGTTAATCTGGGATTCCAAATAATAAAAGATTTGGTTTTGGAAGTATTTAATGTTAAAAAGTTCTGATCAGGCCACTCCGAGATTTCATGAAGATCGTTGTTAACTTTCAAAACAGCATCATTAAGAGCATGCAGATTGCAATGATAATACATTTGAAGATCATCTGCATACGACATGTATTTACAATATTTTATCCATTTTGTCAGATCTAGTATGTAAATGGAGAGCAGTAATGGGCCTAAAACAGATCCCTGAGGAACGCCTTGCTTTATAGGCTTCCACGAGGATAAGTTGCCTTGAGAGTCATTGACAGCCTGACGTCGTTCATTAAGATAGGAGGCAAACCAGTTTAAAACTGAAGCAGAGAAATTAAGGGCTTTCATTTTCTTGAGTAGGAGAACATGGTTAACACGGTCAAAAGCCTTACTGAAATCAATAAGTACAAGAATTGTTACCATGGACTGGTCAACAGATAGGCGTATAACATCTGTGACCTTGACGAGTGCAGATTGCGTACTAAAATGCCTGCGGAAACCAGATTGATAGATATCAAGTTTATTGCTATTAATAAGATAATCAGAGACCTGTTGATGGACTATTCTCTTAAGAACTTTTGATAGAGCACATAACAAGGATATGAGGCGATAATATGCTGGAGATGTAGGGTTTTTAATTTTTTTAATTGGTAGAACCATGGATGACTTCCACAAAGATGGAAAGGTAAGTAACGAGTGGTTGAAAATTTCTAACATGGGTGACAAGAGTGAATTGCGGAGAATAAGTCTTGTTGGTATAGAGACTTGTCAAAAAGTTTAATATCACGTGAAATTATTGGCGTTAATGTTCGCCGAGAAGAACTGAAATTATAAGTAATGTGTATGAGATCGTGGACCGAGAGAAACGGTACAGAGTACTGGGAGTTATCAACAACCTTTTCGAGCTCATCAACAAAGCATAAGTCAACGAGAGTATGGCTTCTTTCAGTGTGATGAGTTGGATCAGATAACACTAGGTGAAGATTATTACAAAACATAAAGTCATTCAAGCGTGAATTTTCATAATAGCTGCGATGCATGTCGACATTAAAGTCACCAATAATAACGACATTTTTGAAAGTAGGGTAAAACCTAGAGTCTCTCAAAGTCCGCGAATAAACCACATTTAGGTGAACGATAAATGACGCAAAGCAGCAGCTTAGCTGCATTTAATCCCGAAACATCAAAGAAAATGAATTCAGTTTTAGCAGAGTATAGCAGTGTAGAGTTAAACAACACTTTTCCTTGAATAGTCTTATGAAAATGAGCGCCAACACTACCGCCAATTTTACCAAGTCTGAAAAAAGATCTAGTGTTTTCCCGGCGTAGCTGCTGAAAGAACATTTCTCGGGTCTCCAGCCGGGTAAGGGTTCCGGATAAATCCGACGTTTCGGCCACATCCCTCGTGGCCATCTTCAGGGCGAAGTGACTTCGCCCTGAAGATTGACTTCCGATATTATTATCATCGACGCGGGAACCAACGTCCAAGCCCACGTCCCGTGCAGTATAATGGCGCTTTAGTCTGTGAGCATTCACAATACTGGACGCAAGGTTGGATCTCATGAAACGAATTATTATAGGGATGGATTTCAGGTCTCTGTTACCTCGATTTCGAGGCTGAGGCCTGTAGCAGTAATGAATGTCACTAACCCGTATATTGACACCAAGAGCTAGGCAAGTTTTGAGCACTACTGACTCAGTTGACTCACTCTCACACTGAGGGATACCGCGAATTTCAATAACATGTTTTAATAAGTCCTACTCCACTCTGATAAGGTGCTCTTCCATGTCGGTGATTCTGGCCTTCAATGAGAAATTTTCATTGAACAGACTCACCAACTTGTCGTTTCTCGTTGTTCTATTAGAATTTACCTTCTCCAACAATTGTCCTTGGTTTTCGATTGCGCTTTGCCACATCGAGAGCAATTTTTTGAGGTCCCCATGATCCTCCTGTAGCTGCTTTACTCGGGCTAGAAGTTCTGCCAAGGGATCTTCCCCGTTCTTGGTGGACGCACGAACCGGAGTATTATCACCACGTACTTCACGGCTTTTGCCAAGACAGCTAATACAGGACGAATAATACGAATACAGGTTAATAATGCACAGAGAGAATGATGCAGTCCGTGACAACGGTCACAATTAACTACCACTTGATTTCGCTTTACACTCTGACCGCATTTGACACAAAAATCTGACATTGTTATGGCACGAGGAGCGAGAGAAGAAGAGAAAAAACGTTCGCACACCACAAAGACTCAAAGCAGAATGATTGTATAGAGGGAGGGAACGCTTCAAATTGATCTCTGCATATTCCCCACAGGGGATTGACTTTGAAGAGAAAATCTTCAAAGAAATATTCGAAGGTGACAAACCTGCACTGCTGCTTGGAGACCTTAGCTCTGTTCACCAAGCATGGGGTAGTCCAAAAAGCTAAGTCAGAGGGAGAGCACGGAAAGCTATTACAAAAATGAAGAATCAACTTGAGTCGGGAGAAAGCGAAAGCGCTTCTCTTCCAACGGTATTAGCGAGCTGAACAGAGGCTTTTGATTTTGAGCTAGATGACTATGTAATGCCCTGGAGCCAGGAGGCAACATACCTTGGACTACGGTTTGATGCAGGGCTGACATGGAAACATCACACAACATATGTGAAACTTAGGATGAGGGGAGCAAACAGAAGGCTGCGTCCCCTTTTCACCGATAGCCGAATTCCCCTAAAGAAGAAACTGATGGCGTACCAGTCCTGCATCAGGCCTATAGCAGCCTACGGAGGACCCCTGTGGAGCTCGACTGCCACATCAAGAATGAAGACCATCGAAGAAAAGAAGAACAGAACGCTGCGGAATTGCCTGGGGATCCCACCATTCTCCTACACCCGCAACGCCTCCACCCGAGCAGAGACCAAAAACGGAAGAGCTGACCGAATACTTAAGAAGAAGAGCAAAGAAGTTCTTCACTTCGGCCAGGCACTCCAAGCTCAAGATAGTGGCGGATCTGCTCCGCAATGAACCACGTCCCGGGAACTCCCACGAAAGGCCTTTTGCCTCCATCGACAAGGCACTCTGGCCCGCCTCCAAACGTCGCAGAATGAGTTAATATTCTGCGACAAGGGTCACATCAAGTTAAGAGAAGGAGGATAAAGAGAAGAGACTTAAAATCCAACATGGGTGGAAAGTCACTAAGGCCCTCCCACTTCAAAGATGTGGGGCCAACCAGAAGAAGCGGGAGATCATGTCTGCCTGAGTAATTATAATAATGTTCAGGAATCGATCTCTTCGAGTTTACAATGCGGAAGACATTCATCACAGATAAATAAAAGAGCGTAAAATTTCGAAACTTGCCGGAATTTATTTCACCAAATCTCAACGTTACAATACCATATTTTAATTATCATTTCGAGAAAAGAATAAAATCGCAAAATCTACTTAAAATCATTAACTTTGGCCGGCTTTCATCGATTTCGGTTCGCGTAGCATAATCAGCCACCGCGAATCGAAGCGCGANGTCCACTTGACATGGAATGGCTCGAACGCAATATGATTTCTATCTTGAATCTAATTTATGATACGAATCTCTTATATTTCACGTCTTTCAAGTTGAGCCAATCTTTTGAGGATCCTCTGCCTTTTGAAATGAATCACTGACTATTGTATTTGTGAAAAAATGGGATGTGAATGACTTGATTGCGCTTTCTCTTAAAAGTATCAACGAAGGCTAAAACAAAGAAAGAGACGTCAGAGGTATTTACAAATGTGTGGACTTACAAATGTCCACCGATTGGAGCAATTTATTAATGTATACAGAGCCGATGGTTGCATCGCATCTAAAGGGCGGCAACAGAAGCCAACCACTATTATTGGTACACTAGTAAACGCCCCTGTCAAGCATGACGGGACTTAATTTAGTTTAAAAATATAACCATTATCGTATATATTTGGTCCTCCTAAGCACAAAAAAGTTCTGCGGTAAGATCATAATAACTCAATATATTTGTTTGGGATTTTGAATCTTGAGGCGCCAGCGGAGGGAAGGAGAATCCCGTTGCGCATGCGCTGACTGTGGCGCTAGAGCTGCACCTCTCTCTCGCTCTCTTCTCTAGCCAGCACTCGCTACGACACGTTCGTTGTGCCGCCTCAACTGAGCCTCGTCCGGTATCGCTTTGTTTTTAGAAATAAACCCTTTTTCTTGAAACATTTTCTGGTCCTTCGGGCCGGATGAGATTGATAGGAAGGCCAACGACTCGTGTGACTACGAATTGAGTTGCATTCACTATATTTCTTACTCTCTAGAAGTTCGACTCGCCGGTAAGGACTTTAGTTTTACTTTTGTAATGTACTTTGGGATACTTATTTAGCAGCTTCGTAACCTTGCAACTGACTGGTGTTAATTTCTGCTCTGTCATACTACGACTTCGGTAACTTCTCTCTGCATTTGTGTGACTGGTGTGATTGCGGTTAATTAGTTTTTACGTGTTCGAAATCTTTACTTAAAATAATTAGCGGCTATAGATTCGTTCTCCATCATGACTTATCCAGACTCAATTAAACCGAGGTGATCTGATTGCTAGATTTGGTCGAATACTTTGAAGCATGGGAAGGACAAACTCACGGTTGCGCTATTGGAACAACGTAAGGAGTTAATAAGTTCGTATTGGAGTGATTTTCTCAATAAGCATTATTTAATCTTAGAGAAATCAGATTCTGCGGGAACAGACTATTTACGTGAGGATTTCTTTACTCAGATTGAGAGTAAATATATCGACACGTGTGCTAACATTGTGGAGTTCATTAGTAAAATACGTACTCCGGGTGAATCCAAAGGTTCGATTCCAAGTCCTAGCTCAAGCGATAATGTTCATGCTCACCTGCCAAAGATAAAACTTCCTACTTTCTCGGGAAATTTATTGGAATGGGAGAGCTTCCGTGACCAATTCATAAAACTTGTTCATGAGATACCTGACCTTTCTGAAGTGCACAAGTTACTTTATTAGAAAACTCATTTGCGCGGAGCTGCTGCGGAAGTAATTGAGAACACACCGATTATTAGCGCAAACTACAAAGGGGCATGGGATGACCTTGAGAGACGATACGGTAGTAAAAGAATCCTTTCGAACTTCCACATGAAAAGCTTATTTGAACGTTCACCAGTGATAAGAGCTACGTCCGGTGAACTTAAACGCATTCTTGATCATTTCCGTCAAACGATAAGAGCCTTTGAGAATCTTGAAAAACCAATCGAACAATGGGACGAGTGGTTCGTTTTTCTACTAATAAGAAAACTTGACCCGTCAACTAGACTTGCATGGGAACACTCATTAGTAGATACTTCTATGATTCCGAAACTCTCAGCTCTATTTAATTTTTTGGAAAATAGAATCCATGCATTGGATATGACAAAGGAGACGAACTCTTTCAACGCTTTCCAAATTCGTGAAAACCGACGTGACTCTGTTAGTAACAGTAAGTCTTTTAAACAGAGATCATTAGTTAATACAGCATCTAGTAAACAAATGCCGAGAAAGCCTTTAGTATGTCTTTTATGTTCAAAAAGACATTTCTTGTATTATTGTCCCGTGTTTAAAGGGTTAAAACCCAATGAGCGAAAGGAGCACGTGCTTAAACTTTCTCTTTGCGTAAACTGTTTATCTAATCAACATACTACGAGACTCTGCAAATCCTCAAGCACATGTTTGGCGTGCGGTCAGAAGCATCATACGTTACTTCACGAATCCTTTATATCGAGGTATCAAGATACGCCTCAATCGCAACCTCACGATTCATTTTCAACAAGACTGATAGACAATAAGTTAGACCAGGCTGCAGCCTCAATCCCAAATGCATCAGTCCATTCCGCGACGACTAATAAAGTAGTGCTATTAGCAACTGTTAGACTACAGATTGAATCACCTTCCGGAGAGATTATAACTGTTCGANAAATATTGAATAAATAGTTTTCTGAAAGTTCGATATTCACAAATTTGACATTCTTTTTAGGAAGATTTGTACTTTCTGTACCCCAATCCTTCGTTCACCTTCTTTTGAAATTTTTTTTGATCCTTCCACTTGACAGTACCTGTTATACGAAGGAATTTGGTTTTATATAGGTTACCGCTCTCAACCTAGATTATGTTACGATATTTGTGGACAATCTCGTCAAGAGACATTTATACAAGTGTTTGGTTAGGCGTTGTTCCCAATTATTATCTTGTATACGTGATAATTTTAGATATTTAATCTTCTCTTTATTTTCTACTCTAACTAAACATCTCGGCATCATTTTTAAATTGAAAAATATCAAAATATGTTATACCAATAACTTAAGTTTAAAGAATTTTTTGGGCACCACAAAGGATTAAGGCCCTCCTACATAATTCTGGGATCTTTAATATAGTTATCCCTGTATGTGATCTTTCGTACATTGGGCAAACTATTAGACGCCTTATCTCAAGGTTCAAAGAGCACATTGCCCATTTTAAGTATGTAAATTGTAATAACTCTAGTGTGGCTAAAGATATGTTCGAATGCTCACATAATATTACTTTGGAGGACTTAAAATTGGTGTGCAAAATTAATGCAGGTTTTAACGGCACGGAAAATGTTTATATTTTTAAAACAGGGAGTCATTAATGAACATAGAATTGGATTTCGACCAGAAAGCTTACTGTTTACTAGATTCCGCTGGTAGACTTTCTTTTGTTTATTCGAAATCCGTCTGTTCCTGTCAGTCCTGAAGGCCTTGCTAGCGAAATGTACATTGGTCGTGGCGATCAGTGTTTTGATGGTACTGGAGTACTCCTTTTATTTAACGACAGAAAATTTGATTAAATAAATAGCGATAATTATATCTTAAATACAAGTCTCTAATGCTTGTTTCCCAATTATTTTGATAGTCCCTTTCACCCAAAACCGCTATTCCCTTTTGAAAAATTATATCACCATTCATTAGTAATAGAAATTTTTTTAGAAATGTGAGTTACCTAAAAGACGAGAGTGAGCGAATGTTTGGCTTCTACCATCCCTTTCTCCGTGGCTGACCAAATCCTCAAAAACAGAAACTCTACACGAAATCAATGAAAGTGTTAATATTGTAGAATGGAGGAAGCAGTGATAGGCTGAATCGCTGAAAGATAATGTTCTTCTTCTTCTACCTTTCTTCCTAGGCTTGCGCCTTTTTCCTTCAGTACACTTCCCTAACATCCAGGTTATCTTTTCACCTCTTCCTTGGCCGATCCACACTTCTTTTCCCCTTTGGAGCATGTCTCTTGTCAAGATAATGTTAAAAGTATGAAAAATATTGCTTGTCACCCGTGAATTTTTTACAAACGCTAATTAAACCTTATTTAACTTGGAAAACCTGTTACAGACAAACTAGAAAATTTCTCTATATGTTTCAGGTGATTTAGGACATGCAAACAATTTGGTATCACCCTTGTTTCTCTATTCCTTACATATTAAATGGCCGCCGCTATAACACTGCAACCATAACCTACATTTAGCTGTTATCCTCATAATTCCGTTGTATCATTGATGTTGTATGATAATACATATGAGTAATATGATTGGGCAGTTTTGAAATTACAAGTTGTTTGATTTTAATATGTTAAAGGCATGAGATCGTCAAATAATTCACTTTTTAATATGCGTATTTTAACTTCTACAGGAAAAATGCATCTAATATCGATTTGAGATTTTATTATCACATAATCATATCACTTGATGTGGAAAATGGATGAATCAGCATGCGACGGAATGGTTGTTTTGGCAGCAAAGATGTTTGGGTGTTGTCCCGTGATGGAATGTCCATTCTCCACCGCACACTTTTACGAAAGAACCAATCTGAAAGAAGAAAGGGTTAAATGATCATTGAAACTTTTATCATCAGCTAATCCAATGCTTTTAAACAGAGTTTATGATTACCTCTCCCCGTGACAGCTCTCTTGCAAGCCTTCCACATGCGATGTCCGCCACTGTCTTTCCATCCTTGTTTGTGTGCTCCAATTTTCCACCGTCGGTCAACTTGTCAATCTGGAAAGATTTCATCGCGTTTAAATTTCCAAAAAGAACGAATAAGCTATGAATTTGTTAACTCCTAAAACCTTTTAGTTCAGTAATGTTAATTTCGCGAGTGTTAAATCGTGCCTTAGACAATAAAAAAAAATCAGCTATCATTCCATCAGAAAGTGTTTTCATGCACCCAAGAGCATCTCGTGTTCCTTTTTCATTTACTAAAACAGACTGATGACTTCCCACTCATATTTTTGATAATAGTCAAATTGGAACTTTAAATACAATACAATATGGACGTATTTATGGGCGGATTTGGGATTAGAGTGTCCCATCTGCCATTTAACCCTTCTCACACAAAACACACAAAATGATATAATATTTTGAACTAGATACATAATCTATCTAGATATATAGAGTTTTAACAAGTTCGGTGAAGTAGAAAATAAATTATACATGAAAGAATGGTTTTGTGGAAAAAACTGATTTTATTATCACAGAAAAATTGTTTCCACTGCAGGAAAAAACCTATAAGGGGATGTGAAGAACCTGCGAAACTTGTAGAAAATAGTGAAAGACAGAGAGATATTACAGATTTGGATAACATAACGAATAGTAAAAATTACAAGAGTTATTAAGGTAAATTACAAGTTACATTAAATATTAGAGCCTAAGTATTCTTTGTCCATGAGAGATGGATGTAAAAGAAATGTTCAATTAGGGCTTAGTATGAACATTGAATTCACAGCCAGATGCATTTGTAATATAAGTATAAGAAGTAAATAAATCATACAATCACAAAGGTCTTCCTTTTGTTGTAATACGTACTGGGAATGTTATCCTATATCAGTGTAAATTTTAGTCTTACAGTTTTCTAGTAATGGATATTGAATGTTATTAACTTAATTTTCAAACCCTGTCGGCTGTTTTATTATTGGATATCAATATCTACGCCGCCATGGCCTTTAGCCATTAAGCCCATGATGGTATTTTCTCAATCTTGGCTTCTATTCCTGCAAAACTTCTCTATAAAACCACTTCTTATCCAATATCAAAAACTATTTCCTCTTAATAAAGTCCCTTTATGAAATGATATTAATTGCCTTTGATATTGGCGAATATGATAAAACTCACGAAATCGCTTTCACCATAAGCAAATTCATCCATAACGCCGTAGCCTTCCTTTGATGTACTTAATAACTTATGTTCTCACGGATTCCATAGTAAATGACATAACTGTTAGTTCTGGAAAATGAACCCGTCATTAGGTTTAGTTTACAAAGATTTACGGTGACTTGAATAGGCTGTGTGTGATACTCTTTTGAAGGTTTGCAGCAAGGGCGTCCGTGGCATCGGGGCAACTGCCAAGGACGTCGAACTAATGCGATGGAACACATTTTACAGTTTATTTACTGACTTCGTATTTAGTGCCGTATAACCTATTCAAATGTTTATAAAACTGACACTACGCATTACAACTTCCCCAAAGTTGAATAATCTTTACGTACTAAAATTATCGGTAAGAAAAGGAGCGAAACTTTTCCAATAGCGTGAGAAACGAAAGTATGCTACTTGCTCCCAGGACGAGGCACTAGCTGTTTCCACTTTAAGGAAAAACTAGTCTTCATACCGCGAATAAAATCCGCAAAGTTTCACTTAAGTTGCCAAATTTCCCCTCATAATATTACTCCATTGAATCTTTTCGATAAGAGATATATTGATTTAATGTTAATTTATCCCTTTTAATTCAGTCCTTAATTTACCACTAATAATTCGAATTATTTCTTTACCCATTGACTCAACGGAAACCCATAGAGTGTGTACCAGATGTTTCAACAAAATCATAGATTACCAATAATTCGTGGGTCAATGAAAAGGCACTCACGGTGTCGTAGCAAGACCTCTCGCAAGCGGCCCTCCCGGCGTCGCCGCAGTCGTCCAAATCCGTGTCGTCGGTGGATAAGATCCTCGTGTCTGCCACCGGACGGCTGCTTGATCCATCCTTCAAGAAGACGGCGCAGGAGCACTTACCGCCGGTTGCGCTGTCATTTGCGTGGAAATAATTCCGATTTAGTGACATTTCGTCTCAAATCTTCGAACGGGTGATTCCATGTCAAGTGGACCAATTTCAAGGAAATGCCCCGCTCGACCATCACCGATTTCAATGAAATTTTGTGTGAACATAACTTGATACCTTCTATGAACATTTCCCAAGTTTTACTTCCATCGATGAAATATTTGCTGAGATATAGTCATTTCTTTGACCCCCTACCGCAGCCTTCTACAGTTAGACAGC
>KZ308172.1:1858005-1874912 GCA_000376725.2 Ladona fulva
GATACAGCTTCTGATTCCTCATTTGTGACAGAATGGGTTTCTCAATCTTTGCAACTCCCAAAAACAAGTGTGCATGTTCCGGTAACTGGAGTTCAGGGGTGTGAAACAGGGATCGCTACTAGTCTTGTGAATTTATTTATCCGATCTATGTATGACGCCTCCTTTGGTCTTTATGTTCAAGCGTATGTACTTAAAACTCTCACTTCGCTAACTCCGTCTCATTCTGTACGACTTCAGCACTGGCCACATTTACATGGTTTGCATCTTGCTGACCCAGAGTTTGCTAAACCATCATCAATCGATCTTATTTTGGGCGCTGATGTTTGTGGACCTTTATTCTTAAATGAAGTTCGCTTAGAGCCCATGGGCTCGCCAAATGCCAGGTTAACTCCTTTTGGGTGGATTTTAATGGGACCTGCAACGACTTCTTCGCGTACATAAGGGATAACTTTTTCCATTAAAGCATTTCGTGGAGGAAAGAAAATCTGTAATTCATTCAACTCTATTATGTGTATCCAGTCTTATAGATTGCCTTTGTGGCCCAACCTCTGGTATACGAATACATAATAACTTTCGTTTGCATAGTTACTGGTTAGCATAGGTGTCGTGTTTGTTGTCTTCACTGTAAATTAATCCAGTAATTCATTCCCCTATCAAAGGTCACGGTACTTTTATGACACATTCCTTTCGTGGGATGATTTCCTGTTAGAACGCAATGTTTAATGCCCATAGACCCTTGCACGTAAGTGGATGGTAGCTGAATAAGCAGTCTGGATTATCTTCAATTTACGGGTCGATAACCTCGGCTTCTCGCCCTGTCTACTATAACTAAATCACGGACATGTATCGGCGTCCTTCACAAGTGGCACTTGAGGACCGCAGCTGACCATCTTGAACGTGATCTCGTTCATTTTTATCCAAGCAGAGTCAAACCTGAAGCGAGTGAGGAACATTGCTCGGCACCCCGCGTGACTTTTACCTTATGGGACAAACAATTGCAGTTCGTTACTCTTTTCATCATCGACAAGGGTTATCAATTCGAAAATTGCTTTTTGCATCTCTTCAAGCCATCCTATCAATCGCCATTCGCGTCATTGCTTCCCGAGTCCTTTCTTCAACACAAACCTTTCCTGTTTCTCGCAATTCAACCCCAACCCAAGTATTAATATAAGGTCTTCCTCTACAATCCCTTACCCTTCGACTGGCAGGAATATTGAAGCCCCGTTTACTTTCGACGATTTATCGCACGATTTTTCTTATCGGGCAAAGGTTAATTCTCAACCCGCGCCTTCTAATTGGCCACTTAATCCGTCCGATAAGAAAAATCGTTAGGTGTGAACGGGCCATGGCGTGTGCCCGATTATATTTTCTCTCCTTTTTATCAATATTTTCATATAATTCGCGTTACCTCAACTGCTCAACGAAGGAATTCTTCGTTAATATATGTGTCAGTTGAACTTAAACACTATTTATTAACCGAATGGAAATTATGGTGGACAAAAACACGTAGTCCTTCTACATTCAAACATTTCTTTTTAACAGCACGAAATACACGTGAAAAGTTATGTACTAGTCTTGCAATGAATTGATAAGCTCCATCATTTTAAAATTTTCAATAATTTTAAGTTTTAGATTGAAGAATTAAGCAGGAAAACAATTGATGCGGCACTTCCTGTTTATACTCAAAGTTTTGGTATCGTGCATCTCCGTCAACGTTAGAAAGTACAAAAGTGTGCAACAATGATAATTAAATTCATCGAAACTTCGGCTATCGAAGATGAGATGCCCTCTGGAATCATCTTCGATAGCCGAAATCTTCGGAGCTGAAGAAAGATTTAGTTTTAGTTGATATAATATTTCCTCGAGGAGCCACTTCATTGTTACCAAAAGATTGAACACTTCTTTATTCACAAGCGAAAATTCGCAGAATCAAATTTTCTTTGGCCATTTTCGATTCTTTTTGTGCTTTCGGAGAGAAAATAAAACAAAATCAAATCGTCAGTATCTGAACCGAGTCTGTCATCGGCGATTTTTTTATTCAAGGCCATACTTGGGTTGGTTACGGAAAGAATGCTTTTGTTTGGAAGTGAGGCTGGTTTGGGTTTTGGAGAGAGAAATGTAAGTCATTGAGGATAGAATTCTAAGGAATACATAAGGAAAAATACCGTATCCATTGTATAACGAAGGTGCCGATGACGCCTTCCAGAGCTTCAACAGACAAAAAACTAAGAGAAACTGGCCATCCATTTATTGAAGCATCCAAACGAAGCTCATCTGAAATATTCGTTCTAATTCATCGGAATATTACTTTTAAATTTGAGCCAACGCAATTGAAAAGCAAAATTATGAGGTAAAAGTGTAAAAAAAATCTTTTCGCAGCTTCATGATAGATAAGACTTGTAAAGTGGACTTTGTAAGAGGACCTTTCAGATGTACTTAAGAAGCGCAGGTGAAATTGTGGACTGAATTAGACAAAGGCGGTCTTTGAGAAAAAATTGACGATCAAAATAAAATCCAAAATACATAACGTATGACTTTGGAAACCACTGTGATTTTGATATATGTTCGTTAATCGTTAATAGAGCGTTTAGAATGTTTTTAATAGTGATATTTTGAGAAATGCAATTATTAGGTTTTATTCTTACATCGAATTAGATGAATTTCTATCTTAAACAGGTTCCTGCTACCAGGTTGGCAAATTGTCAATGAAACTACTAGCTAGCGTTTCAACACTAAGGTTCGAATCCCGGCTAATCGGATTTTTCCGATTGGGGAATGGTTGCGTGTGTTTGTGAGTAGTAATAACTGTTAAAATGGATGGGTTTAAAAAATAGTTATAATTATTACTATTATTAAATTAAAATACCAAGCCGTTCCCCTGCTTGAAGAACCTTACTTGGTAACTGGCTGTATACTGGGATAACTGGGACCGTATACTGGGATAGCTTTTGACGCCATTGCATGAACAAAGAGAGAAACACTCGCAAAATTCCTCCAAAAATACAAGTGAAACCAATTCCCTGTGGAATTGTTCACGTTTTCTTTACTCACTCAGCATTAAAAGTTATGTGCTTATGTGTTATGTACTTGATAATGAGCTTTCACTCTATTATTGTAGCAGATGATTGTAATCTTGCTGAAAGCGCGTTAGAAGCGTTACTTTGTGAAAAATTCAGGCAAAATGATTAAATTATCGAAAGCAGGGATTCTTAAAATATTTTATCTTGCAATCTAAACCTTTTATCGTTCGCCAAAATTTCGGGTCCCAAATTTTTATCTCAAACGAGATTGTTCATTAAATAAAAGCTCTCAGTAATTGTACTTTTACTTAGTTGTGGCACATTTGAATTTTATGGAAAAGTTTATCGCCTGTTATTTAATAATATATCGCTCATCACAATGTTTTGAAATATCAAATAATTATTTTTTAGTCATTTTTAAAATCCCTCTAAATTCCTCCTGGTGTACTTCAGTTGCATGACCGGAATTTACATTCTTACACAGTTTCTGTATGGAAATAATATTTTCCCATTTGAAATTATGATGGAAAATATCGTCTTCATTTTCTTCAAACCAGACGTTAAAATCAAAGCTGTTAAACCCACACAATTATCAGTCCCAACATACTTCGATGCATTATCGGCAAAAGCCTTTGAAATAAAAGATTCAAAGAATGCGATGTTCCTGTTTTATTCTTGTCTTCTATTAAGATGTCAATCTAACTCTTATTGTTTTTAATATTTTATATTTATGAGGGCAAAAAATTGGCAGCAAAGGATAATATTCGGAAGAAATAAATATGGGCAGAGTTAAATGTAGATATTTTGAAACGAAAAAAAATCCTGTTCGAATATGTCGTGTTTATGTAATCGCTATGTTATCAATGTTTAAGAGCCAGCAAACAACTCTGTTTATCAAAGAAGGGAATGCTGAAAATAAGTTGAAAGGGACTCTACAATCGTCGCGTAAAAGCTCTATCTTAACCTTATGCAATAGCTGCAGTTCTGCATGACCCGATATAGATTTCGTTCGTGAAAATATTCGGAATTTTAGAGCGAAATCAAGAGGCGAACTTCTTTTTGTCGATTCCTATCTACCACCAAAAGAGTCAAAATGTATGACAATGCACTCAATTTATCTAGACATATTACATGACCCGATGCGAGTGTTTCAGTCCTAAGAAATTTAAGACATTACAAACATGTTTCACTAAATATTGCCGTTCTTAATTTATCCCAAGTTCCAATTTGTTTTTACCATTCACTAAACTTCCCAGTTGTTTAGATAATTATACACTTAGTGGTAGTAGTATTGCTAAAAGTGCTTCGACAGCTTAGATCATTTCGCACGTAGGCCCCCAACGGGACCGCTTTCATAGGAGTCGAACGCGTTGCCCACTTGGCCATCCGGGAACCCCAATTATATACTTATTAATTCTGTAATGACATAGAATTGCAATCATCTTGTGTCACTACAAATTACAATCTTAAACTAATTGTTGCGCAACAGAAAACTTTCTGTAAAAATAGTCTCTTTTTACATTTCATATTTTCTCTTTTCATTTCATAATACGTTGAGCTTCACACTTTCGTGATGTTCTAGGTATAAGCAAGTCTGAAAAGTGATTTTAAATTTCGGGTCACTATGAACAGAGAATTCACGTAGTCAGGCGACTCGTTTAGGGCTGAAGAAAGGAAATGATGCATTGGACAGAAAGAGAGGATAAGTCAATCGGATACCGTAGCCGAAAGATAGGAGTTGAGACCACATCTGGGTGCCCTATACTCCATCAGATGTCAACAGACATCAAAATCAAGTCGTTAATCGTTATGACTACACAGATAGGGATAAAATGGAGGAGTGAGAGCAAAGTTTCTCGTTTTCAAAATATACAAGTTATCAAGACATTAAGGATATATCCGTAGTTGATTTCGGGATATATTAACCAAAGTTACCAAGTCTTCATAGATAATGTAATATTCTATGGTGACAATTTCTACGTAATCCTTTAATATTAAGCTATCCTTCCCTCCTGCAGGATTCTAAAAATAGCATTTAGGTAAGAAAATTGATGAAATCCTACAATGAATTACCCTATCTTAAATTACGTAGCAATAAATAAAAATTAGGTAATGAAGGAATGCATTTGTGTGACAAGAGATCTTCCCAATTTCTTTGACTTGCTTTAGATAATGAGCAATCTTTAGATAGGAGGCAGGAAAGTTGTCAGCAAGCTTTAGATATGTGTCAGGAAAAGTTGTACTCACCTGGTGTAGTGGAAAACACCGAGAATGACGAGGAGGAAAAGGCCCTTCATGTTGAAGTAGGTTCGGTAATTTTTTCTATAATGAAAAAAAAATCGACATCAGAAATAAAAATGTTTTAGTTAACTCCAATATTTTGTCAAAGTAATGATTTTTGTATGCTTTTCGTTCCCTGAATAATATTTCTCGTGTAGACATGTGGCTGAGCCTCATGTTTTATGGCTCCAGTCAAGGATGAGCCATCAAACAAATAGTTAACAAGGATTTAATCTTTACAGAAACTGGCGCGGAATACATTTTCATTTAACTATTCAGAATTTCCAATTTAATCTTCGCCTGGGAAATACAGGTGAAAATGATTTAGATAAACTTCTGCGCCGAATTTATTGAGATAAATAGAAAAATAAAATAAGATATTTTTGAGAGCCTAATAGTTTATCTACGAATTGAATTCATGAGCTGAACATTATGATACAGCTCCGACTGGGAAACTGGTCGAGAATTCATTTTACTTTACGTTAGAGTGGTAAATGATGCGTAAATTCTTTCTCCGTTTAACCGTTGAAGTCGTAAGAATGGTTGAGCATGCTAGAGCTCAATACAAATGCTACTTTGTATTGATCTGCAACGTCACATAGAAATATGGAGATCTTTCTGATGATTTCCGATAGGTATTCGAATTTTCATGACGCTATACATGCAATATTAAATTTTTAAGCTAGGAATTTAAAGCTATTACTATAATTCTCGTAATGTCGTGATGGATAAGTAATTTTTAAGATCAAAGAACCCATTACCAATGCCGCCTTAGGGAATTTCCATAAATATCGCAGTATTCGAACGATATCTTTGTATGACGTGCGGTCGTGTCATGCCAGGGCATCGAACCGAAAATAGAAACCGAAAATATTTAATGGAAGGTAATGAATATTCTCTTCTATTTTTCGGTTCACAACAATGCACATTTAACCTCAGTATTATTATACTTAACGTGGTAACTGTGGCCCCCTATTTTCTCTTGTTATTCTCTTGTTTACTGTTTGCTTGTTATGACTATCACTCTCAATTGGCTTTTTTATGCTCTATGTGATAAATAATTTTGGTGTAAAGTAACGCAAATGGAAAAAGCTACATATACTATTACAATGGGAGGAGAGGAAAATACAGATTCGACGTTGGCAGCTAAACGGGAACCGAAATATGGTTCTCTCGTTAAACCGGTGCGAAAACCGGAACGCAAAGTACACAATGCCAGAGCATGAAGACACCGAGTAAGCATTGTGCAGTATATGAGCTCAATGTAATATACTCACCAAGTGCGATGAGAACGGCGAGGAAGTGCTTCTGTACATTCTGCATGCACGGGCATGGGTTTTTATGCTGTAGGAGGCTGCTGGAGGGAGAGCGCGGCTAAAGGGAGTGGGGATTCCTAGTGGAGAGAGAGGATTGGGTCACGCCGAAGAGTGTTTTTTGCTCGGATTTTCTCCCCGAAGGTCGCCTAGGTGAAAAACGAGGTTCGTCTTTGGATTGAGGAAATTAATGTCTCTTTGACTGTCTCTTAACCGCCGTGAATTGCTGGTCAAATAGGGCTTAAGCAGCATTCAACTAAGGTGGTGCGATTGAGGGATAAAGGGTGATGTATGGGAGGTATTATGATAATCTGTCCGGGCGATTACTCAATCTGAGGAGAGTTCGAGGAATGGTTCCAACTCATTGTACTCGAGTGAAATCTCCTCACGTCTTTATTTGCGTTTTAAAAGTAATTGCCCTTTCCTCGTCGTGGTAGTCCCTCGCTGGTTATGAAAGTCGGTTTATATTATTTGATTTTTCCCTACTCTCCTCATCCTTTTCCTCTCAAGAAGCGAAAGTTAGACGGAGAATATATGTTACCAGTATCGATGCTGTCAAATGTTAGGGTCCAGATGTGGCGAAACAATGCAATAATAAAATGCCTACTTTAGTATATATTATCGCCTCATATTCTTATAGTAATATAATGTGACACGATTTCAGTATTCTTTCATATACAATCTTTACTTCAGAGTTCGTCCTAAGCCTTCGCATCATTCGAGGCTTAATATTATGATATAACCTCAGTTAGGTATATATCAGTTTGGTTTGGAAGCAAAGGTCACTTCAAACCTACGCTTATGAAGTCGCTTATTTTCAGCGACAAAGTTGTAAAACAAAATCAAAAAATCCTCAATAACTGTATGAAATGGACTTCAACCGTCTTTACAAATCTAACTCCTAATTATAGGGAGGACTTTTCGAATGGGCAATTCTTGAATCAAAGAATATTTTCCTCTGCTCTGCTTCATCATTGACAATCAGCTTGCACACGTCCCAAGTGCCATTTCCCTATGTTCTACTCTGCCCTTCATTTCTGCAAAACCTTCTCCATGCTTCGATCTTTTCATCTTCTTCTTTTTGCTCTTCTCTCTTTTGTGCCTTCCAACACATTACTCAGAAAGACTTCCTCCTCAATATAGGGCCAATCCGGTTTTTCTGGTTGACTAATATAACTTTCAGCAAATTAATTTCCTTAAATTGAGACTTAAACCTATATATAAACGTGATTGAATACCACAGGTATCATAGCGAACACCGATCCGTTAAAATATCGAGTCCAAATAATTTATTACGAAAATGTAATTGAGTTTGATACATGAATTCTAACTTAATATTTTATTCTTTTAAATCAACTTTTTTGTTTCCTTTCTCAAATTGGAAAACAATTCTTGCTTATCACTTCAAGAAAAATGGAATGCTTAATGGCAGAGAGTATGCTTGGGGTTCGAATGCAGGACCAAAGACGAAATAGATTTATTAGGAGACAAAATGATAATTGTAAGTCATTTGATAAATCAAATCGATCTTTGTTGGCCGTTGGAAGAAAATCGCAGTACTTTAACCCTAAATGCCCGTATTAATGTTGCAGACGACTTTGATGCCTATTCATTTTTAATTCGATTTTTTATTGCGAATTTAAAGTTTTGCGGAATTACTACGTTATTTAATAGCAAGAGGTTTTATGTTATGTAACAGTATCTAAATGTAATTCATATCGATATGGATTTTGAGATTTATTGTCGAATCGATGATTTTTATACATATAATACAAGAGACCGTTGCTAGAAAAAGATCCGATAACTTTACTCTCAGCTTAAACATATTTTAGAGGCGGGAATTTTCAATTATACAATTTCAATAAAAGCTATTAGCTTATTTAAATATTTATGAGACGTTTTCCATTACAAATAAGAACATTTTTAAGGAATTATTGCACGAAAAGTCGTGCGGGTAGGAGCATTCCAAAGGGCAAGAGAAAATTCTAAGAGGTCGAAAACTTGAAACTGGGTCTTCCGCTTTCTGGCTGTTTGAACTAGCCATGAGCTATGAACTTTACTAAAAATTCTGGCACAATTGAATAGAGCTGTCGCCGGAAGACCCGGTTCGAGATCCGGTTCTGTCAGATATTTTTCATGTCCGTTTCTCCTTGGCAAAAAAATTGTATGACTTTAACCTTCACTCTGTGGACGTTTTCCATTCATAAAAGATGAAAATAAATAAATGATTGCATTTCGTTAACCCCGATGAATTATTTTTTAATCATGTAAAGTAAATATTCACTTTAACTTTTACGATAGTTAAATTGAATTTAAGATGGTCTTTATAACTTGAAACTGTTTGCTGGCAAACAAATAAATTCGTTTTGGATACGAGTATAAATATTTATTTCATTATTATCGTATATTAGAACATTGTATTGTAATCAACAGCGATAGATTTACTTTCGTCGCAGATTTTATCAATGAGATACTGCTGATCTTTCACTCATTCACTCTAAAAGTTGAAAAATATGAAGTATTTTATGACTTTAAAATAATTGTCATCCAATAATTTTCCTCGATTATTTCTTGTTGTAACGCTATTTAATTAAATAATATCCATAAAATATAATAGCTATTAATCACAAGGTTGGCGTGTCAAATTTAAATCCTGTTGTTTAGGATTGAAATTTATATTTCATTTAGTATGATGGTCATTACCTTTGTTGCGTTGTAATAAAAAATGTAGCTAAATATTTACTCATGATTTACCCGGTCTAATTTCCTTAGTAACGTAATTTCACTCAAAAATAAAGAGGCTGAGGTCTCGAATAGGTGCCCATCGCTCTCAAGTTTACTTTCCGCTTAAACGCGATGGGCAGAATTCAACCGAAATCAGCAGCAGGTGAAATTCGAAGAAAAGGAAGTTCACTCCCGCCTTAAATGGAAAGCACGATGATCAGCGCTTTTTTATCTTACAATTGAGTGACAGTATACGATTTGCGGCTAAGAAATTTTAATATATTATTCTCTGGTAAATACGAGGGTCATCCAAAAAGTATGTTTCCCTACCTTTCCGCTCGACGTAGGTTAGAGGTAAGATGTAGCCACTTGTACAAAGTGTTAATACAGGTGTGGTGGTAATAATGAGTTTCGCTCAAGGTCACCTGACTAACTCGATTGTCGTACAACAATGTCTATAATGGAAACTCCCTAGCACGTTACCGCCAGCTTTGAAATACGGAGTATTATTCGTTTTTTGACTGCAAAAAACGAAACAACATTCGAAATTCATCGACAGATATCCTCTGTCTATAGTAAAGATGCCATTTCAGTTTAAATGGTTCGTCGCTGGCGAGCAATGTCAATCGAGGGAAGAGAAACAGTTGAAGAGCAGGGCAATGACGAGTCGTCGCGCTGATGTGATCGACGCTGTTCGCGATTGATAAACGACTAAGCTTGGATGAAAACCTTCCTCCGAAGATAAGCCGATCGTCACTGCATCATCGTTGACGAGCTGCAGTTAAGAGACGCGCGCTTTCTAACGGACGTCCACAAACAGCGACGCATTGAGGCAGCTGAATCTTTTCTGCAATTCTACATCTACATCTACATTAGTACCCTGCAAGCCGCCTTTCGGCGTGTGGCAGGGGGTGCAAGCACCATGAATTTACTGAATTTACTTCGCTAATCTATTACTTTCGCGTATCGTTCGCGGAAAAAATGAATTCTTGTATCGATTCGTTTTAGCATCTATTTCTCTGATCTTTCTCGCAGTGTCTGAACGGCCTATGTAACATGGGGGGCGCATTATGTCAGCTACATCATCTACGAACGTGCTTTCTCTAAATTTATCAAGGAGATTTAGTCTTTGTCTAAGCCTTCTATTTTCTAAAGATTCCCATCCTGCGTCCTGAAGCATTTGCGTTACACTCACTGTCTTGTCGTAACAATTCTTTACAAAACGTATCGCCTTCCGTTGCACTTTTTCTAATTCCCGAATACAACACTTCTCTGCAGGGTCCCATACACTACACGCATATTCCAAGTGAGGCCTGACCAACGCAACGTAACATCTCTCACGGACTTTTTCATCGCTTCTACCGACAATTCTCTTCACAAATCCAAGTTTTCTAAGCGCTCGACCACATATTTTATGGATGTGG
Organism: Ladona fulva; assembly: GCA_000376725.2. Lineage (NCBI taxonomy): Eukaryota > Metazoa > Arthropoda > Insecta > Odonata > Libellulidae > Ladona > Ladona fulva. The sequence goes on from KZ308172.1 coordinate 1,868,767, forward strand.
GTACCCCAGCTTAAGTTATTAGTGAGGGTTACTCCAAGGTATTTCACCGTTTCTACTGTTGATAAAGTTTTACCTTGGAGCCTGTACGTATAATCGTTGGCATTATTTTTCCTTGGGAAGAAGTTCATTACTGAACATTTATCTATGTTGAGTTCTAATTGCCAATCATCGCACCATTTCATAATTTTATCTAAGTCGCACGATAGGGTTAATCTATCCTCTGAGTTTCCTATTTCCCTGTAAATGACCGTGTCGTCCGCAAATATCCTAACTTTACTATTAATGTTACTGCTAAGGTCGTTGATGTATACTAAAAATAGTAACGGTCCTATTACACTTCCTTGTGGTACGCCCGAGGTCACTTTAACCGAATTGGAACTTACACCATCTAACACGACTCGTTGTTCTCTATCGGTGAGAAAGTCCTTTATCCAATTTATTACCTGTGAATTGATTCCTGCAACTTGTAATTTGTACAATAATTTCTCATGTGGAACCTTGTCAAATGCTTTCCGAAAATCTAAAAATATCGCGTCGACTTGTTTTTTATTTTCGGCCGATTTCAAAATGTCGTGAACTAACAACGCTAGCTGAGACTCGCAGGATCGTGTCTTACGAAAACCGTGTTGGTTACTCACTATGAATTTGGACGTGTCGAGAAAACCCATTAAGGAACTAACTATTATATGTTCCATTATTTTTCCGCTCAGTGACGTTAAAGATATAGGCCTATAATTCGCTGGATCCTCCTTTGAGCCGCTTTTAAATATTGGAGTAACATTCGCAATTTTCCAATCTCTCGGAACTTTTCCTTCGTTCATAGATTTTTCGAAAATTATTTTCAGAAAGGGGGCTACGCTTTCCGCAACTTCCTTGAATACACGAGCTGGTATTTCTTCAGGACCAGGAGCTTTATTAGGTTTAATTTGCCGCAAGAGTTTAATAATGCCGTCTTCACTGAAGGTGATATTCGACATGGCTTCGGACCGATCGATTTCTGGTAGTGTACCCGTTGTGTTGTTGGGCGTAAATACGCTACGGAAAAAATCATTTAAGATGTTTGCTTTGCTCTTGGCATCGTTTATTATGTTACCGCTATTATCTTTTAATGAACCTACCGTTTGTTTTTTACCTTGGACCTCACGCACGTATGACCAAAAGGCTTTAGGATCTTCATCTAAGTATTCGCATAAGACCTTTCTTTTGAATTGTCGGAGGGCATCTCGCATGGTTCGCTTTGTTTCTGATTTCGCTTGTTTGTATTCGCTCTTTACTTGATCCGTGTTGGTATTATTTGAATTCCTCGTGTAGGCTTTTAATTTCGAGTGTAGACGTCTCTGTTTCTTAAGAGCTTTTCTTGTATCTTTATTGTACCATCTTGGATCATTGCTCTGTTTGGAATATTTGAAGGGCAAAAAAATAACCATGAGGTCGCGCATTTTCCGTAAAAACAAATTCCAAGCATCCTCTGTGTTTAGACTCATCGAACGCGCTTTATACACAGGAAAATTAGTTGTTAGCGAATCACGAAATCCTTTAAAGTCCGCTTTTGAATACAAATACATTTTGCGCTTAGGTTTTTGGTGCCTAACCAAGTTGATATCTAAATTTGTAACGACGGCTTTGTGATCTGATAGTCCATCGGCGACAGATGTATTTATTAATCGCTCGGGCGTATTAGTGAAAATAAGATCTAATATATTAATTTCTCTGGTAGGCTCTTTAACCATCTGGTGTAACGAATTTCTTTGTGTTATACTTAATAAACTTCTACATGAGTCGCTATCCCTAGCTCGTACTTTAACTACGTTATTAAGCCAGTCAATGTCAGGGAGATTGAAATCCCCTCCAATTAGAATTATGCTATTATTATTTTTACGCGAATAAAAGTTTATTTCTTCGTTAAGACTACGCAGAACCTCACGTGAAGAGTTGGGTGGCCGGTAAAAAGCACACACATTTGTATTCGGCTTATTTGGCTGACTAATCGTGCACCAGACGCTCTCGATGTTCCCGTTTAAAAACGTATGTGTGCTACTCTGCAGTGAACTTTTGACAGCTATGAATACTCCGCCACCTGTTTTATCCTGACGATCTTTACGATAGATCTTGAAGTCTTTAGGAAATACTTCGTAGTCGCTAATTTCATTTGTTAGCCAGCTCTCTGTACCTATTATTATATCAGAATTGTTGGTTCGGGAAAAATGTTCAAGTTCGGCTACTTTATTTCTGATGCTCCTACAATTTACGACAGCTATCGATAAGTTATTAACATAGGGTGAAGCCCTAGTGACGCGTTGTGGATCATTTACTTTTACATTAACAGTATTTCGTGTCATTTCCGTACTGACAACCGGCATTATTTCCGCATTTATTTGAGTTCGAAGATCCACTGGTTTGCTTAAGTTGGGAGCATCCCCTTTATTCGAAATTCCCTTTATCCTAAAAAATACCTACAATGCTCGTATATCCTATGAGCCACCCCTCTCGCCGCCGTAGCATTGTAATGAACTCCATCGTACAAGGCGCGGGGGTACGATAGGAGGGTCGGCCGAAGGTCCACAAAGTCGGCTCCCATGCCCCGACAGAACTCCCATAACCTCGCGTTCAGTCCATCTATCTTCCTCCGAACACGATGGCCACAGTCGATCCGCGGGACAATGCTGCAGATGGAAAGCCGCACATCGATGCCAAGCGACCCCCGCACGCGCTCGACCTCAGAATTCAGGTCCTTAAAAGAACCTAGAATGTCCTCGGGAGCGCGGTGACAGGCGTCGTTGACACCAACATGGGCCACCACCCGCAGCCGAGAACAACCCGTGCCCTTGGCCGCCGCACCTACCGCACCCGTGGCGTGGGCCACACGCCCTGAGGGTATACACCAAGATGTTACACTCATGCCACCTCCCTCCCTATTCGCCACCTTCCGCAATGGAGCCACCAAACGCTTGACATTAGAGCTCCCTATCAGTACAATCCCCCCACCCCGACTTCCCTTAGGCGCAGCTACTCTGGAGGGCAGAGCGGCAGGCATGGTCGCCCGAACGGGCTCATCAGCACTTTGCAGCGCCGAGAACCTATTGCGGACAGGAAGTGGTTTCGGCGTCACCTCTCCAACATTCCTACCAGCCCGCGCAGCTCCTCCACTCCTCGTAGCCAGCCTCCATTCGGGCTCCAGGAATGGAACCGACCCCGAATGATTGGAAGAAGGCCGTACCCCCTCCGCGACAGTCCAACCAGCGTTGACTCTAGGGCGAGCCCTAGTTGTCGACGCAGGCCGAGCTGACCCGGAGTTGGCCGTCCTCCCACCCCCCACCGGAGCTAGCCCCCTCCTTAGAACCATCGAACGAAGCTCTCCAAGGGCCCTCTCAAGGTTGCAGATCCGTGCCCACAGGGGGTCGGTACCCACATTCCTTTCGCGAGCACCAAGGGAAGACCTGTAGGAAGCCATCCTATTGCTACAGACTTTAAGATTTCTGGTTAAAACGAAGACAACTAAAAATGAAAACTATTTACCCCACGCTGGGCTTTACCTGAGAGTCAAGAAAGGGACTAGATTTCTAAATTGTAAGATGGCTTTCGCAAAATAAGTGCACCAACGTACGAAACGGACTTAGAAAGATAAACTACTTCGGATATTTATGTCAGTAAGAAGATTTAATTGGAAAATTACACAAAAACCAAATTAGTTATACAATGTTTCGCTCGCTAAAAGTAAATTTTTGTTCAAATGAGATAGCCTGACTGCACAAGGGTTAAAAGTTTTCCTTTAAGGGAATTTAAAACAGAGCACTAAAGTAAAGAATTTACTCAATACAGCCAAAGCAATATGAAGAGTTTTATGGATACGTCCAAAAATAAACCCTATAACCACAGGAATATGTTATAAGTGAAGGAGAAAGATAAAAAATAAAAGGGTAAGTTGTACTTAACGCTCGTTCGGTCTGGATTCGCCGCTTCAAGGGTCAACTGCAGACACTTCAATAAAACTGCAACCGGAATAGATGCACTAAACACTAAAAAAAAGCACTACACTTAACACTAAATGTAAACTAAGTAAAGAAACTGTACGCTATAAGTGAACACGTGGAAGAAACAACGATGGAATGCAGGTAGGACGTCTGCGGCTGCAACTCAGTAGGTGCACTCAGGAGAGAGAGAAGGGCACGTCCGTCTCCTTTGACAGCTAGGTCAGGAATGAATTGGTCGAGCGTGAAGGAGACGCACTGTTTTCCCGGATGGTCACTAGAGATGAAACTTGGGTGCATCATTCAACCCCTGAATAAAGAATACAGAGCATGGCGTGGCAAAGAAAAGGAGAATGCGCTCCCCGGAAGGCAAAGACTGCTGAATCTGCCAGAAAAGTTATGACCACAATCTTTTGGGATTGCAAAGGGGTACTTTTGATAGATTACCTGCCACATGGGCCATCAATCAACGCTGCTCGTCATTACGATGTCTTGAAGAAGCTTCGACGAGCCATACAGAACAAACGGCGAGGTCTGTTGTCGCGCAAAGTTTCGCTAACCCACGACAACGCGCGGCCGCATTCAGCCCGTCAAACAGTGCAACTGCTGGAAAATTTGCGATGGGATGTGTACTACTCACCCGACCTTGCTCCCAGAGATTATCACCTGTTCCCTGAGCTGAAAAAACATCTTGGAGACCGTCGATTTCCAAATGATGAAGACTTGAAAAATGAAGTGGATTGTTGGGCGAGGAATTTGACGGTAGAATGGTGTGACACCGGTTTAAAAAAGTTGCTACCGAGGTACAAAAAATGCGTCGAAAAAGAAGGTGATTACGTGGAAAAATAAAGAAAGGAATGAAATAAATGAAGGAGTAGTTGTTTTAATTTTTAAAATGAGGTTTGATTTTCTCTAGCGCAAGGAAACTTTTTGGATAGCCTTCGTATTACCTTTTTGGATAGCCTTCGTATCGGTGCAAGAGGAATTAGAAGGGACTCTTTTTTACTATTTAACCAAGAGGAAAAGATTCAAATCCGGACCACTTCGTAGAAGTTATTCAAGGTGAAACGATTTCCCGAGGATTCACACGACTTGGCTATTAGACTTATGTAATCTACTTAAAAGGAAGAATATCAAAATGCACCAAAATAGCCCAATACAGACACACTCGAAGGATTCTGTGAAATAAAATGAAGGAAAATATCTCACGCAAGTTTTCATGTCGCAACCTTCTGCTTCACTTTATTTGATCGTGTATGTGTATCAATAGGAAATTAAGTTTACTTTTTTTCTCCTGAAGTACTGTCTAGATATATGCTCCTAATGATCGTATGCGATGAATTATAATATTTTTCATGGTCGATAGAGTTCATTGTTTCCGTTCGCCACGGAGACAAGTAAACTACTTCGTTTTGAATCACTAACTATCCTTATACTTTTTCTAAGTGTACGTAATGTTTAGAATACTGCGGAATATGTGAAAATATATGCAAATTCCTCTGAAAGCAAAGATATTTTGAAGGATGGTAAGAGATATGGAGATTTACCGAGAAACAAAAACATCCTGAAAGGAATGAATGGCGTGAATGATTTTTAAGTATATTTACTAACCTAAAATGCATCAAAAACTGAATGCATCTTTTTTGGAGAAGATCCAAATGTACGCAAGTTTGACATAACTATGCATGATACTAGGTGCTTGAAGAACAGATAATGTAAATGCAAAAACATAAAAATACTTGAGCAAACAAAGTATCTAGGAGTTAAGATACATAATGAAATGACTTGAAAACATCACATGTTATACTTAACATCAATACTAAGAAAATTAGCATATAAGTTTTGCCTGCTTAACCAAATACTCAATGTTAAAACATTAAAGGTAATATATTATTCATTGGTACAATCTGTGATAACATATGGTATTGTGATCTGGGGAGGAGTAAGAGATACATTTATGAAACCAAATTTTATATTACAAAAATTGATCATAAAAAAATCATAAAAAACCAAAACTTTTCCCTACAGTAGAGCTATTCAGAGAATTTGATGTTTTGACCTTGAGACAGTTACATGTGTCTAATGTCGTTAAATTTATAAAAGGAAAAAACACATTTTACTGGAAACAAAGCATTACATATATGACACTAGAGGGAAAATATCTAAAAATGCAGCAAT
>KZ308172.1:1875393-1908020 GCA_000376725.2 Ladona fulva
CATATATAATGTCTATCTTTTTATAAAGTTCATGATTGTAAACTTAAAATATAGATAGCCGGACAAGATCATGTAATCTTTTGGCTATCGCGAGAACTATATATAATTGATATATTTACTTTCATACCTCTTTGTGAATGGTATTCTTGTATATGCAATTGAAATAAATACTAATACTAATAAAATACTTATTATTATTCAATCCTTAATATCATACGTGTTCTTTCTGTTCTTTCCTACCTTTCGGTAGGTTCATGTGCCTTAATATTCCATATTTCCCAATACCATTCCTTTCGTTTATTGTTAAATTACTCCACCCTTAAATGTCATAAATTAATCTAATTCCTCTTAATATGGTGCGCAACGAAAAATACAATGTGATTTTTTAATGATCGTTAAAAATAAATAACAAACCTAAGCATTCACTTCCAGTTTTCTAAACGACGAAATGAATACGACTAACTCGAAATTCAGCAATCATGATGGAGGTAATATTAAGGTTGCGCAAATTTTCGACATTGTGATACAGCAAGGGGAAGGAAATTAAATAGACTTGAAATTCTTGATAATTGTGTTGATTATCTTCAGGCGACCTCCTCATCTAATGACAATTAGTTTTAAGAAGCTTTTATGCGTCTTTAATGAAGACATTCAGAGTTCAAAGCCGCATTACCCTGTAATGAGCTTTCCTTTTTGCTCATTTTCTCACAAGTCGGTTACTCTTTCAACAATTTCCGGAATTGAGAATGCTAATTTATTCTGGATACATTGGATGTTACTCAACGCGCCAACGCTTGGGAAGAAAAATAACTGAAGTTCGTTAATGACGGATTCAACCATAACAGAAATAAAGCGGAGCTAAGCGAAGGTAAACACACAATGGGAATGAAATTTATCATATCAATACTAATCGTTGGCATTAATTAATCACTAAATGATACAATCGAAAACAGCGCACATAAGAATGTACTTCCCAAGGAAAATGATTAATGATGAATTGTTGAAATAAAACCAAGGTTTATGAACAACAAAAAAACTATTACTAATCCATAATATATGAATCGGTGGCGACTATTTTCGGGTACTAATAGTACTTTAGTACTTCATGCCAAGGAAAAAGGAAGGAAGGAGGCTTTTATAGGCAAAAGGAAAAGAGGGGAGGGTGGAGTGGGAGGAGAGGAAACGGCAGTTGAAAGGCGGTGGGGTTGCAACAAAGTATGAAATAAACTGTTAACGAGCGTTGCTATGGGTGGAAGGGGCAGTGAGGATGAGATTGGAAGATATGTTCATTTACAACAGTACAGTTAGAATTTTTTGGTAGAGAAGGATTTCCATTTGTTTAGAAGTAAAGTTAGTCTATGGCTCTTATGTTCTATATGATGTATGTGGGGTAAAAATTACATGAATGATTAGCAAGGATGAGGTGTTTCGCCAAGTCTGAATTAAAGGAACCGCAATCGAATTTTACATTACATTTACATTTACATTTACATTTACATTTACATTTGAACCATACAAACCGCTAGAGCGCATGGCAGGGGGTGTAAAACACCGATATACCTATCTAACCTGCACTGCTGTTCGCTTCTCTAATACATCGCGGAAAGAATGACCAAAAATAACTAACCGTCCTGGCAACTATCTCCCTGTAACGCTTCTTCGTTTTGTCCCGAAGATCACGTTCGGTACTAACTGGGATGGCAATATCAACAACCTCCTCCCTGAGATCCGTAGTGAGAAATTTATTAAAAAGCTTCCTACGGTAATCTAGTCTTCTATCACTAAGCGAATTCCATCCGAGAGATTCTATCATAGCTGAAACACTGCTGTCAAATCTGAAGTCACCCTTAACAAACCTAGCTGCCCTACGTTGAACCATCTCAAGGCTGGAAGTTAATCCTACTTCGTGGGGATCCCAAATCGCGCAGCAGTACTCAAGGAGAGGTCGAATCAGGGAAAAGTACGCTGTTTCTTTTACCCTCCATGAGCATCCCCTTAAAATTCTGCTGGCTAAACTTTGCATCCTATTCGCTTTACCTACCACGTTTCGAATATGCTCTTTGAAGGAAAAACTACTACTGAGCGTAATACCTAGGTATTTATGATGCCTCACGAACTGCAACGGATAACCTGAAATATTATAGGGAACGCGGGTAACATTAGTGGAACGCGTAAAATTCATAGCTACGCACTTCTTTACATTCAAGTCTAACTGCCAATCTCTGCACCAACCTGCAATAAGGTCCAGATCGTTCTGTAAACAACAGATGTCATCTGGAGTTACAATCTCTCTATAAATAACAGTATCATCAGCGAATAACCTAACCTTACATCTAACATTATCTACTATATCGTTAATATATATTAGGAACAGAATCGGGCCTAATACACTACCCTGCGGAACCCCGGAAGTGACGCAAATTTCATCAGATAAAACTCCATCCAACGCAACTCGCTGAAATCTGTTCCCTAGAAATGATTTTATCCATTTAACGACTTGTTGGTTAATCCCGTAAGCCATCAATTTATGAATTATTTTTACATGTGATACTCTATCAAAAGCTTTCCTAAAATCAAGAAATACGGCATCTGTACTAAAACCCTTATCAGCTGCTTTGACTAAGTCGTGAACAAAAAGGGCTAACTGGGTATCGCACGACCTACCCCTACGAAAACCGTGTTGACATTCACTAATTGCCCCCTTATCACCTAGAAAGCGCATTATTGAACTGGCAATAATATGTTCAATTATCTTACAAAAAATTGAAGTTAAGGATATGGGACGATAGTCTTCCGGTTTCGAGGAACGCCCTTTCTTAGGAACTGGGGTGATATGCGCTCTTCTCCATGACATTGGCAAAACGCCTTCATCCAAGGTTTTCCTATAAAATACGAAAAGAAGGGGAGAAAGCTCATTCGCCAGTGTTTGAATAACGAGCGATGGTATACCTTCCGGCCCCGGTGCTTTTTTCCTGTCAACTTGTCGCAATAGCTTTCCTATTCCATCCACTGACAGCTCGATTGGCCCCATTTCCGAATCAATCCGCATAACAAAATCGTTTGTGCGTCCATTGTCTAAAGCTTTCCTGGTAATATCGATTTAGTAAATTCGCTTTATCTACCGATTCACTAATCATTAATCCCTTTTCATTAACTAGGTTAGGTACTGAAGACAGACCTCCTCGAGATTCTCGGACATATGACCAAAATTCCTTCTGGTCGCTTCCTAAAGACTCTAAAAGGATTTTAGATCTATATTCCTGAAACTCATGCTGTGATTCCTCCTTAACCAATTTTCGAACCTCCACATATTTCTGCCGCTCAATCTCAAAGTCTACTCCGATCTTCTCTAGCCTCTTCATCCGCGCGTGTAAAAACCTTTGCTTCCTATGCAACGCCCGCAATTTAGGTTTCACCCAACGTGGTTCTTTACGCTCTCTCACGGTTTTGATTGGGACGAACCTAGCTAACCCTTCTTTAAGTATACGAAGGAACTCAATCCAGCTATCCTCAACGTTATTACTACTCACAAAACTAAAAAAGTCGTCCCTGTTTACGTTGATGTAATCCTTGAATTCCGAAAATTTTGCCTTACGAAACATATAAACCTGCCGTGGAGGCTTGAGGGATTTTATCATTTCCGTTTTAATTACTGCAGTTATAATATCGTGGTCTGAAATTCCGTCTATTATATTTAACTCATCAAACAGGTGCGAATGCGATGTAACTACAGTAGAATCCCGGTAATCCGGACACGCGCTAATCCGGAACCCTCGGTAATCCGGACAGTCCATGGGGAGTTATGCAAACCCGCAACCATAATGTTGTGGTAAATAACTTGCTCAGTTTGACTTGAATTTAATTAATTTGGAATTGAATTTATTTGATAGTTTTTATTTTGACTATATTAAGTTATAACAAATTAAAAATTATAACAAAACCTTCGGACAAACAAAATTGTGTGCGAAGTCCGATGACGGGCCACGAATGATGACTTTACCGAGTGAGATGAGGGATGATGAAGCCGAGGGACTGACGAGTGATTGAATTTGTGAATGAGATTTATACACAAAGTTATATTGTGAGGTACCGTGAAACCCCTTCCGTCCTTCTCCGTTCTTACGAACCCCCACCGCCCTCAATGTAACTCGGTTCTTTCGATTTTCTGTACCTTCGTTCAGTTTTCGCCGTGTTTTTTCAACCTTAAATTACGTCTTTCTGTTCCGGTCCGACTGTTAAGTGATTGNAAGAAGTGTCAACTCTTCTAAGTCAGGTGGAGGCGTGTTTGAATTCTCGCCCTCTGCTACCTCTATCGGATGATCCCACGGATTTTCAAGTGTTAACCCCCGCACATTTCTTAATACAAACTTGTTCTTACATAGTTCCAGAGGCGGATCTCCGGGATGAGAATATTCCTATAGGCAAGCGGTGGAAGCTGCTCCAGCAGATGCTGCATCACTTTTGGTACAGGTGGTCATCTGAGTATTTGCAAATCCTGCAGCCTAGGGGTAAATGGAGGGAACGGGCCGCCAATATTCAGCCCGGACAGTTGGTGCTTCTACAAGCTGATAAGACGCAGCCGGCGCGGTGGCCATTAGCAAGAGTGATGGAGATCCATTCCGGAGACGATGGCCTTACGCGAGTGGTGACAGTGAAAACAGCGAATGCCATTTTGAAGAGGCCAATCCAAAGACTTATTAGACTAGAATCGCTAGATTAATCTCTTCTGCGAAGAGATGGCGGGCGGAATGTTGGAAATTGTTTCGTGCCAATAGTTTTCAAGTGTTTGGGGTTGGCGCCACAATCGAAGTGGTCGCGATTCGATATGGTCGCACGCAGGTGGCTGAAGTGACAGGACGAGAGCCGGGGGTAAGAACTGAAGTCTTCGGGGTACTTGCTCGAAGTCCTCCTTTGGCTGAGGTTGGTCTGTGATTTGTTCAATAAACTCTTTGTCTATGAATTTGAGTTCTTGCTTTTTACTTTGGAATTCTTCTCGAACAATACCCAATTACTCCATGGTTGCTCGTCCTCTAACTGACTTAACCAAGAAGAACACTCCTTGGAGGTGGGATGCAGAGCAGGGGGAGGCGTTCATTACATTCAAGGAGCTACTTACCACTGCACCCATCCTAAGGCAGGCTGATCACCAGCAACCATATGTGTTACGAACTGATGCCAGCTCATATGCACTGGGGGCTGCGTTGCTCCAGGGGGAGGTTCCTGACCAACGACCTTTAGAATATTTCAGCAGGCTACTTACATCTGCAGAGCAAAATTACAGTACCACAGAAAGAGAAGCCCTTGCTGTTCTGTGGGCTGTGAATAAATTCCGGGGGTATCTTGAGGGAGCATCAGTAACGGTCATCGGTGATCATCAGCCTCTTCGCTGGTTGATGTCACTGAAGTCCCTGAGTGGAAGATTGGCCAGGTGAGCACTGGAGCTCTAAGGTTACGATCTTCATGTCGAGTATTCTCCAGGGCGATGCAATGCAGTTGCAGATACCTTGTCACGACCCCCTGTTCCTGAGTCTGCTGATGTTTGTTTGGTGACTGTGGATCTACCAAGGGAGAAAATGATTGATATCCGGAGGGAGCAGATGGAGGATCCTGACTTGAAGAAAATAATTGAAGCCTTTGAAGGGAAAGACGATCCAGTTTGGTTCCTGACCTGGACTGATAGAGGGTATCTCATGATGAATGGCATCCTATACCGTTACTCTCCTGAAGGAGAAGAGGAGGAGGCTCAACAAGTTGTACCAAGGACACAGATCCCACGAATCCTCCACGAATACCATGACTCTCCAATGGCAGGACATTATGGGGCAGAGAAGACCATCCAGAAAATATCATCACGTTATTACTGGTTGGGGATGTGCAGACAAATAAGGGAATATGTAAAGGGGTGTCTTGAATGCCAGTGCTACAAGCCAGACAATATGAAGCCCAGTGGACTCCTGCAGACTCCTGTCCAGAATCAGAGGTTTGAGGTGCTGTCTATGGACCTCTTTGGCCCACTACCTGAGACTGCAGAGGGGTACCGATGGATACTTGTTTTGCAGGACAATACCACACGGTGGATTGAACTTTTCCCTTTAATGGATGCCACCGCTGAAGCATGCGCCAAGTGCCTCTTAGAGGAAGTAGTACTGCGCTATGGAACACCAAGGCGTGTCATCAGTGACAATGGACCGCAATTTGTGAGTGCAGTGATGCAGAAGGTAGCACATTGCTTGCGGTTCAAGCAGAATCTAACACCACTCTATCACCCAGAGGCAAATCCTGTGGAGAGGAGGAATAGAGACCTCAAACTTCAGCTGGCCATACTTGCGGCAGATGACTATCGCTGCTGGAAAGACCACTTGCCCAGTATTAGGTTTGCAATGAACTCCAGTGCATGCCAGTCTACAGGGTATAGCCCAGCATACCTAACATTTGGTCGAGAGTTACGCACCCCAGATGATGTGCAGCAGGACCTGCGGACCATAGTGGATGAATCGCCATTCATTCCTGAAATCACCCCATATCTGAAGCAATTCTCTACTAACCTAAGAATGGCAAGGGAGAGAAATGAGGCTCAACAGGATAGGCGGAAGAAGGTGTCAGATAGGAGTCGACAGATAGGACCTCAACTCAAAGTTGGGGATAGAGTGCTAGTGAATGTTCACTCTCTCAGCAGGGCCAAAAAAGGATTTTCCAGCAAGTTTGCTCCAAGGAGGGATGGTCCATATGTGATCATTTCTCAAAAGTCTCCCACATCATTTCAGGTGGCAGCTGCAGATGACCCCTTTGTCCCGCTAGGTGTCTATCACTCCTCAGCTTTAACTTTATTTGTGGAGACTTCTGAGGGTTCTCCTGCACCAGTCCTTCCCCTTAGAAGAAGAGGACGACCTAGGAGACAGGAGGTGCCTAAGAAGCTAGAACTAACGAGGGAACAAGGAAGAAGGCGCAGGGCCCCTGAGAGACTAAACTTGTGACGATATGACCACATGCGAGGACGTCCATGTGGTCCTAAGGGGGAGGGTGTAGCAGACAACCACTTTCCACCATCTTTCCTCCACCAATTACAGTGTAGAGTAGTGAGCGCCACGAGGCGGAGAGTGAGAGAGTGTTGTGAACCCTGAACGGTGTTGTCGTCGTGTTGTAGCCGTAAATAAATTCTTGTTTTCTCTAGATTCCCCCTGCTTCTCAATTCACCACGAATCCTGCCACAATAATAAATAGAAAAAACCTTTAATTTTCCCCACAAAAGAATTATTCAGGGAATTTGATGTTTTGACCTTGAGACAGTTATATGTTTACAATGTTGTTAAATATATAAAAGGAAAAAACTTANGCTTCTCAATTCACCACGAATCCTGCCACAATAATAAATAGAAAAAACCTTTAATTTTCCCCACAAAAGAATTATTCAGGGAATTTGATGTTTTGACCTTGAGACAGTTATATGTTTACAATGTTGTTAAATATATAAAAGGAAATAACTTAAACCTACTGAAAACAACCCACTACAGATATGACACTAGAGGTAAAATCTCTAGAAATGCAGCAAAACCCTACTACAAAAAAAGTAGATCACAGTTACAATTTCCATATCTAGTAGTTAAGATATATAATCTGTGTTATAGAGAAATAAGGAAATTATTGGAAGAAAGAAATAACCTGACAAAAAAGGATAAGGTTATCATTGAAAGCTGGGTAAAAGAATACATTTTTGAAAACCTAAAAATTTTCTAGTTTGTTATTTGGTTGTAGATATATTTTTTTTGTTTGTTTCCTTCTTCCCTATTTGACTTGTAAATCCTATGTTAAAACTAAAAGAAAAGTACAACTTGGTGTAATGTAAAATCTGTTCCTCACTCCAAACCTTGAAAATAATTCAGTTTATTCCTTCTACCTATTACATTAATTTTGTACTCCTACAATATTACAAAGGAATTGAACTCAAAGAGATTTTTCTTAAAATCATCAAATAATTATGCGCTATCAATATCAAGTTTCAACCACCTTCATTAATCTATCTATTCAAGTCAATTTATAAATTACTGAAATACATCACTAGAAACTGCTTGAAAAATTAATTAAGTCACAAAATTTTACTAATTCCATTAATAACAACTCTTAAATATATGTCTTCCTTAATGATGAGGGCATTTAAACAATCCCAGCAGCAAAACCTACCCAAAAGAAATATATATCTTGGATCCAGGAAGTGATCATAAGGAATAAATTAATATGTAGCAGAGTTTTTGAGAAGATGTGATGAAAACTTTATAAATTAAGAAAGAAATACAGCTAATTCCAAGGTGATAATCTGTAAAGTAACTATGAGACATCTAACTAAAACTGAAAAAATACTATTAGCCTTTACATCTGATGTGTATTATCCATAAATCGATGGTTAAATTTTAAAGCAATTCAATTAATATAATATAAATTAAATCTAAACCCCTTTGATTTACTGTGGTTAAATGAAAAAGAATGCCAAAGAGTATTTGACAGGCTGTATATCCTGACAGACCATTTTTCCCAGATGATATTCAATTATTGGTTAGACTAAGTCAATTCGAATGAGAATACATAAAAAAGTCATCTGCTTGTTTCATTAAGCTTAATACCATAATACAATAATAATATTTTTTGAGCTGTCAAATCCATTTAAACTAAGAACAATCATTAAATCAGTTGCCAACCTATAAGTTGTTACATGAAGATGAACTGATTTTCAAATATATTTTCCCATTTCCAAAGTAATGATTTCAAAACCCATCAACAAAATAATACTTTAAAATATAATTACTTAAAAACTTTGACTGCAACTAGACTCAGAAAATGTACAGAAATATATTATTTTCCTATTCCAATTATTTGTTTAAGGTTCAAAATTGCACCAAACTACAAACACTATAAAAAACAACAAAATATTGGTTTAGTCTTTACTGAGGAGGCAATTTAATATATCAAAGACATTGCTGGTGTGGCAATTCTTCCCTTGAAAAATAGGTCACACTTAACAATTTTGAATTCTGAAAATACACTTAAAGAAATTTGACAGTGATTTTCACCCTGTAAAAATACAAACATAAATTTGAGGAAAATATAGATAACAAGAATATATCAGTAGCAAATTATTGAAAATAAGCACTTACAACTGAGAGTAAATTTACTTTCATATGTCGTTACAGCCTTCTAGAGAAAGAACTAGAGCTACCTTTCCATGATTCTTGAAGGCATGCTGGATACATCAGTTTCCTGACATACAACTGAACTGACAAATGAAATTGGCCTAATAATCAGCTAACCAATTTTCATAAGAAGGGAGTTTTTCTCTATGAGGAAAGTTGTCTTTCCTCCTTCAGGAAAAGGATAACCCAAAGTTAACCACCTTTGGTTACCTTCATACAATTGTGCTGATGCAAATGGCTCATCCTTCCTTGTCCCCATCTGCTACTCCCTTGTGAACACAAAGATAAATTAATCCAGAATCTTCTAAGTACAAAAGCAGGAATGCCATGAAGTCTTCAGGAGAGAAACATCGATTTGAACTTAATACATCGATTTTGAGGATAAAAATAAGCACAAAGAAGGATGAATTGGCTTTGCTTTTAAGGGAATGTTTAGGAAGCACATAAGGAATAGACAAGAAAATTAGTCACTGAAAGTCTCCCATGCTAGTATAATTGGTCATTCTTAGGATTTTCTTTTCCAACAGGAGCTCCTCATGAGTCTAATCAAATGAGTGTTGTTGTTCTAATCAAATGTTTCTCAGTTGAAGGGGTTACACCGTAAGAGAAAAACGATTTTCTATGGCTTACTGTTTAAAGGAGATATACATCATATATGTTGACTGACTTTCACTCTCTGTATTCAGTAACATGATAATATTCAATTTTAACTTAAAATCTTCTTAGAATGGTGGAATACTAGCAGATTGGTTGTGAATCCAATTATATAACTTCCATAAAAACTAGACATTCTACCACATGTACAAAAAAGGGCTTCATTGATTCAACTATCACACTTCAGATGATGACAAAATATAAAATAAAGATGATTATTTGTGATAAATTCCATATTATGAATTTTGATAAAATATTCATTAACCACATGACTAAACCTGAAGAAGAGAGACTTGTGATGACTAAAGAAAGGAAAGTAACCATAGCTGGTTAAAGAAACACTTATCATAAAAACATGCCAAGATTTTACAGATGGCATAAATGGATCAAAGTTTGAAAAGGATGCATCTCTATTCCCTTTCTCCTAACTTATTTCATTAAATATGAAAATAGTGTAATTATAAATTAGCACTAGATGCAAATCTTTTTGCATAAAAAAGTTTTTTATCCAAATGAGAAGTAAATTTGAGTATCTGATGACTGTTGCACTCATCACATGTATTTCCCCGGTTTAAATAGAGGGTCTCTTTTGTCCTTCCCATTGCATTATAAAGATTTTAAATTTCTGATGAGTGTGGCAGTATCTATACATGACAAAGTCACAGGAATATTCAAATACAAAGCAAGGAAAATCCTAAAGCTCTACTCAACAGAACCCCCTCAAGATCGCACTTGGCCTATCATCTCCTTAGTAACGATCATTCTTCCAATTTCACTCCTCTTATCTTCATTCTTCCACAAAATGCTTCAATTTGGGTGCTATAGGGAAATTTTATATCCTTCATCACCTCCATCATTCACATTTGCTAGCCAATATATATCTTTTTACAAATAACCCTTCAACCCTCTTAATGTGTCTTTTTTCCTCATTACTGCCTCCACCAACTTTTCTGTTGGACCTCCCCATCCCTTACCCTCCAACTGATGGCTCCCACACATCTCCAACAACCCTTCCTCTGCCCCCCTCTACCCTTTCCCCGATTTGCTGTCCCGTATGTCCCTATGTATCAGCTCTTTTCTTGCATTCCTAAGCGTCATGATGAACTGAAAGTTCAAAACCATTGGTAGCAAAGCCAAATATATTTGTGGAAAAGTAAAAGGTATATTTATCATTTCATTTCATAATGAAATTTCTTCAAATCTACTAGATAATACTAATTTTATTCTTAAATTGTTATGATTTATGACATGAACAAGCAAACATCCTCAAAATAATAATAAAGGCATATATTTTTACTTTTATTAAGTGGTCCATATTTGTTGTGAGAGGTAATACTTCTACTTTGAGAAAATAATAAGAAATCTTAAATAAGAATTTGAATGGTTGATTAAACACTCCATAAAATGCTAATATGAACAGAGAAAGTCTTTAGAAGTTCTATGATTTTTCTTTGACTCATGAGCTGTTCAAGTCAAGTGTTAATCTAATAAGGTAAATACACCGTAAACTACTGAGACTGACAAAAAGTTTTGCATTCTATGCATAATGATTTAAACAATTGCATTTTATAAGGTTAATTTGTGTGGCAAGATAAGGTCTAACGTAAGTCTCATTTGTATTAGAATGGAAAAATATATTGTGTTTGAATTTTTTAGAGACTTTCGAAAATATCAAAAGAGTAAAAATATTATATGTATCTGCATTTTCATCCATGCCAAGAAGGGGTTTCTAATTAATGCCCAGATTCCATTCAAATAATTTATCAAAAAAATATTTCTGAATTCGTTACTGCTTCCTAGATTAAAACCACAAATCTGTAAGTCAGAGATTTATGTTTTTAATTACTTTATATCTGAATATGATTGAGGCATCAAATGGAACACAGTTGATATATTAAGAACATATTTCTAATTCCCATACTCAAATGCTTAATTTATGACAATTCAATGATGTTTGCAGAAAACCTTAAACTAATTTACACTTTCTCCTCCTCATCTATTTTGGCTCATTTCTTCTATGCTACCTTTCTGCATTGTTCATCAGAAAAGATCATCACTGACTTATAAAGAATATGCCTCCCTACCTATACACATAAGACAATTGAAAGCATCAAGAGAATTCCAAAAAGTGTGATTAGTTGAGTGAATTGTGAAAGAGCCACCATCATCAGTGAGAGTAAGATAATAATTTAATTTCACAAAGACGAAACTTTCTGACCATAAGATTCTCAGGGTGTTATTTATATACTTTTTATTTAAGATATTTTAATGTTGTTGGCTTGTTTTTTGTCGGGTTCATTAGAGAAAACCTGCAAATTTTTAATTATATAATGCTTGCAAAGACAAGCATTATATACCTAATTAAAAATTTGCAGGATTTCTAAAATATATAATGTTTCAAGATTCAAATATTTAATATCCTTTGTCAGTACATATTTATATATGCAATTAATGAAACTATTTATGCCTTGGTAATACAAACAGTCTTTTTGATAGCGTTGACAAATAGCAACTGCAACAAAAATCTCATTTTTGCTGCAGCATGAAATTAAGTTTTGATATTTCTGATCAATCAAAGAAGTAAATAAAGACATTTTGTCACTAATACTACATAAAGTAATTCATATTGAAGCTTAACCTCTTCTTTTTGGTATATTATTAAATTCAGGTGTACTGTAGTTCATGAAACAACATCTTAAACAAATCTCGGATTCACAAATTTATCTCCAGAAATATCCAAAGGATTATGTTTACTAGAAATTGTCTACATTTTAGATCAAAACCAAGGTAATGAGCATTGATAAACAAGGACATAGAATGAAAAATAATATGGCAATGATGCAACTTTGGTTAATTACACACTGAAAAAAGACAAACAGAAACTTGAAGCAACTCAAAACTTTGAAATCATCTCATGAAAAATAACATGAATTCATGAAACTGCCATTAGCTTCTGGAATGAGCAATAAACTGAAATAAACTGTTCTTTTTGAAATTTAACCTTATCCTATGTTTGCTGAGCAAAGCTCGATTTGCTTATTTGATTGTGTTTAAGATGATCTATATGTTCTTTTGACATGTTTCGTCTGCATTATGTATACCTTATTTCATCTTTGACTTGAAATTTCATAGATGCCCAATTAGCATATTGAAAGGGTGACGTGTTTGGGATTTTTAGTTTTGCTACTAGTGGTTAATATTATAAGCATTCAACCACAAATTTAACATAAGAAACTTAAAAAATCGTTAAGGAAATTCCAAATGTGACACATACAAAAGCCATTTCATTCACAAAAACAAAGAGAACATTATTAATAGTTATAGTGTACCAATACAATTATCTCCCTTATTTTCACTCATTGACATCACATCCAACATAAGGTACTATATTGAAGTACTCTCTCCCATCAGCACCACCCTCAGTCCTCTGAAGATGGAAACTTGTATTGGAATATGTATTGGGGCAATCTCATGACATCAATCTCCAGACATTCCTAACCCCCTGATGATTTCTAAGAATTTACTTACCTGGAAAGCAAGATAACATCAGGAAGAAGAGGTAATAGGGAAATAGCAAGAGGAATAAATCAGGCAAAAGCAGCATTTAATCAAAAGAGGAAACTCCTCCCCTCTAACAGCATAGGGTTAAAGAAAAAACTAGTCAACACTTTTGTTTGGAGTGTCCTGTTGTATGTAAGTTCAGTTGTCATCCCTGCAATAATGAACCGAATAAGAAGAGAAGGATTGAGACTTTTGAGAAGTAGTTCTTGAGAAAAATGATGAAGATTAGATTGGTTGAAATGGTGACAAATGTGTAAGTATTAAGAGAAGGTGTTTATAGGGAAGAGTGGGAGAGAAGGTCTTAATGGAAAATATCCAAAAAAAAAAGGACACATACAAAGACATATTGGTGCATATGATTTTAGAAGGGAGGTTCAAAACTGCAGAGGCAGCCCAAGACATCAATATATTGAACACCTACAAAATGACATGGGCTACCTGAGTTTCATGGAAATGACTCGCAAAAATGGAGAGCTGCTGCAATGCAATCTACAGATTGAAGATCAGAAGAAGAAGCTCTGTATAACAGCATATTTGTTTAATAGTAATGTCCTGTAAAAGACATTGATAATCTAATAACCTTCTCAGTAGTTTCCTTTAATGCTTAAATGTTGATTCAGAGGAAATTAAAAAAGGCAATAACGAAGTACACTTCGGGTTAAATTAAGGTTTACACAATTTCTTCTAAAACGTTTTGTTAAAATTGTTGAAAAAATCTAATTTTTTTCAATAAATATTTAAGCATTTTCATTAAATTATAAACATTGCACTTGGATTTTTAATGCTCTCTTTTAAGGCAGACTTTACCACCTGGATTGTGAAGCATTATTCCAAAGATATTTTGCAAGGAGAGGACACCAAACAACTACATTCGCTAAAATACACCAAATGGAAGGCTTAGAGAGATTCCATAGTTAGTTGCCTTTTTTTTAATAATTCCTTATTCACTGATTCTTTTCCAACCTTTCCATCAGAAAGATATCGTATCGCACGGTTTACATTATCCATGTCTCAGTTCTCATGGGAGAATCGGTATCCCAGCAAAGTTCTTGATTTTCTTAAGGTGATAAACTCAGTTTAACCTCGACTAAGTCAGATGGTTTTTCCTTTGTCAACCTTCAGTTGAAAAGATTCTTCCCACACTCTACTTCTTTTTGTTTTCATTTTACCTTCGTACATATCTTAACGACATACGAGGTTATTTGTGAGAGAGACCCATTGAGCCTAACCTCGCCAATAAAAGGTCAATCTATCTATATATCTAAGTCAGTTTTGTAACAGTTCCTGCTCATGTAAATTTTGCGAATTAAATCGGTTAACATATTAGCGAGATATTCCTGGCATGGTATGACTTGAGTCCCTGAATTGAGAAAAAACCGGGAAACGGCGTTAATCGATAGTTGTTGTCGCGAATGCCCTCCAGTTCTCGCATCTCGACGTCCCATGAATTACAGTCACCCCGTTTCTCGATGTATTTACAGCACTCCGCTATCGCTTCCAAACAGAGGCGCAATTCCTTCGCATTATTTCTCAACCCTCACGGGATTTGGAAATGCTACATTTGTGGAGGCATTAGTTTCCCATTGTGCCAAATTAACTATCGTCTGCTACTTTCAGTTTTTCTCGTGTTTCTTCGCTTTCAATGCGTATGGATAAAGTCGAACACAAACGTGAATATTCTCCTTAATTTGTAAGAACTTTATCTTTATTTGTGATGCTTTATTTCGTTTGCGGTTCTCGTTCCATTACTGAATCTCTTTGAACAAAGTGGTAATTTATTTCACGTTCAAAAAGTACATTTAAAAAAATTACATTCGTCTTTCAGATAACCGTGTGTTTTATATTTCAGAGTGACTCGAATATACTATTGAAAAAATCAGATGAAACAAGTGTGCATTCGTGAACGTCATGGATTACTGTGACATTCCTTCTATCAGAAAGACGTTTTACATCTTCAACTTTATCTTTGGGGTAAAGAATTTTTCTGGTGTCATCTGAGAGAATTTAAATTATGTTTGCTTCGCAAGTAGTAGTTTTCAGTAGCAGTAGTTTTCTTGTCATCTTTTCCACAAAATTAGTCCAGCTTATTACGTTATAAATGCGTTTGTTCTCTTCTTCCTTTTTCGCAGCACTCAAGGTGAAGTCTGCGCGAAATCATACAAACTCCTACTAACATAATACTGGTGCACTCTCTTTCTAAACTTGACAAACCCTTAAAATATTGTGTTTGTCCAAAGTAGCGTTTCTATACCTTGGTGGCGGAATGGTTGGATAATGCCTGGTTTCCAAACACAGGTCCCGCGTTCGAGTCCCGGCTAACCGAGTTATTCCGGGATAGGGCAAGGATGTTTGCGTTCGTCATTTGTGTCTGTGTCCGTCCAAATTATTAAAACGGGTGTAATTGGCGACCCCCTTTTCCCCCCCTTTTGGGTATTAACCAATTGACAGATCATAATCTTCATTTGTGCTTTCGGAGTGTGGCAGGGTTAAGCCCACCATTGACTGATTCAGTGATTACTCTGAAGGCGACCATGGTATATTTTTTATCTGAAGAGGTAAGATAGGTGAATGGTCTTGAGGTTGAAAAATCTCCCTGACCAATTGTCAAATCCGAGATCATACATTTTGCCGTAAGAATAATTTAAAAATAAGGCTAAGAATTAAGGACTAGATTATTTGAAGAAAAAGTCATTTGGGCATTTGGCTTTTTTACAGGCTAAAACTAAAAATAATGACACGACGTAGTAGACCAGCATTCCATTTTGGTGGCAGGGTCATTGTTAGTCCTTCACGGTGTTTTCGCAGCTAAAAACGAAGTTTTTTGCCGGGTGGATTTTTCGAATCTATTCTTGTCTATTCCAGGTATCTGGCGCTGCTCTAACAATCGCTGGATCCATAGTGACGTGGCGACTTTCTTCTTCTGCCGCATCTTCCTTCTTGCCTCTGGCGGTGCTCGCACCACCTGCCTTCATCATCGCCTTGGGTCTGCTCTCTCTCCTATCCTTGTCTCTGATTCCTAGTCTCTGCGCTGGATCTGGCAACGTCACAAGGTCCAAGAAGCCTGAACTTGCATCCGGGAAGAGAGCAAAGGCCGTGCTGGTAAGCCGTTTGACGCCATTCACTGGCGCGCACAGCAGTGACTCTAGATTAAGTGACCTTCGCTATCTACGGAACATTCTCCAAGAATTTGACTGTCATGCGAATTTCGTTTTTATCTATCAAGCATAGTTGTGGTGGTAGTTTCAGACAGGGGGCCAAAAAAATCTATGACCAGCACGTCAAACCTCTGGTTTTACAACATTCCGGCTGGCTTTAAGTTGTCAGGCTTGTACCTCTGGCATTCAACCCTTTAGATATTTTCTAATATCCTGCCGCATATTAGTCTAGTAATAGTGTGAAGCTATTTTCTGAAAATTATTTTCTATTCCATAATGCACTGCAGTGGGTGCGTCATGGTACTCTTCTACATAGTATTCTAGGCACCGGGGACCACCAGCTGGGCTTCAGACTCATCGCCATCCTCAGAGTAGCGACATAAAACACCAACCAGCATCAAGAATCCCCTTTCTGTCCAGCGTGAAAAATCCACCTGCTCGCCCTCACCTTCACAACAGTCGATGTTTAGCAGTTCAGTATCTGCAGCCTGTTTGGATCTCAATAGATCTGCAGTTATGCCAAGCATATCAATAGTCACATAACAGAGGTTTAAGTCACTGTCTGTCACAGGGCGTGACAATGTATCAGCCACAGCATTACATCGCTCAGGAGTCTGAATGCCTCCCCCTGCTTTTGTGCCCACTTCCACATAGCATTCTTCTTAGTCAGTGTCAGTGGTTTGGCTATGGATGAATATTTCGGCACCTAGCGGCGGATCCGGTTTGCAAAAATGTCATCAGCTGCTTCACATTCCTGCGTGGTTTCATTTTGGTAATGGCTGCAACCTTTCCTGAATCAGGCACAATGCCATCGGGCGTGATGACGTGGCCCAAATATTTTACCTCTGCGCAGCAAAAGGTACACTTTCACTATTAAGGGATGGGGGTGAACGATACAGTTCACACCCAGGAAGCTTCGCCTGGGTGTGAACCGAAGCGTTCTCCCCAATCCCTCAAGTGTTCAAATACCAATTTCAAATCAGCCAAGTGTTCTTCGAAAGTCCTCGATAACACCACCAAATTAAATAGGCGAGAACTACGACGTCTCGACGACCGGAGCGGAACGAATCCATTAGGCGTCGAAAGGTTTCGGAGACAAAACGGCATTCTACATCTACATAAATACCCTGCAAGCCGCCTTTCGGCGCGTGGCAGGGGGCGTAAACACCAAGAGTAGAATTACCTCTTTAATTTATTGTTATCGCGTATCGTTCACGGAAAAATAGAGTCCCTAAAGCGACTTGTCCTCGCATATATTTCTCTTATTTTACGTTCACTGTCGGATCGGCCGAAGCAGCAGTCGCATAATACCAATTACGTCTTCCGAAAATGTATTTCCTCTGAATTTATCTAACAATCGAAGCCTAGCTTCTAATCTTCTTTCTTTCAAGGATTCCCGACCTGTATTGCAAACCAACCCAACCGCTTGACATTCTCTTGAATCGGAATTTACCGAAAGGCGATGAAAACGCAGTCTTATCCCTGTCTTCTTCCTTTACTGGTACCTGCCAGTAACCTGTGCGCAGGTCCAACGTTATCATATACGGAGTCCTTTTGGCGGCTTGACGTAGGTTGTCAATGCGCAGCAGGGGGTATATACCCAGGTTAGTGAAAGCGTTTACACGACGGTAATCAACGTAGACGCGCTGGTTGCCATTCTTCTTCGAGACGAGCACGAGTATGGAAACTCATACTCCTCGATCACATCTTCCGCGAGCATCCGATCGAACTCTTTCTCGAGATAATCCCTCTTGGTTGGAGACAAGAGGTACGATGGGACGGAGATCGGTGAATCGTACGTGAGCCGGATGGTGTGCTCCGCGAAAGTCGTCGCCTCCTTCTAAGAGTGAAACGTATCCGACGATAGGGCAGTATTGTTTCTTCTCTCTTTCGCGTTGAGAGCCTGTCGCTCCGAAGCGAGAGCTCCATCTGAGCGGACTAAAGAGGAGTGCACGTCGGACCGTTGCCCCGGTAAGAAGGCATACGTGGTTGAAGGAGCGTCGGCGAAGCACCGCTCATTTCGCGTTAATAATCATCTCCACCTCCCCGATGAAGTTAATCCCGAGTAGTCCAAGTCTCTTCGCAGTTAGGTAAGGCGACGAATTTCGGATTGAATCGCCTACCCATTACGACGACCTCTACCATAAAGGTCCTCGCTACATCTTTCCTCACCGCTCCGTCCGCTTCACATTCAGGACCGACTCATCAAATAGATACCTCAGGTCGAGGAGAATCCTGTGAAACTGGGAACCTTCGATGGATCTGCTGGTACCTGTGTGAAAGCAAGCCTTCCTATGGACCGCGCCAACGCTCAGTAATAGCATCGGTCGTTGAGACTCCACTCTCAGAACTTGCAATGTGGTGAAGGAAATGGCTGGGGCGAAACTGGAGTTGACCACTTTTGCCAAAGAGTAATTCAGACAATTGCTGCGGATGTATCCAGACTCACCACATCCAAAGCACGAGGGTTGGGGACTTTGGCTGGTCTCCGGGCGGGGCGAGCCACTGCGGACGCCCATTGTCTGTTTGACCAAACTTGCCTTCCGAAAGGCCGCGACACTGTGCCCGAAATTCCCGCAGAAGGAACAGCGAGGACGTCTAACTTGGCCAAGACCAGTGTCGGTGGGAGCTTTATCCGCTTTGGTGTCCACGGTCCTCAGCATCGATAATCTCCGAATCGCATTTTCGTCGTTGGTACAGTCTTTCTAGGTGATCAACATCTTCCGACGTGCCGCCATTGAATCGCGCCGTACATTTTGCGAAATTTCTATTAATTGCTGGTGGAGTGCAGGAATCAACTTCTGCACCACGGGCCGATAAATTACCTTGAGCCAACAACGCCTGGAACTGTTTGTTGGTCATAGTTATGCTCGCCATTTTTTAGGTCATATTACCCCCCGAGCGAGATTTAGGCATACGCCGAAATTTTCACGTGCTCGAGAGTTGGCAACGCAAAGCGTGTCGCGGCTATGAGATTTCAGTGAGCCCACAAAATATGAACGATAGATCTCACGCTAACACTGTACTGCATTGTATAAACAACGGCCACTAGCGCAACGGAAGACACGACTGAGATTAGGACAAGCGTGGAAAACAAAAACTTTTAAAAGACCTTATCTTCCCTCCAAACTCCGTAATCAGCTCGCGTTGGGCGCCAGATTGTAGCGGGATTCAAGGAGTTGAGGAAGAGAAAAAAACGTACACAAACGTAAACTGCAGGTAACACTTTAATTGGCTTACAACACTCTCGGTACCACTGTAATAGCGGTACTTACCATGCACAGCGTCTTCCTAACTTGCCATCTAGCGGCCTTGTCTGAAATGTTTTAAGTATCAGAAGCTTAATCCGCGACAGAGAGAAATTTAAATTATAATCAAAATAGACGCCTAGATATTTTATTTCAGTCACTCTTTCAATTTTTTTGGAATCAATAATGTAATCAATTTGTATAGTTTCATGAATTCTACCAAATGTTCGGACTTTGCATTTTCCAACATTTAAATCCATTTGGTTATTGACTCACCAACTACTTAGTCTATCTAGCTATGTTTGAAGGAATTGACAGTCATCAATAGTGTAAATGATCTGAAATATTTTTAAATCATCAGCAAAAAGAAGGAAGTTATTGGGTATGATAGTTTCAGCAATATCATTAATAAATACTAAATAAGGTAAGAACACTTAGTAACTTCCGCAGATATATTTTATTTCACAGAGGCGACTAGTTTCGTCGAATCGACATCTTCAGGCACATCGAAAAAGGAAGTACATGAATTTATATGGAGAGGAGAGGGGAAAGGGGTGTTGAGTGTGGGAGGAAGGGGTGGTGATGGGAAAAACAAAAGTCGTCAATGAAAAAGAATGGAAAGTAGGGAAATGAGGGGTGAAGGGTTTGGGAAAAGGTATTCATTGGTAAGATTGTGGGAGGCTTTTATTTCAACCTGTTCAAGAATGTCCAACCTCCTTCCTTTGTTTACTCTATGGAGCAGTTTTGCCGAAAAATCACTGCTATGACCTTCGCTCCGGAGGTGGACGGCGAATGCGGATTCTGATATATATTCACGTACTTCCTTTTTCGATGTGCCTGAAGATGTCGATTCGACGAATCTAGTCGCCTCTGTGAAATAAAATATATCTGTGGAAGTTACTAAGTGTTCTTACCTTATTTAGTATGGCTCCCTTCCACAAAGTTGAGCTTGATCATATCAGATCATTGATAAATATTAAAAAGAGCAATGGACCATTAATAAATATTAAAAAGAGCAATGGACCAGGTGAGATTCTTGGGGCACCCGGAAGAGGCTCCACATCCCTGCAGCGGAGGACAGATTTCATTTAATGTTGACAAATTGTTTAAGATGGTTAAGTAGCTACAGAAACAATCTAGCATTACACCACAAAAACCAAATGCCGCCAGTTTAGTGCATAAAAGTTCATGATTAACCATGCCAAAAGCCTTGCTAAAATCATCAATTTATTTACCTTGCTGGAAAGCACTTTGACAAACAGACTGACAATATATTAACTTCCCACCTGCCACATGCCGAAAGGCGGCTTGCAGGGTATTTATGTAGATGTAAGTTAGTAACAGTAGAGCGACCCATCATAAATCCATGCTGATCAGGAACTATAACTGAATTGAGTAGTGGAGAGACATAATCATAAACTAAGGATTCGAGAATATTTGCCAAAGATGATTGAATTACCATAGGTCTGTAATTCTTAGCATCTGATTTATCGCCTGATTTGTATACTGGTACAACATGACTTGCCTTAAAACATTCAGGAAATATTCTAGTATATAAGGACATAACGAAGTGAGTGTACAATGGATAAGCTAGAAATCCTACTGTGTTTTACTATCAGAGTCGGAATACCATCAGGGCCAGGGCCTTTGTTAATATCTAAGTTTTCAAGTTTTTTAAGAATATTATCATATGTAATCAAACGAAAATGGGTATGGGTGACTTTGCGCAAGATGGTGCGCACCCATCTTGCGCAAAGTCACCCATTTTCGTTTGTTTACAACCAGAAGGGGGTTTCCTTTCCATCACTTTATTTGGCCGATACTTTAATGAAGCTAGACCGCGAACGATGCCGCCATGCGGACGAACTCGCAACGTCCTTGCCCACAAAGTATCCCGAATGGCTTGGAGAAATGTTCTGCCGGGATAGCTCAACGGACAGAGCACCCGACCGGCAATTGGGAGACCCGGTCCCGTCAAGACTTTTTTCAAGTCCATTCTTCCTTGGGATCATATGTAATCCTACAAAGGGAAATATGCGAAGGAAATTGTACGTAAGATAAGTTAACAGTATTAGAGTATTTTGAACAATCAGCATATACAGAGGAAAAATAGTTTGCAAACATTTCTCATTGAATTTCTCATTGAAAAAGAGTACATCTGGCAAAGAATTTGTCTTCCGTAAAGTGATCACATATTTCCAAAATGACTTAATATCATTTAGTGTAGACATTTCAACGGAAATTATATAAGTCTTATAACACTGCCTAGTTTTAACTTTATATAGTGATCTTATTCTACGAAAAGCATCGTGGTCAATCACAGATAGGGAAGATTTGAATTTCTTCTGAGTTATCAAATGACGCAGTTCAGGCGTAAATCATTTAGGATTAGTATTTTATAGTTGGGGAATAAAGATTCACAACATGTTTAAAAATACTAATGAAGGTATAATAGGCTGTATTGGCATCCATGCCTTGTAGAGTGTCCCAATTAATTAAACTTAAATCAGTATACTCTCCCTCAATATCACATTTTTTATAGTCATGGAATTCCACAATAGAAGATAGATACTTAGTACAAAGGACATTGATGTTTAAAGCTACCAATTAAACCTTATTCATGTCACATGACATGAATAAGGTTATTGGTAGCTTTTCCCTTTTCCTTGAGTGTGATAATGCTATATTGTCTGCTGGGATCTTATTTTGTTTTAAAGTTTATTTTGGCTTAAAGGAAATAAAAATTTTAAAGCCGTAATGTATACTTTTTAGAAATAGAAAAGAATCGACATTTTCCCAAAATTAATTGTATAAATTTTACACGGAATGCCTTTCCCGTTGCTTAACTACTGTCGCAGTTAATTTACTTTAAGTTCTAAAACATTGACGATTTAATTTCGCTACCTTTGCTATGCCTATTTTGAACTGCTTGATGGAAATTCAACTATTTCTAAGTTCATCCATTTTATCCTAATAATGTTCTTAGGAGAGAGTCTGTTTCACCAGCATTCTGTTGATGGTGATCACATTTATATTCGCTTTTTCTCCTTCAATTAAAAATGTGAGTCCTCACATCTTCTTGTCAGTTCGTCGTTAATTTTTTGAGTCTCTTCTGATGAAAACATCACTTTCAGTATGCTGCAGTGGTGTCGGCAGTGGCGTTTGCAGAATTAATCACTGGCTCAGTGTCGCTGTCAGCGAGGAAGCACTACAACAGGGCACTGAGGGAAGCCATGGAGGAATCCCTATACACTTACCCGAACAGCAGTTACGCCAGGAGTCAGTGGGACGTGATGCAACAAAAGGTTACAACTCTCATCTATCATATACGAGCGAATGGAACTGTTTTTAATTTTTGTTATGTAAAGTTGAGTAACACTCAAGCTAGACCTCTCTTCGTAGCAGTGGTCATTCATCTGAAATGACGATATTCCCTTGGGTCTCTTCTGCCCGGAAGGTAGATGAAAGGAAGTCGTGTTGTGTACGAGATGGCGAAAACAGTGTGTTGAGGATGACAAGCTCACTGTTAGGTTTAGGGTGATTGAGTGCTGTACTTCACGGCAGGGTTTTGCAATTTTAGTCCCATTTACCCTAACAGCCCCGAACTCTACCTGAGCAGAACATAGTATGAAATTTTCCCTATCAAGCCCGATGCGAGCCCTAACTTTCACAAACTGTTCCGGAATCAGTCGTTAACATGCATTTAAGAAAAGACACATTTCTTTTAACACTACTATTCCTTCAGGGGTCTACCTCGTTTGCCGACGCTCGATTGATCGACATCAAGATGACCGAGAGTGTTAATACGCCGTCGCAAATACAGATGGTAATTAAAATGTTAATTAGAGATACAGTCAGCAGGACTTCCGTGAAATTATTTATTCGTAAATTAATTTGTATAATTAATTACAGAAAAATTGTGTCAATAAACGAAATAATAATCATCATATATCATATTATATATAATTTCCGAAGTGTCCGTCCGTCTATCTGTCCCCTGTGCTGCCTCCGCCTAGGACTGACTAATCCTATGGATGCATTAATGTTAGGCATTCGAATAAATAACTTTTACATATTATCTGGCTGAATTATTTAAAACTATATTTCATCTAACCATAGCCGTTTTTTATAATTTTGACCGAATTAAAGTAATAAACAATCAATATTAATAGATAAATGAATTACTATTAATATCGTTTCTTCTTTGTTTAAGCGTCTGTCTCAAGCACGTGTTGTTTATAGCAACGTAGACGCTTATGAATGATGACGTGAAAGAAAAGGAATTGATAAGAGAGATTATTAAGAGTGTTTCTTGAAATTGTATCAATTAATTTAGGAGATTCTCTAAGCACTGGTACGTTGAGAAAGTTTTAAATTAGATCTGTTTGTTTCGTCGTCGATTTCGCGGTTGACGAAAATGGATCACTGAATTAGAACATTAACATATTCCTAATTTCGGTATTTCCTTTCTCAGAGGTATTGATCGGAAAGTAATCAAATGCCAGCGAATCGTGTTCGTCTCATATCTGACTGAAGAGGTAAAGCGGTTTTGTTTCTTTATCTGCAAAAAAAATCAGTATAATAATTCTTAGAACAGTTGATTTTATTTTAATTACCACGTGGGACATATATAAATATGAGTTAAGTTCATAACTTTAAATTAAAACTACTTCTGAATGTTTCAGTAGATAAAACGCTTTCATTGCCAGATATTGAAATTTATATAAATTGATATTGTTTAAACATTTGATGGTTTTCACTACCTTCGATATTGTTGTCCGAAAGTTTAAATTAAGAACTTCGTACGACATGGATGACCAATCAATACTTCGAATATTAACTCAATTATTAAACTCGATGGTCGAACTAAGCGAATTTAATCTATGCAACTTCTCCTCCGCTTGGATTTTCCGTATTTCCGCATGGTTAGTTAATTTTTGTAATTATTGTGTACACCGCTAGGTATATCACTAGAATACTTATGAGCAAATAGATTAACAAGGTATTCGATGCACGAAGTAAACTAAAGATAAAAAAGTAAATGAATTGACGTTTATTTTAAGTTCCAAAGAGTAACATATATTTTTTAACATATGGATGACGATTTATCTCCAAAGTGGAAATTCATTTAGATCATTATGCAAAAACTGGAGGGTTGGTTTAATTTCCACATTATGGATAGTGTGTTTGTTGTTGCACAACTCTGTCATTGAGAGTGGTTGATGTTTATATGAAAAATACCGCACTGAGATAAAAAATTGACATAGCCACGAAATTGAAGATTCTGGATAATGATGGGAACAGATGGGATTAAATTCATTGCTTAATTGTTTCAAATATTTCTAAACAGACATGATGAATTATTGTTTGTATGAAGAAACAAGATACTTTCATTAAAATGTAAAATAATCGCATGCGTGTAAGTTTTTGCTGAAATTTAATATACCATGCGAAAAATATTTGCGTGGGATCAGCTAGTCATTAGTAACATATGCTATGTATAAAATAATTTATTTTCAATGGTATACAACATTCATTTTTAGCACCTACACTTACACTTCTAGAGAAAAATATAACAAGGCTCCTGTGAAACTTTTTCCAAATTTATTAATAAACGAAAAACCTTTAGAAGATTGAACCTTAATATCCTTAGTGAATGTAAAGTGTTGAATATCCTTGTGAGAGTGAATTTAATATCCTTCAAAGTTTCCCAGCCGAGGGTTTTGATCATTTCTGATGCGGTGCTATCAATACTATAATCTCCACTAACGAAACGAGCCGCTCTGCGTTGTAAGCTCTCTAACTCCACGATCGTGTGGATTCCATACTGAGCATTGGATATTTATGGGGTATCTGCGGTAAAAGTCGCTGATATTCAAATGCTCACGCACTTCCATTCAAAAAAGAATGTATATACATACTATAGTAGTGATATCTGATAACATAGGATGGACAGCTTTCCAGTGCATTCAAACTTCGTTTAAAGCAGCTTGCTATTCACTTTTTCCTCCCTTAATTTCTCAAGTATTATCTACTAAACTTTCAATCACTACGCTAATACAGTATAACACTATATTTCGAATTGGCCATTTGAGCATCTACATACATGGACATTTGTGCGTAGGTCCTTGGATAAATGCGTCCTTTCTTTCGCCTCGATTCTGAAATGATTTATTCTTCAGGTCGAAGTGACTTCGTCCTAAGGAAGCCTGCTGCAACGCAGGCAAAACGTCGCACAGTGGGCTAGAATCGAAAAAAGCTGGCCAAAAATACGAAATCGCTTTTTTTGAGTACGGACTATGAAACTTTGCATGGCCAATCTCGAATAAATTCTACATACGACTATGGACATCATTTACGCTGGATTCTACGCATTAAAATTATACAGGGGGTCAAACTTGACTAAATTTTGCGAAAAACTTCGATTTTTCGCGAAAATCTTCAACTTCAAACCGCTGGTGAACCCAAACGAAGATAATCATCGGATAAAAATAATTCTATGTTATAAACATGTTCTCTCTCCTTCATAAGACGTAGAATTATAATCATGCTTAAATATTTACACACTTTACGTAACAAAATGGCGGACCCCTATTTTAGAGCAAATTTTTACCTAAAGCGAGGAAAATAGTAGAAAGTGACATCGAGTGTCACGGGATACCTTATACCACGATGTTCTTTGAAGCTTCCTGAAGGGGAATGTGAAATTAAACCTTGCGCATATTTGCTCCATCGATAAATAAACCAACTTTTCGAAAACGCTGCAAGGGCTTAATCCGCGCGGCGGGGCACTGTCCTCCGTGAGGCTCACTTGCTTTAAGAGGAACTACGGACCAACATAATTTGAAATGTTTTTTTCCTAGTTTTTTAGTACTATTATACTCCGTGAATAACTTAGATAAGTATATTTAGTAGAAAAACACGATTTCATGGAGGGTGCTAACTGAAAAAATTTAGAACTAAGCCATTTTTTAAAACATAACCATAAGCTTTTATATCCTTCTTTCTCCATTAAATACATTTCTATTCAGAGAAATCTTCATTTCCATATGCTAAATCCTCTTCATAGTCCATGCTAAGTAGCCCCTTCACTTCTTTACTCATAATCCTCGATCCTTTCGAAGCTTCAAAAGTGCCTATATGGATATCAACGGATCTGATGTTAGAATCAATCTTCGTTGGTAGGTACTTGGGAGTGTTTCCTCGTGAATCATTCTCTATATTTCCTGGTTTCTTTTTTTCGGGCTTCCATCGCCTCTTCTGTTAGTTGCCCCAACGGAAGAATTGANAAGAACCAATTCTTCCGTTGGGGCAACTAACAGAAGAGGCGATGGAAGCCCGAAAAAAAGAAACCAGGAAATATAGAGAATGATTCACGAGGAAACACTCCCAAGTACCTACCAACGAAGATTGATTCTAACATCAGATCCGTTGATATCCATATAGGCACTTTTGAAGCTTCGAAAGGATCGAGGATTATGAGTAAAGAAGTGAAGGGGCTACTTAGCATGGACTATGAAGAGGATTTAGCATATGGAAATGAAGATTTCTCTGAATAGAAATGTATTTAATGGAGAAAGAAGGATATAAAAGCTTATGGTTATGTTTTAAAAAATGGCTTAGTTCTAAATTTTTTCAGTTAGCACCCTCCATGAAATCGTGTTTTTCTACTAAATATACTTATCTAAGTTATTCACGGAGTATAATAGTACTAAAAAACTAGGAAAAAAACATTTCAAATTATGTTGGTCCGTAGTTCCTCTTAAAGCAAGTGAGCCTCACGGAGGACAGTGCCCCGCCGCGCGGATTAAGCCCTTGCAGCGTTTTCGAAAAGTTGGTTTATTTATCGATGGAGCAAATATGCGCAAGGTTTAATTTCACATTCCCCTTCAGGAAGCTTCAAAGAACATCGTGGTATAAGGTATCCCGTGACACTCGATGTCACTTTCTACTTACATCGTGGACTAATAATGCCAGCTGAGTCTCGCATGATCGAGTCTTACGAAAACCATGTTGGTGCCTAGCTATAAAATTGGACGTTTCAAGTAAACTCATTAGGGAACTAGCAATTATATGTTCCATTATCTTACCACTCAATGATATTAAGGAGATAGGCCTGTAATTCGCTGGATCCTCTTTTAAGCCGCTTTTAAATATAGGAGTGACATTCGCAATTTTCCAATCTTTCGGGACCTTACCTTCGCTCATAGATTTATCGAATATAACTTTAAGAAAAGGTGCCGCGCTCTCTGCTACTTCCTTGAATACTCGAGCTGGTATATCTTCGGGGCCAGGGGCTTTATTCGGTTTGATCTGTCGCAACAACTTAATGATTCCGTCTTCTCTGATGGAGATTTTCGACATTGCTTCAGGCGTATCAAAATTATGTATAGGTTCTAATGTGTTGTTAGACGTGAAAACGCTACGGAAAAACTCATTTAAGATATTTGCCTTGCCCTTTGCATCGTTAATTACATTACCGCTTTTATCTTTCAACGATCCTACCGTTTGCTCTTTTCCCTGGACCTCACGCACGTACGACCAAAAAGCTTTCGGGTCTTCGTCTAGGTATTCGCATAAAATCTTCTTTTTAAACTGGCGGAGGGCATCTCGCATGGTACGTTTCGTTACTGATTTAGCTTCTTTATATTCGCTCTTAATTTTATCCGTGGTGATATTGTTTGGGAGCCTCGCAACGGTTTTTAATTTGGAATGTAAACGCCTTTGTTTCTTTAGAGCTTTTCTCGTTTCTTTGTTATACCATCGAGGTTCATTGGTTTGTTTCGAAAGTTTGGAGGGAACAAATTTATCCATGAGGTTACGCATTTCCCTTACAAAGAGGTTCCAAGTGTCCTCTGTATTTAAACACTTCGCGCGTGTTTCGTACGCTGGAAAATCGGATACGGGTTTATTACGAAATCCCTTAAAATCAGCTCTTGAGTAAATATATACTTTGTGTTTAGGTTTTCTATGCCTTACCAAGTTTAAGTCAAAATCTGTAATTACGGCTCTATGATCGGAAAGTCCATCACAAACGGATGTGTTTATAGCTAACGTAAGTAGAGAACACAAACAAATTGAAACGACAATCACAAAACACAACCACCCAAACCCAGACCTTCAACTTCCCAATTGGCAAGTCGAAAAAACTAAGTAGAGAGCAAAAATGAATTCAAACGATGAAAAAAAGAATGCCCAAACCCGTATTAACGACTTCACAAATGGCAAGTCAAGGTAAAGAAAATAAAAAGATTTAAACATCCATCACAAATAAAACCACCTAAACATAGACCACTAACTTCACAAATACACCAGCCGTGTGTACGTCAAATATTTTCAACAGAATAATCAAATAAACAACGCTAAGGGAGACCTGGGTTAGATTCCTGGTCCCGTCAGACTTTTTTCAAGTCCATTCATCCTTGGGATAAATCGTTTGATTTCAAGACGACACAATATAGAGGAGTACTATATGGAGTAGATACCCCCTGCCATACGCCACTGTATTTGCCATTCGTTTAGATGCTCTTCTAATGACTAACATTCAGCTAAATAAAGGCGAAATTGTATCGGGAAGTAGCTCAAAATATTATCCGAGTTTCCTGTACATTTCTTATGGAATAAAAATTAACGCGCCCTGGCATCGAACCAAGGATCAGTTATGAACTATACCCATTAATCCTATTTATTTTCAAAATTTTAGCTATTTAGTTTTTCGGAAAGTGCCCCGAATAAATTTTAAAAGGCCACCCCATGTAAATCTTATGGGCGAAATTTGATCCGCTCTAGCATCGAACCAAATATATTTGCAATAGAAGTCCATTCTTATTACGGTTTAGAAGCTCCTCCAGTAACTATCCCTCGGGTTGGATGGCGAAAATGTAACGGGAAGTACCTCAAAATAGGTTTCGAATTTCCTGTACATTTCTTATAGAGGAAAATATAATCCGCCCTGGCATACGTACTAAGGATCAATTTAGAGATTATTAATCTTGAACTCTAATTACAGCCACGAATACTATTCATATGCCGAATTTTAGCAAGTTCGCTTTTCGGTAAGTGCTCCGAAAAAAAAAATTTAAGACGTCCTATATATCCCTTATGGATGAAATTTGATGCGTCCTAGCATCGATCCTTAGGACACTAGGACAAAAATCTCTACTATTTGCGATAGAATATTTTTTCCTTCTAATGATATCTTGAATTTCAACCTTCTATCTTAGCGGAAAATGCCCTAAACGATATTTTTTAAATCCGCACAATGTATTTAAACGGGAAAAGTACCTTTTCTGGGGCCTCCTAGGTTCAAACCCATGATACCTGGGAGTGATGTCTCAATTATTCCTTAGTGAGAAACTCGGGTTCTCCACGAAAAAACTCGCCGGGTCAGTGACGCCGTTACTTTATGGTTATTTCAGTTTCCTTTTCCATTTTGTATTTGAATATATTTACTTCATTGCTCATTATTTGTAATCGTAATAATGCATAATATACCGTCTTAAATAATCATGCTACTTAAATACCATATGGTGGTCTTCTCTTTATTGTTTTCATATTTTACATGTTAAGCGCCACTAGAACCCTACTTTGTGGACAATGCCTTCGGTTAAGTACTTATTCTACACTAGAAGCTCTAGATAATTAAACGGTAGATGCAGAGTATGTACGTCCACCTCATACATTTACAATATGCCAGGGCTTTCGTAAAAAAAGCAAAGCAAAATATTCCTCACCAAACCAAGCATAATAATCATGAGCTATATCCTTAATATTGCGATACTTTTTAAGGGATTTGCTGCTTTTGCTGCTCGCACACTTTGACTATCGCTCCCTCGATGCAAAATACTGCTCATGTGAAAGGACGAGAATATTTCATTTCAAACGAATTCTCTTTCCTCAGCTGCAGTGCTGCGGAGTGTTCAACCCTGGAGAGTGGCTGAGCCATCCGATAATGACCCAATTGCCTTCTTCTTGCTGCGAAATCCACTCCACCGACCTGTGTTCTTTCCTCTGGGGCCACGAGGTCTTCCACTCCGGTTGCTTCAGGAAAATTCGGAAAGTCGTCGACTCTGCAACTGTCACCATCGGCAGCCTCTCTGTCGCCCTTGCAGTCATTCAGGTATCTTCCGATCGCGGTTGCTCGTAAGTGAACTCATTCCTTACACAATTATTATTCACGTTATCGTGAATTTGTTTCAAACTCTGCTCCTAGCGAGTTACCGCCAGATACCCATTTACCCCAACAAATGTTATATATGATTTTATTTATTTGTATGGCTTAATGAACACAGTTAGGCAACAGGTGGTAGTCATTGTTTAGGGGAAAATAAAACATCCTGCCTGGTGTTCACCCTAGTTGGTTGGAAACCCCTCCAATAACACACAAGGAAAGGGTAAAGACAACTTTGCACGAGAAGACGTGCATCTAGGAAAGATCCCAATGAAAAAGGGAAAATAATCTGACAAGATCAGTACTCGAACCTGCAATCTTCCACTTTCCGGGCGGATGCTTTATCCAAGTAAGCCATTTAAAAAAATGTATTTATTTATTTGTTTCCTTGAAATATTTCTAAACATACAGTAAATTAAACATACCAAACATGTTTTCTTGAACATTTCTAAACATACAATAAATTAAATGTACCAATATATATATATTGCACAGATATGTACTTTCTCCACAGCAATAATAAGTAAATATGCACTTTTTCCACAGCATTGCTGTGGAAAAAGTACATATCTGTGTAATATAATAAATTTCCACAGTGTCACGGCCGCCTCCGTAGATTTTATAAACATACCATTTTTTTTATTTTTGTATAGAAAAGATACATAAAAATACATTACCTACAAAAGCAAAATCCAAGAACAAAAGCCTTTTAGGGAGGAAAAAACTTAAACACATTTTTTTTAATTTAACATTTGCGAAAATAACAACCCTTGGACTGATTAAAACATAATTTTTGTAATAAAGTTGATCAAACCAAAAACCAAAACGTATACCATCGAGCCAGGACCGAATTCCTTGAGATCCTTCCTATGAGCACACCTTCACGTACAAAGTTACCTCTTCCC
Organism: Ladona fulva; assembly: GCA_000376725.2. Taxonomy (NCBI): domain Eukaryota; kingdom Metazoa; phylum Arthropoda; class Insecta; order Odonata; family Libellulidae; genus Ladona; species Ladona fulva. The sequence continues at coordinate 1,907,269 of KZ308172.1, forward strand.
TTTTCCTTGTGTGTTATCCTTAAGAGGGGTTCTCCTTTCCACCACTTTGCCTCTTCGAGGACCTTGGCCGTGCACGATGCCGCACAATCGGACGAAATCACTGTCTTTGCCTACAAAGTCTCCCAAAACAGTTGGAGAAAATGTTTTGGCTAGATAGCTTAATTGGGTTGAGCATCCGCCCAGAAAGCGAATGTTTCCAGGTTCGAATCCTGTCAGACTTTTTTCATGTCCGTTTTCCCTCCAATAACCTCCCGAAGGCAGTGCAACAGTTTCATTATAAAATCTTAACATTCACAAAACATCTTCAATTTTAAACACAAAATCGATTGTGTGGACTTGAATCTGGTGGTGTACTACGGCAGCAATCTGTCAGCTTGTTTCTGCATTCAATTTACGATTTCAAATATTTTACATAGCAATCCTTTTTGTAGCTCCTTCACAAGCATTTCGTGGCTGATTAGAAATCAATGACAATTTTTTTCGAGAAACTCCCCTTGTAACGTGCCCCGGGTTCGTAAAGAAAAGCGATGTGGCTTTTAAACAAAAAACTATATATTCAATATTTACAATGAAGCAATACAAGAAAGAAAATGAGGCTCGCAGCGAGAGACAGCACTCCTGCCCGCGGTCCGGCCTTCTCTGCCCGCCAAACTCCTCCTTTCCTCCACTCGGACTCCCCCTCCACCTCCCGCTTCCGGGAACCTTCCTACTCTACCGGCCGCCTCCGTAATTACAAACAAATTAAAAAAAGG
>KZ308172.1:1913461-1930409 GCA_000376725.2 Ladona fulva
TGTTACGTTCCAGTAAGATAATTTTTTACTAAGTTTTCGTGACTCTGAAATTGAGTAAATATAATAATTTTGTATGCCGTTGATGTGACGAGTAGTTTACTAAAATATTGGCAGCTTAAATTACCAAACATTTTCGAATAGAAAATGAAATAAACAATCCATCCCATTGACGACCAATGCAATTGTTGAACATTGATTTCATGATTTTTCACATATAAATGCACGGGGATAATCAGTTAGTATACTTTTCCATAATAAATGTACGTAAAATAGCTTTCGTTATCTGCGGAGGTTGTTTCTTTTACAGAATTAAATTATAAATTCTATTACAGAATTAAATTATAGAATCTTACGAAATCAAGAGTAGTGTCAAAACCAAGGAAAATGATCATAGATTCTTATTATAGCCGTGAAATATTGATATAGATCCGAACTTTCGACGATTTTGATAAAACACACGGAAATTTCGTAAAATATTTGGGAAATAAACAACCCATCCCTTTGACGACTAAGGCCATTGTTGATTGTTGATTTCAGGAATTATCCCATATTTGTGACGGAGATAATCAGTTCTTATATTTTTCCTTAAGAAATCTTCGTAAAGTAGGCTTTCATGACTTGAAATAAATATTTTAAATGATGTTAAGAAACATATTGAATTATGATGATCGAACGGCAGAATTTTTGTGTGCATAGGAGGACCAGATATATACGGTAATAGATATATTTTAAACTAAATTTACTAGTAAATTCCCCCGTCATGCTTGACATTTACTAGTATTAATTATATTCAGCTGATGATTTAGAAGTGTAATAACTTTAACTTTTGAAAACATACTATGATGACTTGAAGAAATCAGTCTCGTCGTACACATAATTATACTCAACGAAATAGACCTGATTAAGATGATTGCGTATAGTAAATTGCCGTACATTTGCTCCTGGAATTCGCCACTGCTGATTGTTCATTTCTGCAAATGCTAAAATCTCAGAAAATTTCCTCCTCATCCTCATATTTTCCTTAAGAAAGCTTCGTAAAGTAGGCTTTCATGACTTGAAAACAGTAGAATATATATTTTTAAAAAAAATGATAAGAAACATTGAATTATGATGATCTTACGACGGAATTTTTTTTTTGTGCTTAGGAGGACCAGATATATACGGTAATAGATATATTTTTAATCTAAAATAAGTTCCGTCATGCTTGACGTTGGCGATTACTGGTATTTATAAACAACGTGTACAAGATTTTTACAAATCTTTGGTTTGTGAAAATCTTGTATATTTAGTTTATAACTATGATGCTTAACCTGTTCCACCAAGTGACAGCCAACCAAAATGTTTTTATGAACCAAGAAAGTGCAAAGGCATTGTCCATTAGGCTACTTCCTTCCCATATTGCTACATGAATACATGGACAGTCATCCAAAAGGAGGAGAGTAAATTAAAAGCAATGGAAGTAGAACATAAGAGGAATAACCTTAAGGAAATACGATTAATGACAGAAGTCGAAAGGAAATGATAATCAAGTGGGAGCATGAAGTGTAAGAGATCAAAGACAATGTTTAGGCATTTGCAAAAGATTGAAATGAAAAGAATGGAACTAAGGGAGGCGAAGAAGGATAGTTAGAAAGCGATGGTTTGATGTAGTAAAAGATGGGAACTTAAATAGAAAATTAAAAAGTCCTTGATGAGAAAAGGTGGAGAGACAGACCGAGATAGAGCAGAAGTTACCCCAAACTGGAGTAAGGGGAAAGAATGAATTAGAGCCACCAGTTGCGTGTAGCAATTGAATCCAACTCCCTCTGATGGAAGTGGGCACCTCTCAAAAGGGTACAGTGAATCCTCGTTTGGGATTTTCGTAGGTTTTACAACCTACTAAGTTACCTTCCTTTCCTTTATTTTTTCGCTGTTCGTCGGACTCGTCTAACGAATATGGATTCGGCTAACAAATGTTTCATTGGACGAGCGCGCTAACGAAATGCGACCGGCCCATTGCAGTATATTACCTTTTCCATCTGTAAAGAAATGAGGTAAGCACATCACATAGGGGACACCCAAATGGGCTGTTTTTGCTCAAGACTGTAAGAAGTGAGACGTCTAATAATATCACTTTACGGTCTCATTATGTTACGGCTAACGAATGTGATTCCGGGATACGTTATTTTTGTTAGCCGAGGTATCACCGTACACGAAATCGTTTTAGGAAGTGTCTTCGGCGAAAAGTTTGGAAAATCCTCGAACCCTCCCTTTTTAAAAGACTTCAGAACGTATGGCCTCAATTTCGCGGGGAATTTGCCAATTTGAAATGCAAGACAGGAGTGGGAGGAATTATAGATTTTGCACTTGCACAGAAAAATGCCACCATCATTGTTTTGGAGGGATTCCTACTAGAGGTGTATCACTAAACTTGCCCGGTGCGTTGCACTTTGCTCCGTGCATGTAAAAGCGTTATAATCTGAAAATGCTGGTGAACGCGACGAGTTACCTGCCGAAGAAGAAGCCGTAATCCGCGACGTGTGTATATTTGTATTGTAGATGTACTCAGAGGCTTTGATTACCGAGTCGAATGACGAACTCCTCTGAATACCCAGTCGAGGCTCACAGGAGAGATTTGCTATATTTTTAATCTGCATGAATACCGATAGTAATTATGTTATTAGCTTTGTAACAGGGAACAAATTTCCTAGCCGTTTGTGGTACTTTGCACCAAAAAATGCAGCCTTTGAATTTTTCGATGACAAGGCAACAATAGACGGAAAAATAACGATTGTTAACAGCTTTGAAATCAAGGTTCACCGATGATTCAGATAACTCAATCAAAACCAACACCCAAAAGAGCTATTTCTAAGCAAGGCACTTGAAGGTTTCCTTTTTAATGAATCAAAAATAATTTTTTAAAAATATCTATGTTATTCTTTTCCAAGGATTCACTTACGAGGAAAAATGACCACACCTACAAACAAGGACTGCACTCCTGCAGTAATTGAAAGTCGTCAACGATTTTGGAGAAAAGAAGTGAAGTATATGAGGAATTTAAGGAAAAATTGATTTAAATAAACAATTCGTACTAAAAGTCGAGCTACCTTCCAAAGGTTAAGTGGAAATGATTCCGAGATTTAAGAGCAATGATATTCTTGTTCCGCAATTCAAATTCCTTATCTCCCCTCCAGGGTTGGTTATGGGTGCAAATATCCAAGTGCTCCCCACTTGATAAAAACTAGAAAGTAAGTAAAGGATATGAGGACAGTACTTTTACTGGTATATTGCTTTCCCTCGTGAATATAACGAGGTTAGCTTATCAAATGGAGCACCTAAAACCTTGATGTTCCACGGAAAGCGTCTCCTGCGCTCTTAAATCAATGTTTTTGATTAAATAAAATCTCGTATTCGGGTTTTCCTTTATTAAAACTATGTCGATTGTTGATGTAACAATAGAGTTTCTTCAACTCAAATTATTAATGGCACGTCTCTGTTTTCCCCACAGATTCTTTTGTCGATTTTCGCCATTCTTCTGTCCAGAGCAACCGTCAAGAGTTACACCAGAGTGTGAAGGAAGACATTTTTGGTGCTCTGCATTGGTGGATATTCAAAATGTTTTCCAACAAGACCTCTTGAAAGACCAAGAAGTTGTGTTTTATTGGAAAGCTAACCGAATTAACCGTTTTAATAGAAATTATCAGCAAAAGTACTCAGTAAATAATCGTGGATTACGAGAATTTTTTAGAAATTATTTATTTCATGGATGTGTATACAGCCATTATTTTCCTACTCTTCAGTTTCGTCCATTACAAAGGCCCACAGATTCATAGTTAGTGATGATCGCTCTGGTCTAAACCGCAGAAAGGGGATGTTTCAATCCACTATGCAATTGCTTTAGATCCCGACATTTTATCAAGGTGTTCATTTTCGATTTTTAAGCTTATCTTTCATTGAAATGAAGATAACTAAGTGAAACTTTATTAGGGTCGTCATTTTAGAAAATAGCCTAAGTAGGGTTCGTGGAAAAACCGGTTCGTATCCTCAATAATTATTTCATTTGGGCAATGGAATATTGACACAGGATTGCTTTTAGAGGTATTCCATATGGTAAACTCGTGGGACTGAAATTCAACCCATAAAATGTATATAACAATAGTTTTTCATTATCTTGAGCAAAAGAATTTTTTCCTTTTTCTCTCTTCTGTGTCCCATATTATAAATTTTCATTTTTGGCAAATTTTAACCGGAAAGATGACATCCTCGACTGCTATGACAAAGAAACGCTCCGCAATTTTTGGAATTAATTCTTAAAGGCATAACTCCATCGATGGAACTAAATTCCGCCGCCGGACTGTACAGATGTCCATCGTTCTTAAGGAGCAAAGGCTTTAAACAAGTGAGGGCAAAGTTAACTGTGCATAACGTAACAATTTTTACATAACGCATCGCCTATCGCTGTACTTTTTCTAATTCTCTAAAACAACCCTTTTCTACTCAGTCAGTACATGCATGCATACTCAAGATTAGACCTAACTAACACAAAATAACATGTCTCACAGACTTTTCCTTCGAATTCTCTTCACGAATCAGAGTTTCTTACGTGCTTGTCCACATATATTACGAATGGGGTACCCCATGTTAAGTAGTTATTCGTGAGTGTTACTCCAAAATATTTCACCATTACATTTCTACTTTTGATAAAGTTTTCCCTCAGAGGAGCCGAAGTTGGTCACGTCATTGAACCAGACTGATAACCAGTACGAAAAATATCTAGCTTCGATCAAACCAATCAAACCAGGTCTTGTTTATCACGTCGAGTGAAAAACAAATCTAGAAAATATTCCACCGAGATTTATGCAGTCACTAAATTAAATTTCTTCGCTTATTTTGGTGTTTTTTCTTTGAATGTTGGAAAGTGCGGCTTGTGTGACTTTCTATGAGACCGAATAGTGTACGCGGATTTTCGATAGAAAAGGTTCCACGGTTCTGTCTATTGCCCTCAAATAGGTTTCGGTTCATTCGAACTCAACTCTTCGGAAATACCACCATTTCCTCAAATTATTCGTCACCATCTCTTCCGTCTTCTCCGTTTGCCGGCGTCCCATCGTCGCTATTTCTTGCGTTCGTTATCACAGCAATCTGACTCGACCGATCTTTTCTCAATCACCGATCTCCGTTTGCTCTTGAGAAAGACACCAGCGTATGTGAGAACATGCCGCTTGCCTCACTTTTTTTAACACCTTCATTTTTTCTTTCTATTTGAACCGTAAGGTTTGTTCCGAAATCGAGTTTCTGAATACTCGTTTGCTTTACCAGCCCCACTTAGGCCCTGTCCGTGATTCTGAGCGCCTACGATATATTAAACATTTTTTATGCCTTTCGTATACGTTGAGTTACATAAGAATTAGTTTTAGAGGAGAGAAGAGTAAGAAAACGGTAAGGTTTATTGTAAGGTATATATAGGATTTGAGTCGTACAAGAAATCATCAACGAAAGTTAAAAAGCAGAATTTTTGGGTAGGAGAGACCATAAGCATAAAGTTAAGTAAATAAATCAACGACGGAACAAAAGTAAAGTTCCGTTTTTAAACTGCGCTGTTACAGAATGAAATGATTTGCCTGCGGTAGTATTTGAGCCCTTCCCTAAAAATAGTTTATAAACAGAATGTGAAGAACTTTTGAGCCTCCGGATAGCCAAGTTGGCCGAATTTAATAAAAGCAATCCCGGGATCGAATCCGGGTGCGAAATGACCTGCTGTCGAAGCGCTTGGTAGAGAGAGATACGCTGGGGACTTGAAAACCGTGAAACCGTGGAAACGTGCAAAAACGTGTGCGATTATAAGGTATGTAAAGTAAAGATCAAATGTTGATATGCGTACACACTTATTGAGTAAGTGAAAATGTACTATTTTATGGGAAAATATCTGTAATTAATTGCTGTACTTTTAAGCTTAGAGACATTGTAATATTGTATTGTTATGGCTAGGAGATATTTTTATTGTAATGATGTCTTTTGTACTTGGAAATTTTTGTAGTGTACTGTGTTGCTAGACGCTAATATTCCGTAGTAGCCAAAAATATTGCATTATAGTAAATATCATGGTATTCATTTGAGATGACTGTATAGTTTACTATCGGAATAATTGTAATAAGTAACCGCCGGACTAACACCTCTTACTACAGTCTCGGAGCAGCGAATTGTTAAGCCAATCTCTAATATCTAATACATGAGGATTAAGGAAAGGTTTGAATACTTTGCAGGATAAAGTCCTGCGGCTGATCCCAAAGGAATAACAACTTTATCAATAATAATAACTTATCTAATACGTGGTTGAAAAGGTAAAGCGATTCCATTTTATTATTTGCAAAATGCAAAGAACTCAGAGATATTTCAGTAGAATACTCTGTATTTGCTTGTGTTTTCTGCCTGTACCTGTGCTTAGTTGTGGTAGTAATCAGCATATTAAATTATTTTTAGGTTATTAATCAAATTTGTGCTACCTTTTATAGCAAATCAATAAAGTTCAACACTTATATGAAACATTAAATGCGTTGATTTAAATATTTTGTGGAAAAGTACAAATCTTTTATTAGTTATGAATTTCCACAACATCTCGGCCGCTTCCATAGATTATATACTGAATATCGTTAAAATTTTGTGGATTCTTGCTGTAACATTACCCCCATGAAGATACAAGGCGATTGACAGATTTTCAAACTACCTCAAACTCATCAATTTGAAAATTCAATTTTATATTTTGATTCAATGTGGAATGAAACAATGAGAAGATTTGAAAGTCGAAAGGTGGAAATATGTGGTGGGACATACTGGAGTAAAATCATGTTCGTGTTTAGGTCGTGTCTATGCCACACATCCCTCGAATTCAAGGTTCTCTTACTCGCATATGTTATTGCATGAAGTTCACGGTCCTACTTCGTTACCAAATTTAAAGACAGACAATGGATTTACCTGTAAAACCTTCCGTACAGAATCTGTAAAGCGTGACCTGCAGCATATTGATGATCACTGAAACTGCAAATTTTATAAACCATCAACTACAAGATCACCAAGTGGAATAAGACACCTGTTTGTAATTCTCTTGACATCTGCTACGTCGAATCCACTTCCATATAAAATATGACAACACTGTCCAGATATTTACAACAGAACAGTGTTGCTCTTAGATCTGACTGATCTGACTTTCGGTGAATGAAAACGGTATCCATGTTGCCATGTTGCTTGCCAAGCAAATAGAGAATTCAACAACAATAACATTCCTAAGGAAGAATGGACTTGAAAAAGTCTGACGGGACCGGAAAGGTCCCGTTCTTCCTTGGGATTTTTCCTGGGTGCGCACCATCTTATTCAAAATCACCCTTACCCGTTTTCCTGTAAACAATAACATCACTGAACTGTTTAGTGAAACAAGCTACACGAAATGAATAAATAGAATACATTTTACAAGAGCAACATCTGAAATCTGCCCAAAGGAAAGCATAGGATGAAATACTGAACTAAAGCAAGGAGTTGCATTAAACTATTGGGATGACTGCACAATGGATCACAGAGGCATTAGACAGGGCACTTCAAGACCATAGATATAATTAACCTTTGATGAGTGTCAGTTAAGAAACATGCCCATTATTTAAAAGTCAACGCTTTCTGATGAACTATAACTAAGAGCATAATATCTGAGGAGACAATTGAAGATATTGAAACTGAAAACAAATACGAGAGCCTATCTTATGCACGATGCAACAGCTGAGTCACTTCTGATTAAATAATTGGCCTTAGATATTAGATATTTAAGGGTTGAGCCAGATACTGGAATAATAGGCATTTCCTTGTAAATTCTGTAATATGGTCATTGCAGTTGATGATCTGAAAAAGAAAGTCCTTCCAAATATGACAAGTAATTGTGGAAATCTCATGTGAGTTTTTGAGAGATCAATTTAAGCCATTAAAAATAAGAAAGTATGTAATATACAGCTTGTAAATATGCTTCGTGGATTCAGCAAACATTATAAATTTAGAGACATTGCGATAGATCCAGCTCAGACTATTTTACCAAGTAAAATTTCTAAATTTCATGTAACCATCTGATATATCAGCTCAGATTTTAGAACTTGAAATTGGAGAACCATAAGTTACACAACTTCTAATTTTACATTATATTTGGAGCACTAATCATATTGCTTAGAAATTCTAACCCTTATAAAAACTATGTAAATGTACTAGACTGTGTGTTAAGGTGTTGCACTCAAATGATTTTGAAGCTATATTGGCAGAGTATTCAATACGAGAATATCTGTTCATTCCCAGACTATCTCATTCTGACAGATTTTCCGTTCAAATTAAAATGATCAGTTTCCATATTAACTAGCTCTTCTTAAAATTAATCAACAAATCATTAGGACAGTTCATAAATGCTTATAGTATTAATTTTGAGACTCCATGCTATTTACATGGAAAATTACATGTTGCATATACACGACTGGGAAAAATATTAATTTATATCTCCTCCAAAGGGAAAAGCGAAGAATATTTTCAATTTTAAGGCATATGAATAAGAAAATACTGATATCAGTACCGGGATATATACTTAAATATTAGGGATATAAATAATTTTGTTCATCGTTTCAATTTCTACAGGAAAATACTTCGGTATGCATGGTCCTGGTCATTTGATGTGATTTGGATGTGAGCTTTTTATACATTTTCAAAATCATTAAACGACTGTTGTATTAATTGAAGAAGTTGTTCATTTAATAGACTGAATATTGAGTTGATGTGGCGTTGTTTACTTAATCATATATGAATTCATTTGGTTTAATGGTTTGGATACTAGAATTGCCTGGTATTTGCCGAAATGTAAAAGAGGAGCAGATCTTTCCAGTGGTGAATCGACAAGAAGGAAACAGAAAGAACAGCGGAGAAATGAAACAGATGAGAAGCACGTTTAGCTACACTAAAGAAGATTATAGATTGATTGCGAGAAAACTTAGAAGATGAACAACGAGAATAAGTTAGAGAAGATGATCGAAAAAGAAACTCAGTAAACAGACACAATGAAACTGCCGTAGAAACAAGATTTCGAAATGAACTGAGGTATTTTCGGAAGGACAGAGGATGATTCAGAGTCAGTTCGTGGATGAGACATATTATCAACTTTTCCTATGGAGTTAGCTATGAGACATATTATCAACGGTGATGCGTCTTGCATCCCTCGCCCTTTTCTGTTTTTGGGAGTTACCTTTGGCTTATAAAGAAGGCACAACTGGGACTGGGCCTTCAGTCCACCGATGCACAGTGGGCTGGAATCAAAAAAAGCTGACCAAGAGGCCAAAAATGGTTTTTTAGAGTGAGGAATGTGAAACTTCGCATAGATGTTAAGAAAATATTGAATTTTGTTTTTTTGTCTTTTATTTTTCGTTACTTTTATGCGTTAAAGAGATAAAGGGTGTCAAACTTGGGCCATTTTCACATAAAAGGATGTTCTCGGATTTTTCTGAAAAACTTTCGAGTTTGCTGTGATAGTCGTGGTTGAAGGAAACGGGTAAAAAAAATTTTATGCCATATTTTAGTATGATTTCTAACCTTTCGATTCGTTATAATTTTATGCTCAAAGATGGACATCTGTTCATTTTACGCAACAAAATGGCGGACACCTTTTTCAGCCAATTTTTGAGATAAAGTAAGGAAAGCAACTATAAAAACGTCGATGAACTACCGAGTCTCTTATACCGCGTCAATTTCTAAGGTTTCTAAATATAGAATGTGAAGAAACTGTTTCGATTCACCAGCTATCCTGGGATTGCGGTGGCTTTTTCGACCGCGGCATGGCCCGGCTGAGCGCCACTCCGTTGCCTATTCGGCTGTATTATATAATCTTTTATCATATTCCGGCTGTAAACATTATAAAATTGTGCCACAGTAATTTTAGACCATACTAGGAAATTTTTATCTCACATATTAGCAGAGTAGCAGTATAAATAATTATCCAATACACCTCAGGGTAGCTTATTTGTTCACTGAGTTTTATTCGCTATTTTATGTTATTTGTAGCTTAAACTAAGAAATTATTCTTAATATTATTAATTCTTATTAAGTTATGCTTTGAAGGAAATGATTTTCTTTTCCTAGCATATTTTGGTTATCTACAACGAATATCTTGAATGTTGTCGCAATGCGTGATAGTGAAAATAGAAATTTATTCGCAACTTTTTAATTTTACAAAACATGTATATTAAAAATCATGCATTCATTATTTGAAGCATTTTAGGTTAGTTTCCCTACCTCGAGGTTGTTATTAAATATGCCTTTGTTTCCCGCACGATACACTACTTAATGATGTATACATTTCTGAATAACTGATTCTGATAACTTAAAATTACTTTGACCCTCAGTATATTTTAAATACGCAAAAATATACCTGAGTAGCATTCGTGGCCGTACTTAAAAAACATTGATGTGTGGCTGTGTGAATTTTCAAAGTCCTAAAGAACTCATAAAAAGCCTTATTTATAATTGTGGCCGCCCACTCTATGATGCTTCAAAAATTACGCGAGTCGGGAATTCGCCTTAAAAATTACTCAAGACTTGCTTCATCCTCGATAGGAATCTACCCTAAAAAATGAAATACCACGATAACTGTAAATATCACTAAAACAAAACAATTGTGTAAACGTGGCGTTATCAAGATTAAAAATATGGCATAAGACTGAAAAACCAGACACTTGATGTTTACTTTCTTTATCGCAGTTTTTCAAGTTGATTTCAACTCTGTGAACCGTTTTAGAGTAAAATCGCTTTTATAAATCGACATCTACATAAATACACTGCAAGCCACCTTCCTGCGTGCGGAGGGAAATAAATTTAAAAATACATAATAAATAAAATAACATTTCAAATATTACATTAATTAAATATACCTTATGCATTTTAAATGTTTCATCAACTACGCCTGTATTAGGCTTTATTAGGCGTATTTTTTATAAATAATTGAAACATTTTCTGCTAAGGGTGCGTAACAGAGCATATGATAGGGAGAGTTGAAGATTTAACGAAAAAAAGTCTCTAAAAGAAGGGAAAAGTACGTACTTAATACAGCTATGATGAAACAGTTAATGATTAAAAGGATATTTGGTATTTTGCCCAAAGAGGTGGATTTAGGGATATCGACAGCGATTCGTATTTTCCTATCGGAAAATGCCTTTTTGTATGAGGCAGGGAGTGCATGCTCTATTAGTATATTTTCCTGATCACTGTCACTGTCGCATTTCATTCGAAAAATTAAAAGAAGAATATGGAAGAAAACAAATTCCCAAGGAATAATTGATTAAAAAAGTCTGACAAAATCAACTTTTCTGACTTGTAAGAGCAGCCGGCAAGCAATTGTAATAATTTTTTTCAAATCTTTTTTTTTTTCATGTCCGTTTTACATTGAGAATGTTCCTAGGTGCGCGCCTTATTGCGCTAAGTTACCCTTACCTTGAGAAACTGGGTTGTCGAATCAGTTATCATGTGATTCCCTCATTAATTTCGCCGCAGCGGTCCATGTGACAAGGACGCGTAACAACTATCCTGCAATCTTCAGAACAAACCTACGTTTAGATCTTCTCTCTTTTTCTTTATAATTTTATAATCGATCACTCATATTTTGCAAATCTGTGGCCGATATTATGCTGTTTATTCTCTTCTTCTGTAACTTATGACGAATCGAATATATCACGTCTACCGTGTTCCTGGTTTCTATATTTTCAGGATTCTCTTACTAGCAAGGATTGAATAGTATACATAGACGAAGATTACCACTTATGATATTAATTATTCAACGAGGGCCTCTGGCTGCATTCGTCGTCTTGAGTTATTAATTGATGTACAAATACTTTTGTTAATTTAAGGTGCAATTGTTATTTAATTATGTAATGAAATTTTTGTAATGTGTGTGTTTAGTTTAGTAGTTTTTAGTGTTTTTCAATATGTATTTTTTTAATTTCTTTGTTTTAATTTTTTAAAATTTTCAAGTATTTTTGAAGTTCAGATATTTTCATTGCAAATTACTTAATGTGAATTACAAAAAGTACAGTAGGAACGACGCGGCGGTATTCAAAACCTGCTTTTCCTTTTATGGGCTGCCAGGTGATCACTGCAGCTAGTGCTATAACGTTCCTCCACGAAATTTTCTGAATGACTGCATTAATATTGCTACGTTTAATATGGGTACAATTTCAGTCAAGTTAAGGAATATAGCTTTTGCTATATAATACAATTATAATCCATGATTAGCCCTTTTAACTGTAAGCACCAAATTAAACATGGCTACTTTCCATTTTCCATTAAATAACGCATTTGCTGTCCTGGGGGGAGAACGGGAGAATTGCGAGACTAAACACAAGAATAATTGCGCTCTAAATGGAAAAAAATGTCGCAGTAATTGCAGGTAGCCCAAATCGCGGTCATTGAATGAGTAATCAGCCGATTAGGCGGAAAATGGATTATTAAATCCGCCGCTACGCACCTTGAGATATCTGGCGGGAGTCCGCCCAATCTGACAACTCTGTTGGGGAGATTTCCATTGAATAATCTTCACCAAGACAACTTTTCTCTCTTACGTCACCATAGTCCACTTTTTATGGGATAGGTGGCAGCACTCGATTACCTTCCAGGATGAAACAAAATGCGGTCGGGCGATGCTTGAAGATAACTGTGTAAGAGAGATTATACGTTCAAAGCTCGCTTTTCTCTCGACGAGGATGGAGACTTCGGAAGAGAAAAAAGGCGCCCCTTCGGAGGAAGTGAAAGCGGGCCAAGTTCCCAGCTGGTTAAACAAAGACTTTGTGGAGGAGGCGTTGAGGAAGAAAGAGCCCGATGTACAGCTGGAGTCGTGTGAGGTGCGAGAGGCCACCAAATTGGGCGACAACTATTCCACCGTTGTTTACAGGGCCATAACGACTCTAGACGATGGGCAGGAGAGAAAAATCATCTTCAAGTGCCTTCCTTCCAACGAAATACGTCGAAAATTCGCCAACAGCATGGGAGTATTCACCAAAGAAATCAACGTATACGAGAGACTACTACCGATCTACGAAAAGATGCACAGGGAGAAAATAGACTCCGAAGGAACGCTGCCCTGGCCCAAATGTTACCAAACCCTCCACGACGGCCTCAGGGATTTCATAGCCTTGGAGGATTTGGAGCCTCTTGGTTTCAAAATGGGCGATAGAAAGACTGGGCTTACGGAAAAAGAGCTGCGACTGGCTCTTGAAAGTCTTGGACAGTTTCACGCATATTCAATAGCGTATAGACTTGAAGATCCAGAGTCCTTCAAAGCAGACATCAAGGATAGGTTTTACGAGACCTTTTTCACGGAAGAAGCCTTAGAGGGCATCAAATCCTTCTTCTTTGGGTGTCTGCAAGCTATGCAAAGTTTGCTGAGAAGTTGGAAACAATATAAATATGACTCCGTTGCCGATCAGATACACGATTTAGAAGACATCTTTCTGGCTAAACTGTCCTCGACCGCTCTGGCCAAAGACGAAGAAACCTCAGTGATATGTCACGGGGATTTTTGGGTGAACAATTTCCTATTTAGATACGAGGAGGAACCTCGTAGATTCAAGTTCCTCGACTTTCAAATGGTGAGGCATGCCTCCCCTGCTCTGGATCTGCTGTACATAATGGCCACCAGCACCAACACGGAGGTGAGGCGGAAGTACTGGAAACCATTTTTAAAGGATGTCTATCTGACCAGTCTATGGGACACTTTGGAAAAACTAGGGCACCGTAACCAGACTAAGGCGTAAGTAATACGAATTTAATTAGAATTCATGAAAAATATTTCACTCGTTTGAAACAAGCACAAATTATCTCCGAGAATGTATTCCAAAAAAAGTTTGTGAGTAAAGTTTCCAAATTTTTTTGTGAGTAAAGGCTAGAGAGTTTATTTTATTTAAGTTCGCTAGGACTGTTCTATTTAACAAGCCGTATGTAAAAATTAATATTCCCACTAAGACGGTCGCCTTTGAGGACCGTATATAAAATACTGACCTGAAGAAACTTGTTTTTTATAAACAGTTAGTTTTTACACATAACAACAAATACAAAAATGCGATGCATTTTATGTAACATTTATTAATTTGTTACTCGCTGAATGAAAAGACTTTTAGGTAAATAATTTGTAAAGTATTCGCAGTTATTGAATTTATCTTCACGGCTGAGGAGGTGCTACTTAATGAGGTATGTTAGGGAAGAAAATCACGGATGAGTACATCTCCCGGAGATGCTCATTATCTCCATGAGAAATCAGTCTTCCTCAACTCTGAGTTTCCACGTGTCATACACTGCTTCATACATCGATATCAACTCCCCAGGTGTCTAAACGATATGGGACACTTCGAGTTTCGGCGTCGACGGAAAATTACAATTTTCTAATATAGTGCTTAAGGAAAAAATCAACATAAAACAAGTGGCAGCAGAGTTAGAGATCGGAAAGAATGAGCCCCTAAAACGACTTGTCCTCGCATCTAATTCTCCTATTTTACACTCGGATCGCCCGAAGTAGCGGAAGGGAATCGCATAAAACTGATCACCCTTTCCACAAATTTACTTTCTTAGAATTTATTAAGCAATCGCATCATAATTTCCTTGCTTTAAAGGGTTCCCGACCTGCGCCTGAGAGCATTTTCATTCATTACCTATCCAAGGTCGTTTCTTATCATTACTTTAATTCTTTCATTCTTATTCCGTTGCCTTATTGACAAAACATTCGCAAAGGAGTTTTGCTGCACAACTCGGCATAAAGTAACCTCTCTATCAGATAGTCAATTGATTAGCGAATTCATGTTATAGGGCGAACTGTCTTCTCACCCGAGGTTGTAAACCCCCTGTCCGTCGTCGCCTCTAAATGGGCTCTCAGAGGTTACTCGAGCATAGTGGACCGTTGTTTCTGGTTGCGAAAAACTCTTCGGCCTTTCGACATGCCTCTACGACGCCAGCGAAGAGATTTTACCCAGTTAACAGTGAAGTAGCGCATTATTGGGATGCGCGAGTTTGGATAGTGGTATCGATGAATTCGAGGCCGTTCTGACTGTTGGGACCAGTGGGAGCGTGAAGGGCACTCGGGAACTAGGCTCTCAACTGACCAACAGGAAGGACGATCATTGGATTGTCCGGCAAGTACGAGCAGATCCAACAGATTCGTTTTGCACCATCCATGCATTCATAGCACCATCCATGCATTCATGCATACATGCCCCTGTGTCTGCCCGATCCATTTCCCGGCACTTGGCTGAAGGAAATTTGGTATCACATCGCCCATTACGTGTCCATTGACACCCACTCACCATCGCCTCAGCTTGCAGTGGTGTCTTGAACGAGCTACCCGTACTGTTATAGGCTGGAGCCAGATATCTGACAGTCGGTCACCCCTAGTAGCGATACGTGGGACGGTAACAGCGATACGTATAGGTCATCCTACGGCTACATGTGTTGCCATTCAAGGCAGGGCTTCCAAAAGGTCTTTTCCAGCAGGATAATGCTCTGTTGCACTGAGAGACGGTGTTGCAGGAATTTCGCCGTAATATTGCCACATTTGGCCACAAATGACCTGCCCGATCGCCAGATGTATCACCAATTGGACATGTCTGGGATCACCTGGTCATCATGATCACTCTTGCATCAGAGGACTCACTACCACGCGCTCCGTCATGGTTGCTGACGTGTTTGACATGGTTGTTCATGGTTCTCTTTCCTGGATTTAGATTTAGAATTGGTGTATTAACACCTTACTTAATCTACCCTATTAGATTTTCTGATGCTATTCGGAAAGAACGACTAAAAGTAACTATGTGTTTTAGCGATTATTTCCTTGTAATGCTTGGTCGTCGCCTCTCGAAGATCGCGCTCGCTGTTCACCGGAATGACAATATCCTTTACTTCGCCTAAAAATTCTGGACCGATGAATTTTTCGAAAAGCTTTCGTCGGTAATCCGATCTTCTCTCCTGCAGTGAGCTCCACCCGAGTGATTTTATCATGGCCGTAACGCTACTGTCGAACCTGAAATCTCCACTAACAAAACGGGCTGCTCTACGTTAAACCATCTCTAAATCTGAGACTAACCTACTACTTCGAAGCCCATTCGCATTCAAAAAACCTCCGTTTTGACTGTTCCTTGGTTTCTGGAGTGTATTACTGTATCCACGTTTCGTCCACAGTTATGTATCGATACTAGTCAGGATTGCGACGGAGAAGCGTCAAAATAGCCTCCGAGTCGACCACACGATTGCGTTCATTCTCCTCTGAGAGCAAACGCGGCACCCATCTTTCCGAAATTATTTTCACACTCAATGTTTTGTCTAAAATTGAAAACACAGTACCTTGCGATATGCCTGTGACCTCAACTATATCGCATCAGCTTTGATCAACTTCAGTAAGAAGCCTATCAAATATAAGTGTTTAATCACTGCTCGAAACTCACTTTTTTCCATTTTTCTAAATAAACAAGTTTTTTCTTCAATTGGCAATAAAAATTAAACCATTTGATGGATAACATTGAAACTTTAACAGCTATCTAGTGAGTAATGATGCTTACCAAAAACAAACTATATATTACACTACGAGCGCCATCTTTTGGATTATCTAGGGGGTAATTGAACTCCCTCGTAAATTTGAAAGCAGCATTTAAAAGGAGAAACGGACATGAAAAAAGTCTGACGGAACCGGGACTCGAATCCGGGTCTCCCAATTGCCGGTCGGTTGCTCTATCCATTGAGCTATCCCGCCAGAACATTTCTCCATGCCGTTTGGGAGACTTTCTAGGTAATGGGCGCGTGAGTTCGTCCGACTAAGCGGCATCGTTCACAGCCAAGGCCTCTTCGAGGCACCGACCATACAAAGTGGTGTTAGGAGAACCCCCCCTTAAGGATAACAAACAAGGAAATGGGTTAGATGACTTGGCACGATAAA
>KZ308172.1:1975019-1985091 GCA_000376725.2 Ladona fulva
AAACGTAAACTGGATGCTATAGAGCTGGAGCTGATAAAAATTTTTCAAAAACAGCCCGACCGACATATGTCTTTTTTCAAAGGTATCGTTAGAAACATTTGATGATGATGAGGTTATTGAATTTCAGCAGAGCGTACTGCAAATCGTGGCAAATATTAAAAAACGAAAGAGAGAGTCAGCGAATAGTAGTCAAGCAAATTTGGATCTTGTATATACTCGACGTGCTTCGTACGAAAGTGTTGAGTGCAACGCTACCTGCGGATCGGCATCTCCATCAGCTGGAACCACGCAATATTACCAAAATATTGGCCATCAATTTTCAGGAGCACCATCAACTCAATCAGACAGTTCCGTGGAATACGATTTTAGTAAATTGTAGAAGCATCTAATAATTTTTAATTATCTATTTTTAATACCGTTATAATTTTACTTTTTAGTTGTTTTTTGATATTTTAGAATTATCTATTTTTAATACTCTTGTAATTTTACTTTTTTTGATACTTTAGAATTATCTATTTTTAATACTGTTGTAATTTTACTTTTTGTTTCTTTTTGGGTACTTTAGAATTATCTATTTTTAATATCATAGTCATTTCACTTTTTAAATGTTAGTTCGTAGATCTACTGAAACTGTTTGTTAAAAAAACGTGCAAAATAATAAAGCACTTATTGTGATGGGCTGAAATAGTATTTTGATTTTAATTACCTGATAGCGACAACCAACATTTGTGTTGGCTGAATACATTCCCTGAAGAACGTGTTGTGACGCTGTAAAGAATCCTTCAGTCGCCCATGTAGCTCATCAAATGTCGATATGCTCATTCGAAAGTAGTTGTAAAATTTGATGGGACCGTTTCGAAGTTCTTGAAATAGGACGTGAAACGCCCCAGACTCGTTCCTTTTTAAATTAATTGGATGGACCCACTGCATTCTATTTCTCCTTCTTTTTTTCATGCGACGATAAACTAAAAACCACGCTAGTAGTTGCTCCCTTTCCATTTCTTCTACGAATGTTGGAAACTCTTCCTTGGCGCTGCACTGAGACGAATTGATAGAAATGAAACGAAGGAAGCTTAAATTGGGCGACCGTGCCGTTTAAACGACTGCCGGATAAGTGTGGAACCGTTCCTACCGAGTGCCGTCCATACGATGCCGTTTACGCGGCTGCCGGACAAGTGTGAAATGGGCCTGAGAGAGCTGAACTGACTGCTAGAACTGCAACGCTGTACGGATTTTCTGGCTTCCCGCCCAAAATCGGGACTTACTGTTGGCTACGGCTCCCCAACCCCAGAAACACCTCGTGGGCGGAGTACAGATCACAACCCAGCGACCCAACCCTAACAGAAGTAATGGTGTGAGCTAATGTCGGTAATGTCATTACTAGAAGTGACAGTATTACTGATCTTTTAGGGTCCTCTTTAAGGTCGAACAATTATGTCCCTGAAATCTACTGAGAGATATTTTTTAAGATCCGGGTGTCACCACGACCTATGGACGCTCACATCTTCCCAGATGTTTCCTTCTTCTACTGGAACAGAATGAGGCCAAATTTTGTAAGAGATCGGCTCCCCTGGATGCCGCTTACGGAGTCAAGGTTTTGAGGAACTGTTTGTTTTTAATTCAGCTGCCTAGAGATGAAATTAACTACGAGTCTCAAATGTTTAAGCCGAACTTACAAGCAAACAATACATAAATGAGTATTGCTGATAATTTTGCATTGCAGTTAACTTCCGATTATCCGAGGGCGGATTATCCTTGCATTTTTTACTGTATATGAGTATCTATTGCTATCGGGCCTTACGCTCGTCAGAGCCCACCTTAAGAGTGTAAGCTGACAAGGGTTTTCGGCTATGTACTGCAGTGTGTGAATTAGAAAAGTTTCAGCGAAGGACGGTGCGTTTTGATGATTTTCTTACGACCCGATTCACGGAAATGCTATCCGGGAGCCCTGTTTTCGGTATTGTGTGTCCTCGATTTCACGTAATCGTGTGTGCAGATAACCACAACCTGTCAACCCAAAGATGGCTAGCAAGTGGATACCTGGTATTTTTTTTTTTGCTAGTATCAATATTGCGGGATTCCTAATTGCAGGCAGGTTTTGATCCTGGTAGATGCGGGTACAGTGCGAAAAATAAATAACAGTAAAAAATTAACATCAATCACAAGATATTCATATGTAACTACTCGTATGTTAAATTATATCAACCTGGACGAAAGTTTATCTGAAAGTCTAACGAACATTCTCTGAATTGAGCTGTAAATTATAGAGTTCACTTCAAATATTCTAAATAAATTTAGTCTACTTTGTGAAGTATCTATTTGGCTGGGTCAGAAACCGTTTCAGAAAATATCTTAAAAGCAAGTTCTTTGATACTCCCTTCATTTTTGACTTTAGATTTTTAAGATTCAATGGAAATGTTCTGAGATGTAATTAAGAAATCCTGCAACCATATTTTCAGGGCAAAGCTATGCATGGAAGATGGAAAAACGCATTGGGTGATCGCAAAATGTCTTCCATCCAACCCCATAAGACAGATGATGTCAGAGCAATTGGGCACTTTCAGGAAAGAGATATTCCTCTACCAAGAGCTCCTTCCTGCTTACACTCAACTGTGCGAGAGAATGGGAATCAAAGGGTCTCCTCCTTGGGCCAAATGCCTGTATGCGAACAAAGACGGAGTAAGTGACATCATCATCATGGAAGATCTCAAACAGGAGGGCTACATCATGGGGGACAGAATGAATGGGCTGAGTCTAGAGCAGCTACGGCTGGTCTTGAATTCCCTGGGGCTCTACCATGCCCTTTCCTTGGTCTACAAGAACGAGAATTCTGATAATTTCC
This sequence comes from Ladona fulva, assembly GCA_000376725.2. Classification (NCBI taxonomy): domain Eukaryota; kingdom Metazoa; phylum Arthropoda; class Insecta; order Odonata; family Libellulidae; genus Ladona; species Ladona fulva. The sequence goes on from KZ308172.1 coordinate 1,977,862, forward strand.
ACTCGAAAGTGAAGAAGCAGTTCGAGGTTCCTAAGAGTGCCCTGGAGATGATGAGATCAATAATGTCTGGAAGCGTAAGCGCAATTGAAAATCTGGTGAGGGGATGGGGATTCAATGCAGAGGCAGACAAGATAGCTTCAATGAAGGATACCTCAGTTGAAACATTGGTGGAGATGATCCAGGATTTCGATGAAGAGAGCGCGGTCGTGAACCATGGAGACTTCTGGATCAATAATCTTCTTTTCAAAGATACCCCAGAAGAAGACAGAAAATTGAAAATATTAGATTTCCAAATGCCATGGTACACTTCACCAGCGATGGACCTGATATACCTTATGGGAAGCAGCACAAATACAGAAATAAGAAGGAAATATTGGAAGACTTTGCTAGAGGAGGCATACCTATCTGCAGTGCGCAACACTTTGAAGAAATTGGGACATGCAGACCTTTTAAAGTAAGAAACTTAATTTATATAATACCACTAGTTCATGGCTATTGTAGGACATTGGACCAAATTAATTAATCAGACTCCAAGGCCTCACATATTGTAAATTAATCATAAAAATTCATCATAAAACTTGTTAAAAATTAAAATTTATCCTTAATTCAATGACATTTTACCAGTTTCTCTATCACACTAATTGCTAACTTAGTTTAATATTAGTGAGAGATAATTAAAAGCAGGATGGAACTTTTGATGAAAGGGCAGTTTTATGACTGGAGAACATTTTTACACTACTAACCAGTAGCTTACTGTAACTTAAACCAGGATACTTTTGCTTTTGTTAAAAATGAATTTAATATTAAACACATAAGGTAACTGATGGGCTATTAACGTGAATAATTTCAGTGACCTAAAATGCAGAAAACCATCAAAAAGTGTATAATGCCCAATGTACATTTTCTTTGAAGAAGACATCATCAGGGCCACAATAGGGATTGAGGCAAAGTCAGCTGATATGCCATGAAAGTGGGAAAAAGCAACGGATGTAAAAAAAATCTAGGAACTTACATAAATATAGGATAAAAACTTTAGGAGTAGAAGTACAAGTACTATAACTTGTTCTATAACTTCTGAAGTTTTTATCATTTGGTGGCTTCTTTATTTTATATTTCAATATTTTTTTGTTCTTTGACACAACCACATTAATTAGTGTTTGGAGTTGGGTGTGTTAGGTTGAACTTTGTTACATATATAGAATTGTTCTGTTTTTCCTTTTGCTTCAACCAAACTGGGTTGGGCATTAATTATTCTGGTTTACTTTCTGTTTCAATAGCTGGTTGCCATGGACAGAAAAAATTTTGCCATACCCTTTACTCTAAAGTTTTAAGTAGGTTTCACAGTCTACACACAGTTCACATCCTTGAACAATTTTCACCCAAACTCCTCTTTTGCATAAAGATTCAAATCTGCATTATGTAGTGTATAGGCATGTTTACTTCCTACTAACAAGGGGAACACCAGACTTGCGTAACAGAGATTTGCGGGAGACTTTCAGGGTAGGTTCCCTGCTTTAAAATAACATATACTTCGTCAACTTTTGTCACCAACAATCTTTTGTTTATGCAAAATTGGCATTTGAAAATTGGAGCTAGGCAACCACCCAATACACGTACATGACCATGGATATCACAAAACTTTCCATGTAGAAAATATTTTCTCTCAATTTTTTTGACAAATAACTCATATTTTCACCTTTAAATTTCAACTTCTAACCTTCTAGATATTATTGACTGTTTTCGTTAACATTTATTCAAATATAAGTTAGATGGGTACTCTATAATCTATTATGTATAGTTGACACTAAGCTACACATACAGCACTGCATTGCTGTCCTAAACCACAAGCATCATTTGACTTGGCCTTTTTTACGTCATATGGGCTCCAACAGAGAATTCCTAGGAAAAGTGAGATTTTGATCCTAGCTATTACATTCTAGAACACCCCATTTTTTCCTTAAGAATGCATTTTGTGGATTTTATAAATATTTTTGGAATACTTCTCAGGACGGTAGATAATTTAGAAACTAGATACTGTTGGTAGTTGTGCGTATCCAAAATAACGGAAAGTGATTGTATTTCTTACAATATGGTCTTGAGGTTGTCGCCAGGCGTTTTCTGTGTTGCAGTCTTGGGTAGACCATTTTAAAAGAAGCCAAAGAATAAAGCAGTGCCTAACCACTAATTTTTTCACCAAGAGGGATTGTATATGAGTGAATGATGTAATTCTTGCTGTGTAGAACTTTAAAAAATAAACCAGTCTGTTAATTGAAAGGTTTGATCCAGATTATGCAATCAATCCAGATCAAACAGCTTGCGAATACTGTATCAATGTGAATCAATCCTTATCGTTTCAGAGAGAAAAAAGAACAAGTATTTTTAGGAAGTATCGATAGGATATCCCATTCCTTTACCACACAGTAAATTTGAAAAAAAGGGAGTTGAGTAGATGAGAAGATGCAATCTGTATCCATGGATTGGTGCATGACCAGCTATTGGCCCCCGTATTCAATGATATGTAGCAGTATGCACTCCATGTTATCTAAAATTAGACCCTCATTTCTTAATGTCATTCCAGTTTGTTTTTCAAATGAAAACTAAAAAAATATTCATGCAATGCACCATACTTCCTGTGCTGCACTTGGTGTCAGAAATTTTTGTTTCAATTGTTTTTCTTATAACTACCACCCAAGTTTTTAGAATAAAATAAGGAACTGAAAGAGAAGGAAAATAAAGTTGAATGAAATCCACGGAGGTGGCCATGATATTGCGGAAATCCATGATATTACACAGATATTTACTTTTTCCACAGGAATTTATTCTGGAACTGAACTTCTGGCTTCTGTGAACCTGATGATGGCTATGTAGCTGAAACCGGTAGTTCCAGAATAAATTGCTGTGGAAAAAGTAAATATCTGTGTAATGTATAAAGTTGAATGCTTATTTCTAACTATTCCATTTATCAAATGAGGACCGTGATATGAGATACTATTTAAAAGATATTAAAAACTGTGGATGGGTACAAATACTAGTAGAGAAGTGCTAAGTTAAAAGATCGAGGATTTGAAATAAGGATGAAAATATTAATATACCAATCTCGAGCATATTTTTCTCATTTAATAAGGAGAAAATGGGGTGTTCTAGAATGTAATAGCTAGGATCAAAATCTCACTTTTCCTAGGAATTCTCTGTTGGAGCCCATATGACGTAAAAAAGCCCAAGTCAAATGATGCTTGTGGTTTAGGACAACAATGTAGTGCTGTATGTGTAGCTTAGTGTCAACTATACATAATAGATTATAGAGTACCCATCTAACTTATATTTGAATAAATGTTAACGAAAACAGTCAATAATATCTAGAAGGTTAGAAGTTGAAATTTAAAGGTGAAAATATGAGTTATTTGTCAAAAAAATTGAGAGAAAATATTTTCTACATGGAAAGTTTTGTGATATCCATGGTCATGTACGTGTATTGGGTGGTTGCCTAGCTNTACGGAGCGGAAATATGGGCCAGTGCCCTAAACACTGCAAAACATAGAAACCGCATCACTGTGGTACAGAGAAGAGGAGCTCTCAGAGTGACTTGCACATATCGAACCTTCTCAGAAGCGGCCGTGCTGGTGATTGCTGGGACGATACCAATCGACCTGCTAGCAAAAAAGCGCAAGCGTATCTATGACACGAGACCTAGAGCAGGGAAAGAACAGGTAGCGAGAAAGGAAAGAAAACGCACAATGGAAGAATGACAATGCAGGTGGGACCAGGAGAAGAAGGGCAGATGGACTCATCAATTGATAAAGCAGCTGACCCCATGGGTAGAGAGAGCGATAGGCGAAGTAAATTTCTACGTTACCCAATTCCTGAGTGGACATGGGTACTTCAGTCTCTGAAGTACCCATGGGGTACTTCAGAGACTGAAGTAAGTCTGAAGAGACAGAGTGAAGTCCACAAAGGGAGCAATTGGGAGTTGATATCAACTCCCAATTGCTCCCTTTGTGGTGCCCAAAAAGAAGATACAGAACACACAGTGTTCCATTGCACCAATTGGAGAGACCAACGGGCAGCAGTAGAAGGTATCACCGGTCAACTCACGACCGAAAATATAATTGATAGAATGATCGAAAATGAAACGCAATAGCGCAGTTCATAGAGTCAGTCCTGAGAGATAAAAAAGAGAAACGATGTCTGAAGAACTGAAAAGAAGAGTATAAGTGAAGAGGAAGTTAACCAACTATGAAACAAGGACCACGCCGAAGTAATGCGCAAGCGGTGCCAGCGTGACGTCCAAGACGAAGAAGGGGTGGGGTATTAGTGGGTATTCTCACTCAGTTACGATTGTTTATAGAAACTTCAAATGCCCGCTGAGCCCAAATCTGGTATTCTGCGTCGGAACACTCATGTTGCCATAGTATTTTTGGATATTGAGATAAATATTTTAAATTAAACTAATATTTACCAGTTGGCAATACATTATTGTTTAAATATATGTTTATCTGTGAATCCAGCGCCTTAACAACAATAGTAAGGCACATTACAAGCATTAAATTTAGTTCATGTAATCATGTTAACCCAAACATACATAGTGCTGTTTTTGTTTTGCATTTAAATAAAATATCGAATGAGTCATTTAAGAAAAATATTAACTATGAATAGTTGCGGAAAATTAACATTTCAATCCCTTAAATAGGAACTCCTAAATCGTCACCAGCAATAGCAGTTATAGTCGGAAGTCCCGCCTCATTCAGTTGCATGAAAGAAATATTTCTGTTGATAAATGATGAATATTATAACAGGCAGTTTAGCAATAGAAAACGGGAATGGAACGCCTCATACAAAACCACAGAAAAGTATATTTACTTCGACATGTTTTGCAAGCGGGCTAACATCTTCAGGCAAAGTTATATTTAATGGGGTTGGATGGAATACGAGACTTTAAGGTTCCAAGTTTCAATCTCACCCAAAAAGATCGTTTTTCATTTATTTACAGTACATATATATGCAAAGAGAAGAGGTGACGGTTTGGGGAGAATGGTCAGGGTGTAAGGAATTGGGGTTGGAAAAAATATTTAGGAGTTCCTTTGTCTCAATGTTAGAGAAACAAACGATCTCCATTCCTTGTAAGAGATTCAGACGGCGACTTTGATATTCGCGATGAATACTCCTCAGCTGGAAGGTACAGTTCCATATTTGTAGTACTGTACTACAACACCCATACTACAACAGGTGAAAGGACAATTTGGGTATGGGATACCCCCTCCTGAGAGGGAAGTCACTATTGTATTCAGGGGATGTTAACCTCAGATTTCTTCCGATGCGCATCCTTTGCATTGCAGACAAGAATTCGTGGACCCCACTGCAGCCCATTGTATCCCCTCTGTCTAAAGAAATTCCCTATATCTTTGGGTGTAAAAGGGTTTGGAAAACCCAGCCTTAATGTTTTCTGGGAATGCATTCCCCAACCTGCATAGAACTTTCCCTGGGAACGGTCTTCCCCTTGAAACCTTCGGTTTTTCCAGAGCTAAAATTTTAGGGGTGGTGACCTGTTCCACCCGCTCTTTCCTCTTTTTCGTTGTATGTTGTCTATAAATTATTGCTTGTCTTATCTCAATTGCGTTGAAATGGCAATGATAAGGTGGCAAACGTAACACTCTGTGGCCATTAATTTCTGCAAGTTCATCAATTTAGTATCGTCTTGATACGTCTTTATACGTTGTTACGTACTCCATCAATTCCGCCTTGGTCATGTGTTCCTCTACTACTACACCTTTCCCTTTCAACCACTTAAAAATCACTTCTTTACGACTTGCTTGCGTCGGGGCCCTATTTATATGAACAGAGTGGTAGGAAGCATTTTCCATAACAATGACAGGATTCTTCTCAAAGTTGAAAATAAGTTCTATCAACTACATTCTCAATCGGTAAATGAGGCTCGTTACTCTTTTTCTCCTCCACAAAATAGTCTGAGATTGAAAACCATCTCTCAGGCTTGACTACCAAGAATGTGTTTACGCCTTGATTCTCCCTGTTCCTTTGACACTCTCCCGATCGCACATCTTACACTACTGAATTAAACAGAGTTGAAATCGATGTAAAACAAACCTACAAATACGGTAGTGGAATATAGTGTCAATTTGGGATACCAAGTGAAATTTAAATGTAAATTTAAGTTACAGAATCTAAATGACCATTGGAATATCTAAATCTAACACAAATAAAGCGAAACTAAAGTAAAATATAAGTTAAATGAAAATACGTAAAAATTAATTTATGCTAACACAAAATAATGATTTAAATCTACTATAAAAAAGAATATATAAAACTTCAAGTAAAAAAACCAAATATTACAAGTTAAATCACTCTACACAATAAAGACAAAAATCTGTAAATAACTATAAAATATAAGTGAAAAAAGGAATGAATTTTAAGACTAAAAACCGACCTAAACTATAAAACGAAAATTTACCGAGATATTACAAAGAACGAGAATTTCAGCGAAACGAGCTTCCAAGCAGTCACGACCGACAGAGTGATCTCTGTCGCGGATAAAGTTATGCAGTACGACACAAGCTTTTACAATATCTACAGCATAATCAGGATGCAAGTTGGTCGGTGAAAAATTCTCCACTTATTGCTCAATATTCCGAACGCGCATTCAACGTACCTTCTAGCTCTAGAAAGACGATAGTTAAAAATTCTTTTTGCAACTGTCAAGTTATTCCCACCATACGGTCGGAGAAGGTGTCTGTGCAAAGCAAAAGCCTCATCACCTACTAAGAAATAGGGTACCTTGGTGCCTGTTGTACCTGAAAGACATTTTTCTTCTGGAATTTCCAGTTCTTTATTCACTATTGATTTCCACATTGAACTTGCTTTGAATATGTTTGAATCACAATCCTTCCCGTAACTGCCAACATCGACGTATATAAAACGATACTCTGAATCTGCCACCGCCATCAAGACTACGGACGAAAATCCCTTGTAATTAAAATACATTGAATTTGACGGATTAACAATTCGAATATGTTTACCGTCAACAGCTCCAATGCAGTGTGGAAAATTTGCTTTCTGTTCGAAATTTTGAGCTATCGATTCCCATTGCGCTTTTGTAGGAACAGGGATGCATTCACGATACAGAGACCAAATACATTTACATACATCTTTCACTATTTTGCTTATAGTAGATATTCCTAATCTGTAACTGTAGTGAAGGTCTGTGAATGTACATCCACT
>KZ308172.1:1995701-2011295 GCA_000376725.2 Ladona fulva
TTGTCAATTAAAATAAAATCAATAGTAAAATAGGTAAGTAAATAACATTGTAAAATAAAGACATTTGACATATAAATATATAGACATTTCCAGAGATAAAATTGTACATAGATTTAAAAGTTAACATAAGGACTTGAGTAAAATTAGAAATTCTGAGCTTTAAGAAATTAATTAGAAAGAATACAATGAATTAGCAAACAATTAACCAAAACAATGACAGATAAAAAGAAATTCCCTAAGATATAAAGATATGTAATAAATTTACAATAGAATATGTAAATAAAGGGTAAAGCACATAAAATAAAGAGTAAACAAGAACTTCAGGTCACTTATACAGAATGGTTATAATTATAATAAAGCTACACAACATTAGACCTAACAAATTGTTTTAACATATTATTTGAAGTATTGAAATAATCCATACCATTACAGAACTAGTTAGCCTCCCTTAAAGATATGGTAGAAAGGTAAGTAAAACGTATAATTTCTTTGTAAATATGGTATATTAAAAAGATCAGGTTTTCTAGTTATTACTGATGGACAATTAAATTTTATGAGAGAGAGCAGTTCAGAACATTTAATATTGCCATTTAAAATGCTGTGTAAGAATATTAAGCCTAATTGCTTCCTAATTCCTAGAGGAGAGAAGGGGTAATTGTAAGCAGCTCATAAGACCCTCATATTCACCACTTTCTCTTTCCAATTTAAATTTAACAGCAATCATCCTAAGGAATTTCCTTTGTATCTTCTCAAGTTGGAGCTCATATTTTGTATAATAAGGGTTCCAAACTACTGACCCATATTCTAAGATGGATCTCACAAATGATGTATATAACAGCTTAAAACGGTTGATATTTTAAAAGTCTTTAGTCACACAAAATATAAATCCAAGCATCTTATATGCCTTTGTGGCTACAGTCTGCATATGTAGTTGAAACCCTAATTTTATATCATAAGTAACCCCTAAATCAGAAACAAATTAGACTCTATTCAGTCTGTTATTACAAAGAAAATAATCGTAATGGACAGGAATTTTCTTTTCCTGAAAGGTTATAATGCTACATTTATTAAGATTCAGGTGCATAGAGTTAAAATTACACTGTTGGCAAGCCTATTTAAACAATCTTGTAATTCAATACTATTATTATGGTTGTCAATAGGGTGGAGTATCTTTAAATCATCTGCATACAACAAGTAATTAATAGGACTTAGATGTTCACCAATATCATTAATAAAGGAATAAAACAAAAGGGGAACTTAATGAGCCCCCTGAGGAATGCCAGAAGTAGCAGTGAAGGTATAGGAAGTGGAGTCGATCAATTTAACTAATAATTTTCTATTAGGTAACTCTTAATCAGGTTCAGAACATTCCCAAAGACACCATAGGCCTCTAACTTAGACAAAAGTATTTGATGATTGACTTTGTCAAATGCTTTGGAGAAGTCAGTATAAACTGTATCTACCTGAGTATGGTGGTCAAGGGCTTGAGATATAAAATTATGAAATAACAGAAGATTAGTAGTAGTGGACTTGCAACTAGAAAAACCATGTTGCTCATTGATTAAAATTCTGCTAACAGCAGGAGACAGTTTATCAAGAAGAATGCTCTCAAAAACTTTAGCCAAAACTGGTTGAATAACAATTGGCCTATAATTACATACGTCATGTCTATCACCACTCTTAAAAACAGGTATAACATATGCAGTCTTAAAGCAGTCTGGAAAGAGCCTCGTCAAGAGATTTGTTAAACAGTATGAATAAAGGGTACAATAGTTCTTCACGACATTTCCAGACGATTACTATCGTTTCATTTCCTTGTTGTTGCATTTCCTAATGATTAATAGTGCTTCACGACATTTCCAAACGATTATTACTATCATTACTTATCATTGGTGTCACTGTAAACAGTATGAAAGGGATTATTGTAGTTTATAATTTTTATCAATGCTGTCAAAACAAGAGTCCATCTTAAAAGCCTGGCAATACAGTAAATAGAAGGTTGTACTGGAAACAATGGTCCATGATATCTTTTCAAAAACTTTTGAACACTGCAAGGGCCTACAATCTTACAGAAGGGTGCCACTACAATTACTTGGGTAATAATGAGTAAAGTTGTCAGAATGTTTGGAGGCACTGTACATTTTGTTTACAGTAGCACTCAAATTCCATTGGTAATAAGACACTGATTGTATATTATATCAACCTCTGAGTTATTACAGCATATTTATTCTGAGTAATGTAAAAAACATTGTTCCTTAAAGTTTAGGAGAATAAAAGTAATACTCTACATAAATGCTATGCAAACCTAAGTAAAGAAGTAAGAAAGTTAACTTGTACAGGTAATCCAATCAAAGAGCACAGGAAATAATTTTCAAATAATTTTTCATGTCATTAATATCATCAATCAAACAGGGTTTTTCCTCAGTGAACCACTTATACATACGAGGAATTTTGGGATAAAAATACATTTCAGGTTAAGTCATAAAACAGAAAATGAAAATGGAATTATTATACATGAAATAACGATGTAAGAACTGTGACAGTTGAATAAATGTCTATACCTGGATAGTATTTAACTAGCAAAAACTATGTTCACGATACAATTGAGCATAATTATCATGTTCCCCAGTCCATAAGACTGCACTTTTTCTGGAAAATGAGACCTGAAATCAACCAGTGTCTTGTGGACCAAAGTTACGAACTTTAAAAAGTATTTAAGAAAACGTTAAATAATGAGAAAATACATGAAAGAAAATCATCATCAGAGAAAATTAATACCACAGAAGTGTTAAAATATTAACAGCAATGAATATAACATTAATAAATAACTGCATAATTGCCGATATAATGCAAGTAGGCATTACCTTTTTGAATAAATACAATAAAATCTTTGCTATTGAATACAAAAATGTTAGGGGACTCCAAAATACTAAAACAGCCATGCCAATTAAGTTGGTAATAATTTTCCTTAGTTTAATCAATTTCTCAAATGAAAAGAGATTGATATGTATGAATGTACTTATTTAATTTTCAAGAAATGGTCTTTATACTATGGAGTGGCTCTCTAAGGAATTGGAAAAGAAAATGGTGTATGCATTTTACACCGTCATCACTACCACTGTTATGGTGCTGGCTAATCCAGAAGACATGCCTGATATGGATGCACTCAAAGAAGAAGACTTAACTGAGGAAAAGTCTCTTTTTACCCAAGGAATGAAAGGACAGACATACCAGGTAAATAAATATTTCAACATTGCCTTTTAAAATTACCTCACCAAATTCATTATCACAAATCTTTGGCAAAAGAACATAAACCTACTTGAAATGATTAAAAATTCCACTACCATCATGACTGCATGTGTAACAGCCTATCAGCCTAAAAATCAAAATTGATTATTGATGAAATGATTAAAAATTCCACTACCATCATGACTGCATGTGTAACAGCCTATCAGCCTAAAAATCAAAATTTTTTGTGATTGTGATAATTGCAGAATAATTAATGTGCTTCAAAATGTTTCATTGTAATTTTATGCAATGCAGAAATGTTTCTAGCAAGTGCCTCAATAGGGGCAAATGAACTTGAAAGAAACCTTCTTCACAAAAAATGTGGGTTTCCAAGTTGAATCTTCCTGGCTAATAATGTTTTGAATAACCTATGAGTATATTAACATTGTTGAGTGTCCTTCCATGGCGAAAGGAAATTATAAAAAGTCATCCTTTTTCTTATAGAAACGCTTCAGGGAATGGCTTGATGAATTCATTCAGCAAGGAATCCTCTGACAGGAAAAGGATTGGGTAAAATATCTAATACCTTATACACTAAGAAAACCTGAGATATGGTATATATTAAAGTAATTACTCCAACTAACAAGCTGAAACTATTGGAGGTGTAAATATTTGGTTTCCAAAATGTGTCTCTAAATTTGATCTAACAGACAAAAATGGATTTGTTTTATCTGTACTTTTGTGAATACTCAGAAGTGTGGAAAATATTCAAGATAATCCAAATAAAGTGGATGTTACTCATTTCTCTTTACTTTTAAATGACAGTTTAAGAATTTTAAAAGTGATTATGCAAATGTTAATATTTATGAGCCTAAGGGAAATTGTATTTCCGAACAATAATAGGTTGATGAATTTAATTCTATACATATCTTTCTCTTTCAAGGACAGTGAAAGGTTGCCAGTTGTAAAGAACAGTACTTTCCTGTACTGGGTGAAATGTTTCCTAACACTGCTTATCTCATTTTTAACTACAGTAAATAGGCAATATATGATATTCCAAGTAAACAAGAAAAATCACCACCCTACAAAATTAATTTCACAGACAGTATTGAGCAATTTACTTCAATGAAATTTTTTACATCTACATAAATATCTACCCTACAAGCTGCCTTTCTCCATGTGATGGGGTTTTAAACACCAACTGTTCAAGTTACCTCTTTGTTGTGTTTCATTCACAGGAACAATGAATCCCTAAAATTAAATATTTAAATATCTGTTTCTTTTATTTTATGATCATTGTCAGATTGACTGAAGTAGCACAAAATACTGATTATATCTTCCACAAATGTATTTTCTCTGATTTTATCAAGCAAGAGCAGCCTAGCTTCTAATCTCTTTACTTTCAAGGGTTTCCAACCTGTGTCTGAGAACATTTGCTTTTCTATTGCAGCACAAAACAAATCATATCACCTTGCATTGCATTTTCTTGAGTTCATGAATATACATTTCACCTGCTGGATCCCATTTACTCACTGCATATTCCAGATGGGGCTTGACCAAGGCAAAATAACATAACTTTCTTACTTTTTCACTGCATCTACCTACAATAAGGTATATACAGCCAAGCATTTCAGTTGCTTTACTGCTTTACAGATGTGTGCTCCAGTTCAAGTTGTAAAAAGGATTCTTGGGTTTCCAACCAGGTAAACGTTGGCGACAGCTTTGTAACCAGATCTTACCAGGTTGGAAACCTCGAGAATCCTTTTTACACAGTATCCACCAGAAAGGCTTAACATCTTTATATCCAGCTTAAGTTATATGAAAGAGTGAATCTGAGATATTCAGCTGAGTCAACTACATTTATATTCATTCAACTGATTTTTTTTACATATAGTTTAGAATCAATCGTTTCCTTTTGATGAAATTAACTACAGAAAAATCAAAATCTGCTCAAAAATCCTGCAAACTACCCATCTTAAAGGCAAAGCAGTAAAGTGAACCCCAGAATGGTGAAGGGGAATATGGCACAATCTGAGCATCAACCAAAGTTGGTTGGTCCCTGCAGAACTCCCACATCATTGAGTTTAGGGCCTTTATCTTCTGCCAAATGCAAGGGCTGCAGTCAATCCATAGGACAATGCTGCAAATGGACAGCTTCAACCCAATACCTGATGACTGCCATACCTGCACTACCTCAGAGTTCAAGTCCTGAAAAGAACTCAGAATCTCCTCAGATACAGGAGCATGAATTGAAAATGAATGACACTGACATGAGATACCACCCACAGACTAGTGTAACTCATGCCCTAACTGCCACATGGACTACACCTGTGGCTTGAGCCACTTGCCCTGAGGGAACACACTAGGATTTGAACCTCACATCACTTCCCTCCTGTTCAGCTCTTCTCCACAAAGGGGCTGATACCTACTTGATGTACCAGCTCCCTATCAATATAAATCCTGCCCCCCTCAGCTTCCTTTGGGCATGGCTACGTTGGAAGGTGGAGGCATGGGCTAAGCACTTTGCAGTTTAGAGAACCTACTGCATGTACGGATAGGATTTGGCATCACCACCCCAGAGCCCTCACCAGCCTGCATTCCTCCTACACAACTTGTAGCCACTGTCCACTTGCATTCCGAAAATGGGGCCAGCCAGCCACAGAAGGTGTGGCATTGAGCCACACCTTCTCCTTGTCAGCCCAACCAGTACTGTTACTCAGGATTGTCCTCTCAAGCTCACAGATCTGTCCCTCCAGAGGGTTGGTGCCTGAGTAATTTACAAGGTTTCCCATAAGACAGACTGATAAGAAGCCATCCTACTGCTAATGACTTTAAGATTTGAGAGCTCTGCTGGTAAACAACCTACTATCCACTGGTTTTACCTGGGACATGAAAGGTTCCTTGAATTAAAGGATTGTAAAAGGGGGAAAACAACTGCTATAATAGTTAAGATTTAAAACTTGGGAAAAGAAAATGTATTGGATGGTCCCAAAGTGAACTGAAAAAAAAATTCTATCTACTAGTCCAGATGTAGAAGAGAGTATAAGTAATGACTAAAATGGAAAAACCATTTAAAAGTTCAAGTAAAAAGTATGAAACTGTTTGTTTTTAAAATGTTTTCCAATTCAGGAAATGGGTTAAATACTTTAATTAGAACTGAATATTAATTGAGGAAAAGACTAGATTAAAAAGATATTCAATGTCCACAAAAGATGAAAAAATATGAGCTAATGACTCTGTGATCCATTCAGATTAGTCATTATTAGAGTCATTTAACTCTGCTATGAATTGCTGTGGAAGGTTCTACTATGAAATTACAAACAAAACCCTTAAAATGCATTTTCTAAAGAAGAACTAAGTGTTTTACTGCTGTGAAGAACCATATCACTATTATGTAAATCTGTTCAGATTTGTTTAAAATTTAGCAAGTGAAAAAATTATATTTCTCAATTCCGTCTATTCTAGAATTATTCTGGAAGACTTTTTCCTGTTAATAAAGTCAAAGTTTACAAACATTAGTCTCAACTTGTAAAAAATTTTTCACTTTTGAAAAAAGTTGAGAGTTAAAACTGCGAAATAGTTTTGGATATGGGACTTGAATATGATAAACTACTTTTATATCATATCAGGAAAACTTGCCATTCGTACTATTTTATTCGTAGTAGTAGTAGTAGAATTGTTAAAAGTGCTTCAACAGCTTAGGTCATTTTGCGCATAGGGTCCCACTGGGAATCGAACCAGGGACCGCTTTTACTTACAAACTGAGAAGAGAAACAAAATAGATCACAAAATCATTACATTGTAATTTTGTGAGAAAATTGAGTGTTGCAGACTTTGTAAGCACACACTTCGACTAGTATAATGTTTTAGTTCATGACTGGGTTCTGCTGAATGTGGATGTAAAGAATTTCTCCTACCAGTGATATGAAAGGTGTTAGTCCTTCAAATTTGTGGACAATTTGTTATATTATATTCATCTTAAACAATTGGAAATATATCATTTTACCTTATGTAGATCATATTATAATTATATTTTTATTACAAGGTAGATCAAGCCATCCTCATATGAGGAAGTTAGGCACTTATGTAGGCTATTTTTATTTATCCGTGTTTTAAGTACAACATTGGGTTATTGTACCATGGAACAGAATTTTTTGCAAGAAAAAAACTTTTATGGATTGAATTTGGCCATTTTTGCTATAATGGATGAAGAATCTAATGATATTGAAAATTCCAGGGAGTTTCAAATAAATATCACTCCACCAAATATTTAAGGAAGGGGATGAGAAGATATTATGTGGTCCCAATAAATTTCCACAAGATATTCCTGGAACTGTCAAAGTGTTAAATCCTGAAAACACTATGGAAGAAGAGGAAAATGAAATTAATTTATCCAAAGAAGAAAGCACAGGTGATTTTTCAGGTGACTACTTTGACTTTGTGAAACCCAATTGGTTAAAGAAACATCTCACATATTCTGATTTCGGCCCAAATGTTAATGTCTCAACTTAATGAGGACTTGGGTGTCCCTCTTGTTTACAATAGCATATCTTGAGACCGATATTTAGAAATCAAAAAATTTTGCATTTGTCTAATAACAGCAAAATAGGGAATTCCAAAGACCGGATGTTCAAAATTAGGCCATTTATGAACATGCTCATAAAATCATTTTGCCAATGGGGTTTCATCCACAAAGATTTTTCGATAGATGAAGCCATGGTAAAGTACTTTGGACACAATCTAGCAAAACAATTTATAGAAGAACAGTCATTTCAGTATGCTTCACGGTATTGCTACATCTTTGATGTGCACTGTGGAAAAAATCACAACAAACCAAAAGATTCCAAACCATCTGTTTGTGCACGAGTGTGATCAATTTAATGAACAATGTACCAATCCACTCGAATCACACCTATTTTGATAATTATTTCATCACGTGTTATTGGTATACCTCAAAAAGAAAAAAATCAGACCAATGGAGACTGTTACAGATAATCAAATACATAGTTATCCTACTATGTCTTCAAAGGATATGAAGAAGAACAGAGGAGCCTACAACTACTGTTTTGACAAGAATAACGAAATAATGTGTGTAAAGTTGAAATATAATTATGTCTGTTCTATTCTCACAAATTATCCCTTTGTTTAACCAATAAGTTATGTGAAACTATGGTCAAAAGTAGAAAAGGTGAGAATTAACATTCCACAGCTGACATTACTCAATGCATAAAATGGGCGGTGCAGTGCAGGCATGGGTGGTGTAGATACCAATGGATCAGTTTGTACAGAATAGCAGTAAAAGGGAAAAACTGGTGGTGGGTTTTATTCACATATATGCTGGAAATGAGTCACCAAATACTCAATACTACTCGTAAAACTCATAAAATTACTGAAAATGAAAAAATGGATCAATTAGACTTTTGTCATAGTATCATCAAAGTTACCTAAGAGATGCTAGGACAAATAAATGAAATACAAGATGCAAAAGCAGTAGTAATCTACATTTGAGTAACGACAATCACATTCCAGAAAAACTAGAACAACAATTAAGGTGTTGTTTCTGTCACATGAAAGCTAGATGGTCTTGTAAAAAATGTAAAAAGACATTGTGTTTGGAAAAAGGTTGCTCTGAAAAATACTATACAACTGCCTAACGTCCTCTTTTGGAGATGGCCTTTTTAATAATGATTAAATAAATTCTACTAATTTCTGTACATATATTGTTTTATTTTGCATTTTTCTACCCATAGAATGAATAATAACAATTGTCTTCCAACCATTACCTTGCCGGTGTTAATGGGTTAACATTTCCCAAACATATGCTCTAATTGAGATTGTCAGCCAGATGGTCAAATTTTGTCTCTAATAAGCAAAACAGTAATCATCATCAAAATAACAAACAGAAAACTTAAGATTTTCCACTTGAGTAGATGTATATTTTTGTACTTGAATAAATGAAAATTTGTATGCTTGAAAAACTATAAAAAGAAGCCCTAAGGCATCTTTAGGAGCAAACATTAATGTAAAACTCAGTCTTTGTTTTAGGGAAACACAGAAATAATACGCTTATAAATGATTCTAAGAGGAAGAATAAAAAATACAAGTTAAATTCATTTAAATGTAATTTTTTTACGGCCAAACATTGATCTAAATTTGATGAAACACAAATAAAAAAGACAAAATTGAGGAATTGAGCAGTTTTGCTATTCCTCCAGTTTATCATTGGCATACATACACACATTTTTCAACAAAACACCATTATACCAATTTAAATAATATGTTTGACCATATANTATATATATATAATGAATGACAGCAACTTCATTGAGGTATGTATGACTCCTTTGCAAAGTCAAAGGGTCATACATGAGAGATATTTCTTAAAGTGTAGACATCTCTAAAACTTCACAGGTTCACATGTTACACAAATTTCCATGATTAGAAAATGATTCAAATTATCTCATAATTCCATAAGTTCTCCAAAACAATTAAAAGTTTATACCTTCAGCATAATGGATAAAATTACTTGTATAACCTAATTAAAACTCAAACATCTTAAAGCCATAAAAGGAGAGAACAAAACTGGAATTAATAAAAGGAACCCAAAACAGGTATCCTAAGATTCTTAAATTTATTAAGAAATGTATATCTCAGGTCACGTCCCTTATACCTCCATCTTCAATCTGGAAGGAAACAAAATAAACAATGAATTTTTTTAACCAAAGTGCACAGATTGTGGGACTAATCTCTCTCACAACAATGAAGAAAATTATGAAAATTTTAATCTTCAGTCGTACACTTTTTGATAAGACAATAAAAAAGCTAAAACCCATTATACAAACAATGAGACCAATCAAATGATTAAAATAAATATAAATTTTAGGATTTTAGTTGCAATTTTTAGTAGCTTTTCACATTATTTTTCTCTCTTTAAATTACTATTATTACTTAAGTTGCTTCCTAAAATTTTTACACACATGAAGTTTTTATTTCATTAACACTTGGAAAAACCTTTATAAAATATGGCATATTTTGAGAATACATACAGAAATAAAAATTTCAGTATAAAATTCTTAAAACTCTCTTTGAGCACTTTTTCATTTTGCCTTTAACCAAACACAAACATATTGAATATAATTTCAATTGACAGACAAAATAACCACCAACTATTAAGTAATAAATCTGTTTTGTCAAAGAACATGTTTTTACTTTCACAATGAGAGAGACAATTCTTTGAAATTCAAAAGGAGAGAAAGTACAGTGTTCAATAACTGTAAAGAATTTACATCAAAACTGAAAAAAATAACTAACACTCATCTAAGAGATAATATAGAGCATCTTAGAAAAAGGAGTAAAAAAAGTTTACCTGGAACATAGCTGATGCTTCTGGAAGCACAGAACTTTTAGTAATCATAAGCAGGTATGGAGTTTCTCTGTGACAAATATTTGATAGTGTTGGTGGAGCACACCCAAGCATAAGACGGTTGCCAACAAGGTGAGTAAAACTATCTCCAAGAGATGGGACAAGGAAACCCTTTGATACACTTCCATCTTCATGTGAAAATTCCAGGAATGTGGTGAGGTGGTTGGTCACTATTACCTTGGGAGTAAAAACAGATTCCCTTCATTCTAGCTGATCATCATGGAACATTTGGCCCTTGGTGTACTGCATAAGTATCATACAGACCCAGACTGCATTTGTAAACAAAATAAGAGGACAGGTTCTCAAAGAAGTTTGCAAACTGCTAAATTTGATTTCTACTAACAGTTGTTAATAATATGACTTAATCTAGAATGCAAGTGAACATTCAGCAAGGGTTTTCAGGGAACTAATGAATCAATGAAAGAGAGAATCTTTCTCAAAGGGAAAAAGACCTATTAAACTGCATCAAAATTTTAGATTTTGGAAAAAGTTCTAAAACTAACAAATAGGAAATCAAGGGAGAAAATCTCTAATGACACAATAAAATTGGTTAACAGAGCAACTGTGCTATATCTTATCACAAAATTCATAGAAATTTTAAACGGTAATTCAAATAAACAATAAAACACAATAGTAGAAAATATTCCTCATGATTGGACAAAGGCAATCATGATTCGTATACATAAAAGAGATTCTATAAATTCCAAACTATAGGCCAATTATCCTTATTTCACAAGTTTGTTAACTAATTAGGAAAATTATGGCTGGTTTCATTAATGTATTTTTTGAAAGAAAATGACTGGCCTTGTACGAGGGCTGTATGATAAGTACCTGTGTTTAGCAACTGATGGAAACACTGACACAAATGTGTATGCCATAACTTAACGCCATCTTTAGATTTATGACTGTCAAAATTTCAGACAGATTAATCAAGTAGTTTTGTTTTGATAGCAGTTGAAAGTAGTCAAGTTCGCGTTTGCTTGCCACCATGGAGAAAGAGCAATATCGATCAGTGATTCGATTTCAGTTCAGTTTGAAGTTGCATGCAGTTTATAAGGACCATGCACCTTCAATGACTACCATCAGATATTGGTTTAATGAATTCAAGCGTGGCCGAACATCCGTTTTTGATGAAGAGCGCCCAGGCCGTCCGATTGAGGTGACTACGGAGGATATGGTTAACAAAGTCCATGATATCGTGCTAGCAGGTCACTGTGTGAAAATCAGAGAGATTGCTGACATTGTAAACATCTCAACTGAACGCATACAAAGTATCCTACATGAAAAATTGGGCATGAAAAAGCTATCGGCAAGATGAATGCCACGTTTGCTCACAGTAGAGCAAAAACGTAATTGCTTGACAACTTCAGAACACTGTTTGGACATGTTTAAGTGCAATCCGAAAGAGTTTCTATGGCGTTTCATGACTGCTGATGAAACATGGATCCATTACTACATGCAAGAAATGAAAGAACAGTCAAAACAGTGGATTTCACCTGGCAAACCTGCTCCAAAGAAAGCAAAAGCAAGACAATCATGAGGCAGTACTATTGGACTGATTCAATGCTGAATTGAGGAAAAAAAGGCCCCATTTGGCAAAGAAAAAAGTGCTCTTCCATCATGACAATGCACCACCACACGCCACAGCAAAACTGGTCAAATTACAGTACAAATTGCTACCTCATCCACCTCATTCTCCAGATTAGGCCCCATGCGATTTCTTTTTGTTTGCAAACATGAAAAATGGTTTTGGGGAAAGCAATTCATGTCAAACAAGGAATTCATTTCCACAACAGAGGTCTATTTTGCAGAGTTCGACAAAATGTATTTTTTGGATGGCTTGAAACAGTTAGAATATTGCTGGACTAAATGTATTGAGTTGAAAGGAGACTATATTGAGAAATAAATTTAAAAGAAGTTAAAAAAATGCATTTTCTTGCCTAACACAGGTACTTATCATACAGCCCTCATAAGAGGCAGTACAGATTGCAGAAACCAAAGATTTCAAAATTGATGCGGTTATTATTGATTTAGCTAATAAATGTGGTAAGCTTCACCACTAGTGGCAAAAATATGTAATTTGGATAATAGATTGGATTCTAAATTTTTCTGAAAAAGAGAACATAGAAACCAAGAATCGGATATACAAATCTGCTGTTGCTAATGAGGCAATGTTATTTCAAGTATTCAACAAAGCCAATCCAAATCTCTCAATAAACATTAAATCCAAAATCAAACTCTTTGTCAACTGCCCCTGCCCCTGGGTAGCACATTTGCCCCTCAACAAAACAGTCTAGGGTTCAATTCCTGATGGGGCAATAATGTTGACCCAATACTGAAAAATTTGGAAAGAAATTTTGTTCTGTGAAAGAACTTACAGTGAATTGCTTTTGTATCAGCAGTGAATGGTTTCTTTGGAAAGGGGGACAACTCACAAATGTTAGAGGACAATCTTTTCGAAAATTACAAGAATATGGGAGGGCAAATGTCACTGGAGATCCAATTTCTTCATTCACCTCTGGACATCTTCCCACAGAACTTGGGCAATGGCAGTGACAAACAGATTGGAGCTATTTGCAAGTTTCTAGTAAGGGAAGGCATAACATCACACAAACAACAGAAGTCACCAGCAAAAAAAGGATTCATGAAATTTTTAGCAGACTTTTTGGATTTATGTTTCCATTGTTATTGGTAAGTTTAACGTTCTTTTGCGCCTCTTATAGAATCTACAAATAACATTTCAGTTTCAATAAACTATATCTCTACACAGTATCTGTGCTCTATATAAAATTGAAGAAATAATAACAAATTTACTCTAAAATGATATTTGTAATAAAGGCAAATAAGTGTAAAATGACAGAAAAGAGGAAAGTTAAGGTGACAAAGGTTCTTGGTGGAGCACTTTTGAGTTCACATCTGGAATCAGTGATCTAAATTAATAAAGAACAGCTATTACTATCCATGTTACAGAAAATAGTGAAAATTTGTTATAATATTCACATCAACCAGCTCACTACTGATATATACTACTCCTAAATATTATCACCTTTGTCAATGGGTTTGCCCACCTGTGCTCTTGAGGCATTACATAACAAACTTAATATGCATTTCTCAAAAGAGACCTAACATTGTAATTGAGAAGGCTTAAAAATAACATACCTAATTTTCAATAAGTTCAAAAGTAACAATTTACAATTGGTTAAAGTTGTTTTTTAAGTTCTAGAATGGTTGCAAACAAACATGTGTATACATACATACTTGATACATAAACATGCATAAAATTTTTTAAGTAAAGAGACCTCAACACTTAAAAGAAAATATAAAAAATAAAAATACTAACAGCAATGTTAAATTTTGAAGATAATGATTGAAGATCCAGCATTAGGCGGTAAATTAATCTAGTCCTGTTCTGAAATGTGATAGCTCCATAACGAAAAGTGAAAGGTAGGTTGTCAACAACAATGAGTCGAACCTGTTGATGAAAGCACCATGAGAAATTAATAAAAACATGCATAAAACATATGCATATTATGGAAATTATAATTTAAAATCAAGATGAGAAAAATATATATACTTAACTTGTCATTATTGCTCAAAAAAGCCTCAAGAGTAGAAACAGTGGCTAGAAGCTCATTATAACAGTTTATTTCCATGTAATGTACACCATTTAAGACATGCTCTACATTAAAATTTGAACTGGATTCCTTTTTGGTACTTCCAGTAAACAACGTCTGACAGTAATCACAGCAAGATTCTGCAATTTCTAAAGGAATAAAATACTATACTACTAAATTAAAGCATGTTGGTACAGAATTTCACAAAAACTTTAATCAGTCGCAATTGCAATGAACAATTTGTTTGAGGGAACACTTACAGCTCCCTAGTTATTACATGACTTTTGGGGCAGTCACTGCTATAAAACAAACCCATCAGAACAAACAACAAAATGTAAGCTCTGATAATTACAAAGACAATCCAAAGAATATTCAAAATATAAAGAAATTTTAATGTAAACAATGTAACAATATGCAGAAAATTGTAACCAAGGAAGAAATACAATATGAAATGAGACACAATGAACTATGCTTTTTCAAACTGCCAGTGAGAATAATTCCCTGTGAAATTCTTCATGCAGAAGGAAAATTGCTTTAGGAGCTAACATTGATCAGCTGCACCATAATAAAAAAGGATGAATATGAATTACGGTAATAAATACTTGGTATGTTTCCCCAAAGTAAGACCAGGTTGTATATTAAATTTTGCCCCTAAAGATACCTTAGCGCTTATTTTTAAGGCCTAACTATTTACTTCCAGTGCTGAGGCCATTAAAGATATTCAACACATGGAAATTGTTAATGGTTTTCTACACACTGTTACAGCACTTTTGTCTGTCATTCATTTAAAGCATTAATGACAAAAATATTATTTATACGTTCATTACTAAATTTGTCCATCTTGCCAATGATCTCAATTAGAGCTTATAGTTGATGAAGGGCTTACATTAAGAACAATCTAAAAATCATGTTAGGACTTATCTTTTGGTTAGGATAGGGAACATTTCCAGGGAAACACTGTATTTTCTGGAAGAGATGACTTTTAAGTTTCAATTTTGCCCAAATTAAGATTTTATTTATTTATATAATAGTATCTCTTATACAAATACATGTAATTCTACAGTCACCTGGGCAGAGGAGAGAGAGGTTACCTAAGAATGGGAGGCCATGAAAAGCACAGGTTCAATCTAAACTAAGAAGACTTTGACTATATCTCAATCTAAACAACCAAGCAGTAGGACAGCCTGGTGAATTATTCTAATTAAAAACTCATGAAAAAGTCCTCCCATTTTTCAGAAAACTTTTATTCAATACAACTGGTTTCGTTCTTGCAAACACCTTGTAAACATGTAATAAATTATAGTTTATTTAAATTAGAAAAATTGTTTC
>KZ308172.1:2039643-2059301 GCA_000376725.2 Ladona fulva
TTTGACAATTGGAATTATACAGCCCAGGAAATTTAAAAATTCCCCTTTTTTAATCATACCACGTAGATGCATATAATAAATTAAAATTAAAAATTATTACTTGTTATTTAAGAACAACATGTTGCAAGAAAGACTAACCAATTTGGAGATAAAATGCATTACAGTACAATCATTCTGTTCAACTAAAAATATCCAACAATATATGCAATACTTGTAATGCCAGATAAGTGATTTGCCTTAAATAATTAATTTAGTAATCAATGCAGATTTAATAATACAATAAAATATTTGAATCTGTTTGCTAAATCTTAGAATTACACATGTATTACTATATCACTACAAGGCCTAAGCCTATTACCACCGTAAGTAGTTTTTACTTCCCTGGAATAAAATAAAAAGTTACACTTTGAAAAGTATATATTTTTAAGCCAATGCTTCTCCAATGATTCTTAGCATTATTTAAAAGCTTGGAGTTCTTTCTTCTTCCAGTGGTGACGATGACACCCCCTCATATCCCCTCCCAATGCATTTAGAAAAGATCATCCTCATTTGTTTTTTCTGAATCATTTAAAGAACGTGTAGTAAAAATTCCAACTGCATAGAGTAAAATTTGTAGGAGATCAATTTTTAATTCAGACACTTATTAAAGGTTAAAAAATTCAGGTCAGATCTCTGAAGCATGTGCTTCAACACTATTAACCATATTTCTACTAAAAGTTTGGTTTATTTTATGACACATGGTCGTTGTCTCACAAAGGTGTAAAGATGATAGAGACTTGTGTTCTGATTTGGTTTACATCAACTCAGATTGAGCAGGAAATCAATATCAACTCTTAATGTACATCATTTTTAAGGCAAAGAACTGCTACTTTGAAAGATGTATAATCTGCCCCATTTAAACAGCAGACCATAAAAGGGAAATGCATCCAAATCTAGGTCTAAACTATTTTAAATCTTACAGTAGTTTGTTTAGTAGGAGGTAGGCCACCTTGAGACTTTAAATGGGCCTTTGTTAACTTTACTTAGTTGCCAAATTCATTACATTTAACCATATGCATTCCATTCAGGTTTGGTAAAATTTATGTCATAGATAACTACAGCTCTCTTAATTAATTTATATGCTATCTTTGATGCTAACACTGACAGAAGTTTGTGACGTCAATTAGAAATGGTTATTACTTCTCTACCACAGCAGAGATAAGGTAAATATTATTCACATCATAAGGAACCAAAACATAAAGTATCACTTTCTAATGGGAGAGTGATTTATCATTTATCCCATGTAGAAAAAAAGAAGTGCAAATTATGAGGTTATAATCAACCTTAGCCATACAGAAGGCAGTTGAGAAGTGTGGTACTACTGTGTTGTACTGCTAAATTAGTAAAATTTATACATCATGCTACTGTTAGTAGTAGTATTGTTAAAAGTGCTTCGACAACTTAGGTCATTTCACACATAGGCGCCCACTGGAAATAGAACCCGGGTACCACTTTCACAGAATTTGAGTGTGTTGCCCNTCATGGAGGACAGCCGATTGAAAGTGCGAGAAATTGCTCAAGCTTGCCAGATGTCATCTGAAAGGGTATATCACATTTTAACTGAAGAATTAGATATGAAAAAATTATCTGCATAATGGGTGCCGCGACTCTTAACGCTGGATCAAAAACGCACGAGAATGGAAATATCGGAACAATGCTTGGCCCATTTTAGGAGAAACGAACAAGATTTTTTGCGCAGGTTTGTGACCGCAGATGAAACTTTGGTCCACTACTAAACCCCAGAGTCAAAACAACAGTCAAAGCAGTTGAAACATGCTGATTCTCTGCCACCAAAGAAAGCAAAGACAATTCTTTCAGCCGGAAAGGTTTTGGCATCAGTTTTTTGGGATGTGAAGGGGATTCTGTTTGTAGGTAATCTCCCCACTGGGCAAACAATTACTGGAGAATACTATGCTAACCTCCTGGACCAATTACAACAAAAGATACGAGAAAAAAGGGCAGGTTTAGTAAGGAAGAAAGTCATCTTCCATCAAGACAATGCGCGCCCGCACACATGTGCCGTCGCCATCGCAAAATTACACGAACTAAGGTATGAATTGTCGCCACACCCGCCTTATTCGCCTGATATGGCTCCGTCGGACTTCCATCTCTTCCCTAAGCTGAAACTTTTTCCTTGGAGGAAGAAGATTCACTTCAAACGAAGACATGATAGCCGAAGTTGACAAGTATTTTGCAGGCATGTAGGAATCTCATTTTCTAGATGGGATCAAGGCATTGATCAAACATCGCTGGACCAAGTGCATTGATCTACAAGGAGACTACATTGAAATATAAAAAAAGTTTCAGTGACGAAATTACTTTTTTTCTATTCCGTTCCGAGAACTTTTCAAACCACCCTCGTATTAAGTAAATTATCATTGTATTGCTGAAATTCAACAAAAGTGTTTTCTACTATAAAACAAAAAGAAATCCTAGAAAATAGTAATCTGGGTTATTCAGCATGTTTACAACTCAAGTTTGATGCAATGAAAAAGTTAGAGAGCGATGCTATTTCACGTTAGTTAGGCCCCGTCTGGAATATGTGGCGAGTATATGGGACCCAGCGGATGAAACAAACTCTCGCGAACTTGAGAAAGTGCAGTGTAAGGCAATACGTTTTGTTAAAAAATGCTATGATAGAGAAGCAAGAGTAATGCAAATGCTCTCAGACACAGGTTGGGAATCCTTGAAAGAAAGGAGATTAGAAGCTAGGCTGCGATTGTTATTTAAATTGAGAGGAAATACATTTTCTAGACGTAACTGACATTATGCGACCCCCCTGCTAGATTGACCGATCCGACAGTGAGCATAAAATAAGAGAAATAGACGTGAGGACGAGTCGTTTTAGGGACTCTTTTTTTTCCACGAACGATACATGATAATAATAAATTAAAGAAGTAATTCTACTCTTGGTGTTTACACCCCCTGCCACATGCTGGAAGGCGGCTTGCAGGGTACTTATGTAGATGTAAAAGAACATAGCAATCAGGAATGGTTGGACTATTCCAGTATCTTATCTTTTCCCTCTATAAGGAAATTATCTCACTACATCATATAGGTGACCCAAATGGGTTGTTCATGTTCCAGACAGCAAGAAGTGAGATGCCTGATAACATCAAGTTTTGGTTAATGAATGTGATTTGATATTTGCTAGCCTAGGCATCACTCTATTAGCTAACAAAACTAGGATACATGTTGATTTCAAAGAAGTTGTGGCTATTGAGATTTTATTACATTTAAAACTGTAAGGATTCTCAAGGAAATTAAGATTCTCATCTCCTTATAATATAGCCCATCAATTGCATACTTTGGGAATTATAAGCTTAAGGAAAGCAATCTTTAGCAAATATTTCAGAATCTTTTGAATTTTAGTAATTATAATAATAAATGAATCAATAAGGAAAAGGAAAAAATCTGTCTTAATACATTTAGAGTTATGAAAATGAGCTCCAAAAAGGTATATTTTCAACAGAAAGAATTGAGTAAGACTACTCTGCTATCCAAGAATAATTCACACAATGTTTTCACCATTTCTGGCTTACTTCAAAATTCTTATCCCAATCTCTTGTGCTAATTATTTATCCTGTTCAACTTTCAACAAGGAAGAAGTTACAAGAGGTGTCATATAGACCCTAAAAAAGCTACTGCTGAAGAATAGATAATAGATATTGATTCTTCAATTAAGTTCCAACAAGAAAACATTTAAAAAACCAGAAATTAGTCATACTAACAGGTGAGACAAAATATAGAACACAATGCCAAAAAAGAAACTTATAACAAATTTTGACAATTGGAACTATATAGCCTAGGAAATTTAAAAATTCCCCTTTTTTAATACCCCTTGTATAGGTAATAAATATGAAAAAATTAATCCATAATAGTAATAACTATGATATGATATTGATCCTTTCTTAGAAAAAATTCAAACCTTAGACACAAAATTATGCAACATTTTAATATTCTCACCATTTCAGCTGAATTTACAATAAATCAGTTTTCATGATCGAACATGTTACTTTTGGTAGTAGTAGTACTGTTGAAAGTATCTACTTCAACAGCTAATGACATTTTGCACGTAGGCCCCCACCGGGAATCGAATCCGGGACCGCTTTCACCGAATATGAACTCGTCGCCACTTGGCTATCCTAAGGCCCACGTTAGTTTTGTTTTGGTAACATTTTTAGAACATTTCTTTGGAAAACCTCAACTCGTATATTGACTTATATGTTGAGCGGAGCATAGTAGACCCTCCGCGGAAGTTTTTAAAACATAAGAAAAAAGTTCGTAACGTTAACGTTAAATGTGTATATAGTTAACAATGTGGGTTCTATAACAGTCGAATGAGCTTCAAGAGGGTCAATGTGTGCATAAGTTTGAGAACCTCTGGTCCAAAGGAATGGCTTAGCTGTGCGGTGCAACCCCTTCCTTTACCTTGCATTTCCCAAAGGATACGCCAGCACTTGTTACGCCGTAGTTGCCTGAGTCCCTCCTCATCCCAAGGTATTCTCATGTAGTCCCAAAGGAGAGGACAGCTCTCTCTTTGGGTTTCTTCATGCATCGCCTTGGAAGAGGAGAGAAACCTTTATTCTCACACTAGAAAACTTTCCGTGTCCTTTCGACGCATCCCCCCTAAAGGTCAACTTAGCGTATAATATAATATCGCCGTACTTAAATATGCGTAGATTAGGATAGAAAAATGTCTGAATCGGAGTCAGTTTCGTGTCTTTCCGTCTTCCCCTTTTAAGAGGGATTTTTTTAACATCATAACGTGTTAAGGAATGCCTTTTACCATGCCGCGTCTCTTCCACAATGTTAAGGGAAGAGATGCGGCATGTTAGTTCATTGGTAAGAATACCTGCCCGGAAAGTGGGAGATCTGGGTTCGAGTCCCAGTCATGTCGCTATTTTTCATAACGTGTTGTAAAACGATTAAACTTTTCATCCCTCGTAATCTTTAACATGCCCGAGAATCTCACGGCTACAAGAGTTTTTCTCTCCATTTTTGTTCTATACGAGAGTTATCACTTTGATTCGGTTTAGTCTCTAATGCGTAAGTTTATTCCTATTACCGAAAGAAGTTCATATTCAAGGAACTGTGTATTAGTGAAGATCAAGCAGCCGAACAAGTGTGACCTTAAATTCAAACAAACCTTGATTTAGCGTTTAACATACTCACCCTTTAAGGCTTNTGTGTTGTACTGCTAAATTAGTAAAATTTATACATCATGCTACTGTTAGTAGTAGTATTGTTAAAAGTGCTTCGACAACTTAGGTCATTTCACACGTAGGCGCCCACTGGAAATAGAACCCGGGTACCACTTTCACAGAATTTGAGTGTGTTGCCCACTTGGCTACCCAGGAGCTCATGCTACTGTTTCTAGATAATGCAGAAAAAGAAGCATCACAGAACTCACCAGCATACCAAAAAAGAAGAAAATTTGTGAAAAGGCAGAATCGAAGATAAAGGGACAAGTTCCTCTGCATAGAAGTTTAAAGGAAAATCATCCATCCACATAATCGTTGGTTCGTCAGTCAACTAGATACTATTGAATTTATTACTACCTTCTCCACAATCAGGGCATTTGAAACAATTCTTCTTAATTATTTTACTCCTAGACTTTCTAGAAAAGGTGATTTTTCCCTTCTATGGAGTTACAACTCTTCTTAGTTAGTATTCAAGAAAGGTGGTTGGAAGGATGTTGATATGAAGTTGGAGACCATGATAGTAATAAAAAAGTTGTTGTGGGCTCCACACCTTATGATGATAACATAAAGGAACGTATAAGGGTATGCTCAAGAGCATATGGGCACAAAAGTGAGATGATGAAAGAACATAGAAGTTTATTAGGAACGAGTGAATCAACAGCCAGATAAATAGGTGAGCTTAGTTTTGCTTATGTATGGCCAACAGAGGTAATCATGATACAATTGCAGCAACGAAAAGAGAGATTTTTGTGGCATAAAAGGAATAAAGCACACAGACAAAAAGCCCCAACATGAGAACTGCCCTCTTGAACCAACGACTTAGTGTACCTGGCAGAAAGCAAAAGCTAAGGCAAAATGTGAAGTAGCCACAAGCGGAAGAAACCAATTCAAGTTGAGGCACTAAAAGCTAAACATCCTGTGTATGTTTTCCTAAGCGAAAATGAATTTTCAGAAAGATGTATGGGAGGATTCTTATGTAATGATATCCTCCATTCATCAATTTGAAAATATGTTCCTAAAATTCATTTCAGCAGGCTATAGAGAGAGGAAATCGTTGTGCATTTTGAAACTAGCATCTATAAAGATGGCACAGATTCTAGACTTACAACTTGTAGTTGTAGACTTAGAACTTAGACTTGTTAGAATTACGAAACAAATGAGTATCGTAGCTGGAGCTGTTGTGTAGCAAAGGACTGAAGAGGACTGACGCCATCTGATATTGGTGGACCAACAAGTGCAGGTTTTCATATAAAGAGATAGGACTAAATGAATGATCACAAAAATGTCCAGCAAATGCTTACTGAAGATTAGAAAGGACCACATTGACTTTTAAGGATATTATCAAAAATTTCCATTTTATATGTTGAAATAAGCGTCCCAAAACTTTAAATGCATTTTTCTCTAAATGTGGTTTTCCAAAATGGTGTACAGTCGATTCCGCTTAATTGGGCCACCTTTTTATTGGGGCAGCCACCTATTTGGACCAAATCTCGAGGAACGAAAAACCAAACTATTCAGGTAATACATAATTTAATCGCTTAATTGGGACAGTATGCCGCTTAATCGGGACAGTAACAGATACTAACTTGCAGTCTGTCATCTATCGTCGCCCGTCGAAGAAGCGTGAATAAGTAAGTACATGAGATATGAACATAGGCGCCAACTAGATTTAGATTGATTCCCCTTGAGCCTCCAGTGGCGTATTTCAACTACCAGTTACCAACATCCTTCCTTTGTGTTTTTAACCTTTCAGAGGTGTAACACGCATCTGCTTTATAGCCTACCGTTACCTCTGTTTTGTCGATCTTATTTAAAAATTTAATCACTGCCTAGATGCTGAGAAATGATTTTAAACTGGCAAGTATAATTACTTGCTGAATAAAATAAAAAGCCAGATATTGTATTCAAGACATCACACACTAGCTGAGAAAACTGATGTACCAAAACCTACCATAGCGTGTCTCTTGCAACAGGAGAATCAACTATGTGAGGAATGGACATTACAGGAGGAACAAACAGGAACATCTAAAAGAAAATGTGATGGAAAGGATCCAAAAGTTGAAGAAGAACTAATTTAGTGGTTTTCCATAGTTAGTGGGCTAGGCGTGAATATCAGTGGCCCAGTGTTGAAGAAGTCAGAGAAGGCTGCTAAAAAACTGGGACATAACGATTTTAAAGCAACGGAAGGTTCATTGGTGGAAATCAATATACAATATTAAATTTTAAAAAGTGAAAAGGGAAGTGCAGATAGTATCAGTGCTGAACTATGGTAAAATACTAAAATTCCTACTTAATGTTGTGTTGATAACATTTATAACGCTGATGAAACTGGCCTCTGCTATCGTGCTGCACCAGATGGTTCCTTGTATTGTGCTATAAGCACAATTAAACTGTCTGGTTATAAAAGGGCAATCGACCGCATTACTGTGTTATTCTGTGCAAATATGTCTGGATCTGACAAACTAAAACTACTAATCATAGGAAAATGTGCTAAACCTCGTTACTTTAAGGGGTTAAGAGTGGATGGTTTACCAGTGGAATACCATGCAAATCAAAGTGCATGGATGACTTGGGAAATTTTACAACATTGACCGATGAGTTGGGATATGGAATTACTGAGAAATTAAGAAAATAAATATTTTGTTGCTTTTAGACAATTGTGCGGTACACACTCATTTAGATAATCTACAAAATATAGAGCCAGAATTTCATCCTCCTAATACCACATCATTACTACAACCGTTGGATATGAGAATAATAAGTTTAAAAACATTGCATCGAGGAAAATTGGTTAATTATGTTCTAGAATTTGTCAATTAAAACCTGTTCATGAAACCTCAATCACTATAGATAAGAGGAAAATGTTCCCTTTTGCAAGGAATACAGTTTGCCACTGACAACTGGAGAGCTATAACAACCAGCACGATACAAAACTGCTTTGCTGTTTGTGGCTTAAAACCTTTGGATATTCAGGAAGATTTGAGCATTCGGGAAAATGAGGACATATTAACATATGACAATGGTTACAATCAAATGAAGACTGCGAATACTCAATTGTTGATGGAATTAAATTGAAAAACGAAAAAAATTGAAGAAGAAAGTGATGAAATGATGTTACACCTGTGCTTGTACCAACCAAGACGTAAAGCCATTCATGATTTTACTACGAGTAAAAGTTGCTTGCATACTGCAAGCTTTATGATAATAGATTTTTCCAACTCTTGTTTCACACAGGTTACACGTCATTTCAGGAAGTCCCCTCCCCCTCAAGAAAATCAAATTCCGACATTTAAGCGTCCTAGCATTGAACCACCTAACAATTGGGAAGTAAACTACATCGATAATGAACATACATACATTACGCAGAATTTTTTTCAACAAATGACAATTTACTATGTTAAGATGAAAATGAAGACTGTGAGGACTCAATTGTCGATGGAATTAAATTGAAAAACAAAAGAAATTGAAAAGAAAGTGATGAAAATGATGATCCACCTATGCTTGTATCTAACAGAGAAGCAAAGGCATTTATATACGGGCTACAGTGTTATTTTATGCAAAAAGGAAACGAAGGGAACCCTACATCTCCATTGAATATTTGTGCTGATTTTGTAGAAATGCAAACTTTCAAAAACAATAGACGGATTTTTAAAGAAAAAGATTGTGGGGACATAGCTATCTATTATTTCCTTAATAATTTATGATTAGCAATAAAAATAATAGAAGTGAGATGATGAAAGAACATAGAAGTTTATTAGGAACGAGTGAATCAACAGCCAGATAAATAGGTGAGCTTAGTTTTGCTTATGTATGGCCAACAGAGGTAATCATGATACAATTGCAGCAACGAAAAGAGAGATTTTTGTGGCATAAAAGGAATAAAGCACACAGACAAAAAGCCCCAACATGAGAACTGCCCTCTTGAACCAACGACTTAGTGTACCTGGCAGAAAGCAAAAGCTAAGGCAAAATGTGAAGTAGCCACAAGCGGAAGAAACCAATTCAAGTTGAGGCACTAAAAGCTAAACATCCTGTGTATGTTTTCCTAAGCGAAAATGAATTTTCAGAAAGATGTATGGGAGGATTCTTATGTAATGATATCCTCCATTCATCAATTTGAAAATATGTTCCTAAAATTCATTTCAGCAGGCTATAGAGAGAGGAAATCGTTGTGCATTTTGAAACTAGCATCTATAAAGATGGCACAGATTCTAGACTTACAACTTGTAGTTGTAGACTTAGAACTTAGACTTGTTAGAATTACGAAACAAATGAGTATCGTAGCTGGAGCTGTTGTGTAGCAAAGGACTGAAGAGGACTGACGCCATCTGATATTGGTGGACCAACAAGTGCAGGTTTTCATATAAAGAGATAGGACTAAATGAATGATCACAAAAATGTCCAGCAAATGCTTACTGAAGATTAGAAAGGACCACATTGACTTTTAAGGATATTATCAAAAATTTCCATTTTATATGTTGAAATAAGCGTCCCAAAACTTTAAATGCATTTTTCTCTAAATGTGGTTTTCCAAAATGGTGTACAGTCGATTCCGCTTAATTGGGCCACCTTTTTATTGGGGCAGCCACCTATTTGGACCAAATCTCGAGGAACGAAAAACCAAACTATTCAGGTAATACATAATTTAATCGCTTAATTGGGACAGTATGCCGCTTAATCGGGACAGTAACAGATACTAACTTGCAGTCTGTCATCTATCGTCGCCCGTCGAAGAAGCGTGAATAAGTAAGTACATGAGATATGAACATAGGCGCCAACTAGATTTAGATTGATTCCCCTTGAGCCTCCAGTGGCGTATTTCAACTACCAGTTACCAACATCCTTCCTTTGTGTTTTTAACCTTTCAGAGGTGTAACACGCATCTGCTTTATAGCCTACCGTTACCTCTGTTTTGTCGATCTTATTTAAAAATTTAATCACTGCCTAGATGCTGAGAAATGATTTTAAACTGGCAAGTATAATTACTTGCTGAATAAAATAAAAAGCCAGATATTGTATTCAAGACATCACACACTAGCTGAGAAAACTGATGTACCAAAACCTACCATAGCGTGTCTCTTGCAACAGGAGAATCAACTATGTGAGGAATGGACATTACAGGAGGAACAAACAGGAACATCTAAAAGAAAATGTGATGGAAAGGATCCAAAAGTTGAAGAAGAACTAATTTAGTGGTTTTCCATAGTTAGTGGGCTAGGCGTGAATATCAGTGGCCCAGTGTTGAAGAAGTCAGAGAAGGCTGCTAAAAAACTGGGACATAACGATTTTAAAGCAACGGAAGGTTCATTGGTGGAAATCAATATACAATATTAAATTTTAAAAAGTGAAAAGGGAAGTGCAGATAGTNTTTGCAAAATTCAAAACTATATTTAAGAAAATAATTAAGTCAATTTCTAAATTTTTTGAACAAATGCAAAGGCTAAATTGTGTATACCATTTACATGAGCAAAATTTGCAGACGTTTACTTCCTGGACGATAGTCTTAGGTGCTGTCCTGCTGAGGGGCGAAAATACGTTTGTCTGTGCATGCATGCAAATTTGTCGCCGGCAAAAATTTTAAACATAAGGGTACGTTTGGGAGTGTTCTAGGGGGTGGGAAGATGGCACAACTGACTGCACCAGACCGTCGTTGCATGTTTGATTTTGGTTGGTCGCACAGCCAGTGCTGATTTCCCATTTGGCAGAGCGGTAGCAGGCCTTGTACAGTAAATATTACAATACACAGCTTTCCTTGCAATGCCTTCCAAAAGTTTAATATCTAAAGTGAGAAAGCACTCTAGTTTGTCAAATATGAATCACTCCCAATACCACAATAGACTGATGAGTGATAGACGGTGGACTTTTTTGGCGGAGACTCTGAATTTACCAAGTTAGTAAATTTTTTAAAGTATTTCACAAGTTACAGTTTGTGTTGAATGTTGTTACAAACTTTAATAAGAAACATACTTCAACTTAAAATTTACAAAAAGGAAATATTATTATACAAAGGCATTGCAAAGAGAATTCTGTTGTCTATTGAATTTTTGTAGTACCTCAATAAATTAGTATTTGACAGTACATTGAATTCTGGCATCTTACACACAAGCTTATATATCTCCTACGTATGTAAGCTCGTAGTGTGACATTACTTCTTCACAATATACAAAATATGATGAGAACTTTTCCCTGACAAGTTTTACTATTTTGGAAAAGTTATTATTTTCCTTGCATGGCGTGATCCTTTTAGAATGAGAAGCCACATCCATAAAAGATTTTTCTTCCTCCTCAGTTATTCCTTCTTATTAAGTTATGGAGGAGTGTGATGGCTTTCACAATAATTGCTATGTTTTTTACTTTGGTTTCAATTGGTACTGAAAGAACATGAAACTTTGAGGTAATACTACCGTAGGAACATTCTACCACCATTCTTGCCCTTGCCAACTGATAGTTGTAAACATCTTTCTCTTCTTCTAGTACAAGCTGTCTCCTTGGAAATGGCCTCATCAAGTATGTTCACAATGGAAAGCCCTCAACACCTATTAGAACATGAGGTGCTTTTATGTTGGTATTTGGTAGGCGAGACTCCTCAGGAAGCTCCATAGAGTTTGATTCAAGGAATTTTCCCAGCTTTGATGCACTGAAAATCCCACTATCACTGTTTTTTCCATAACCACCAACATCTACAAACACAAATTCATAATTTGCATCTGTCACTGAAAGTAGATTGAGTAGAATCCTTTGTAATTTCTATGTAATACCGGATTTCACAGACTGCTTGATTCAAAGATGTTTTCCATCAAGAGCTTCTATAAAGTTTGGAAAGTTCCATTTTGAATAAATACCTGAAGCTATCCTAGTGTAATCTTCTTGTTGAGGAACGGAATTGTTTTTACAAACATTTCCACAATGATTTGCAAACTTCAATTACAATCGTACTAACAGCTGACTAGGATATGCAGAAGCAGCGAAGAAGCGAGTCATCAAAACTGCATTCCAGTCACTAAGTACCTCTCAAAGTAGCACGATAAACTATTATCTAAAGTATATACTAGTAAGTTATAGTAGTAAGTTCTGCAACCGACTGTATTTAGTGTAGTTTCTCATATTATTAATATGTTAACGGTTCAGAAAAAAGTGCCTTTTTAAAAATGCAACATGTTAAACCAAGATTTGAATTTTTAATTCAATAAAGATTTGTTTAGCAGTAAAAATTTCAAAATATTCATTAATAGTTGCATTATTCTGGTTATTAAAATCACTTTCAAAATATTTATTTACCTCAAGGATAGAATGAGACGTTCCTCAATGAAGGTTGGCCTCATAAAGATTGTAGCTTTCAATGTAAAGTCATTTTTCAACTCTTTAACAATGTGATCGAATGTTTCAACAGAAATCCTGGTGTAATTTTTAAACAACTCAGGATACTCTCTTAACTTTTTGTACAGATGGTGAAACTCGCAAAACTTATACCTCTCCATATAAATTTCATTGGTTGGGCTTCCAGTGTCCAACGAATTCTGACTTCTTCTTTCTAGGTGAGTATAAGTGAGTGTTGAGCTATCAAGAATCAACAGCTTACGCCTTTTCTCTATAGTTAACATGATGCCACTTGACAGGTTATAATGAGAATAGTCGCCAATCTCTGTATATAGAGAAAGACACACTGTGGACACTATGTTTCTACCGACACATTGGTCGGATCAAATTTGCACACATGCACTGACCAACTTTCGCAGCTCAGCTAGGATGGCGTTTTACAGTTTATCAGTACATTTAGACTAATTAAAAGGCATTGATTATATACATAAAGTATTTAAAGTATGCAAAGCTTGAGACATTTTGCTCAAATAGATTCACTGGAATCAATTTTAAGTAAGTACCATTTTTGCACTGGTCAGGGAGGTCTTAAGGACTATATTTGCACATATCACTAGTGAACAGGAATTTGAATGAATTTGTGGGAACCCAAGGTATGTGTTGTTGAGATGCTCCATTTTCAGAGATCTGTTGCTTTTTTAAAAGTAAATGGACACAAAATTATATTATCTAAGTTTCATTAGTACTCAGCACTCAACTGATATCAAAATTACAAAATCTAAAATTAACACCAAAATAATTTAAAAATCGAATGAAAATCACATTCAATATTCTTTGATCAAATATTTTCCTTCAATTCTGAGATATTTGGAATCTTCCTTTAACTTATTGCTAAGAAATTCATTAGAGTGATTCCAAGTATCATCTAAAATGCATTTTCATTAGTAATAATATTCCCACTTCTTTCACTACAGTAGGGAATTCAATCACTAAGGAAAGTAATGAGCTGTCTCTGGAGTTAACTTCCCTACAAAATGAATTCATTTGGATTTCAAGAAATAAATGCTCACCTTTTCTGACTTCCTTTTCTTGTCTTCGGTGCTGACAACCGGTTTAGATGTGATATGTGGTTTAGGAGGATAGAAGTGATCAATGACAGCAACCAATAACTGAAAGAGAGAAATGCCAAGTTCAGCCAATCAGAAATACAAAAATTCAAATTTCAATAATTTTGCACTTACTATGCCAAGCAAAGCTCCCATAACAATAGTCGCCACAGCAAATATTAAATATGAACCCCAAGTAGGTAACCCATAGTCTTCCATCAACTTGGTGTGAATTGACTGAAATGAATGAAATTGAATGAGAAATCATCCTAGAATAAAATGGATACAAATTGAAAACAAAAATCCTCTTCGTATTTCAATTATAATGTTACCTATTAAGGATAAACAATTAATTATATTTGCAATAGTTAAAAAAATCAATTAAGGGAGATCAATTTTCAAATGCAGAGTTCCTGTTCAGCTTTGTTACTTTAAATGTAACAAATCTTCGTGAATTTAAAAGACCAAAGTACGATAAAGTAAGTTATTTATTTACGAGAAATTAGCTAATAAAAGCAACATTATTGAAGGATTTGGAATTTGTTCACATTATCTGCAGTAACGTAACA
This sequence comes from Ladona fulva, assembly GCA_000376725.2. Lineage (NCBI taxonomy): Eukaryota > Metazoa > Arthropoda > Insecta > Odonata > Libellulidae > Ladona > Ladona fulva. The sequence continues at coordinate 2,053,879 of KZ308172.1, forward strand.
TCCAATTCCTATTTAGATATTGGTTACAAACTTATTTCCTGAAAAATAATTTACTAAACCAATATAATCACATTCTTCTATGACTAATTTGAATGAAAAATAACTCTGAATATAAAGTAAAACTAATATCATTATAGATTTTACCATTGGGATTGAAAACAAAATGTTCGGATTGACTTCAACTGTAAAATCTTGACCATGTAGAATAGTGGTATTCTCATATAAAATAGTTCTTACGAAGTAGGTTCCTTTTTTAGAAAAAGATACGTTCTGTAGTATTATCATACGGATCCAAATGGGCCCTAAGAGTAACAGGCAAGTTTATAAAAAAACAACTATGGGACTTCGACAGGCAATTTATTCCATACCAAGGTAACCATCCTTATCCCTAAACTTTATGCTTTCAAGGAATATGTAGTGAGAGTGAACTGATATGCAATACCATTGGTGCGAAAGAAGTCAATATTGTTAATTAGATTAAGATGCGCTGAAACTTACTCGTAATACCATCGAAAACTTAAATAAGTATGAAACCAAAGACATCTGCACAGAAGCCGGCGATTTCCAACTTGGTATGGGGTCTAAGGATATCCACTTCTCATCTTCGATAAAAGAGATAAAGTCATCTTTGGTTCGAGAGCTACGGTATTGACGGAATTCCCCATCTATAACGCTTTGAAAGGAAAACGCCCATATAAATAAACAAAGTCAAAAGCTTTATTTCCATCACTGAAGAGATTTGATTAAAGGTCTTACTGGAAAATTGTGGGAAGTGCAGTAACCATGAATCTTCCGCTTAACCCAGGAGATTTTGTGACATCAACTTGTCCAACTTTAATGTTTAAATCTTCACTCCATGTGGCGAAAGATTCCCAATGAGGCTGTAAACTTTGACATGCCGGACACCAAGGAGCATAACTAAGAAAAGAAAAATCTAACAGTACATTCGACACCATAACGCTTTACTATATCATCAGTTTTACAGTATGCTCTGAAGTTTTTAAATTATAGTCGTTCGGTTAACATCAACACTTACTACATTATTCTTAAAGTACTAGCACGAAAAATAACTCACAATTCTACCATCCAATGTCCAGCTAAGATTTGATCCCAGTTATCATCATTCAATTTTATTAAACTACTTTTTCCAGTAGCAGAGAAGTAACGAATAGAAAAGACAGCTAGGAAGAGACTCAGACTCACGACCCGCATTGTGGAATCCATCTTTGGAATAATGTCGTCACTTACGAAAACAACTGATACCACCAGATACCACTGATATGCCACTAATACCAACTAAACTAATGCACTTGTTTATGAAAATAAAACCTATAAGTTGGTAAATTCCGAAACTAGCTTGTCTTATTAGCGCATCTCTAAATTAAAAATCAGAAGTTTACTTTCCTCATCATGGCCCAGTGGTTTCACAGGAATCCTTTTAAAGCTACGACGGCTGTCAACTTTCTCTTGACTACTGGAGGAAACCCAGAAACCTGCAAATTTTGCGGGTAAGTTTCATTTTTTCCAATCTTCATCAATTTCGTTATGAAAGCGATTTTTCAAATCATTAACATCATAGTTGTTACGTACAAACTTTATTATATAAATCTCTTTCGGGTGACACATTGAAACATCACAGGGAGTTAAAGTTAACAAGAAAGAGACTTCTAGAACTATTAGTCGATCCAAACCAAGCAAGCAGTACTATCGAAGAATTATATAAGATATATTTGGCCTTGTTAAGTGGGTTTTTATTTGAAGTAGATGAAAAAGAGAAAATCAATGAAAGTCCTAGCAAACTACGACATTGCTTCCTTTTCAAATGGACTCATACATTATTAGGAAATGTTCCACAGTAAGTTCACTTATGATATTGGAATTAATTAATGTAATAGAAGACTTTCGATTAATTTCTCTTCTAGCTTGGTTTTCATTTTTTTTTGCTCTGTTTCACCAGGTCAGTCCAAGATGCTGTGTATGAAGCTGCTAGTATTAGCGTAAACATTGCAGTATGGCACATGAAGCATGCGGCAATGATAGCCGCCAAAGATGAGTACGTCAAGTGTATGAGACATATCTATTTAACGTTTCTGCGCTTATATCACCTCAGTCTTTTTGTAGGGTGTCCGTCGAGCAAGCCAAAGAAATCCATTCGGAATTGAAGCTTGCCGCCTCTATTTTCAAGTTTGTAGAGGATATTTTCTTGCCTAAATTCATTGGAAAACCTTTATCAGGAAGTGATTTTGATTCCCGAGTTTTGAAGGCTTATCTTAATCAGTGTATAGCTGAAGCACAGGAAGGCAAGTGTTTCCTATGACAGCGTCACCGAATTTGTACGGAAAAGATACAACTAGCAAATATTCTCTTTTATCGCAGTGACTTTTGCTAGAGCTGTTGAGTTGAAACACAATCCAAATCTGATATCAGCTATAGCTAATGAGAATTCCAAGAGGTTTCTTACGGCATTTACTTCTCTAGATAACTCCAAGGCAGCGTCTCAATGGAAAACCTATTTAAAATTAAAATCTACAATATACCTCGCTTATGTAAGTGATGTTTACTCCTGGTTTTAGTATATTTTTTCTGCTTGTTTACTTTGAAAATTATTCATTTTTATTTTGTTTTAAAAAGGCATATTGCTTCCTTGGAGAAAATTTACTTTCTCAAGATAAATGTGGAGAAGCGATCAAAGCTCTTCAGGAAAGTAAAAAGTGTGAGTAATTTTTCTTGCCTAAGATTGAAATTGTGTAAACATAAAATTAATTGTTCATCTTCACATTTCAACAGATCATTCTGAGGCTTTAATTTGGTGCAATGAATATTCAAAGATTAAGCATGCCAGCTCTAAAATTAAGCCAGAATCTCATCTATTCTTTCGTCGGTTATCATTTATCATTAACCTCTCATTGGATAAATGTGAACGGGAAAATAGTTTGATGTGAGTATTACTTCCAAATTTAATATAATAAATCTTCCATCATTAATAATCATCCATTTTCAAAGCATTATTCAACATAATATACTATCTAATCACCTCTTTGATTCTATGTAGATTGTTGTTGAATGAAAGGAAAAACTTTGCTATTTCCTCAATATTTAATACACAATAACCAGTTTTGGCTATAAAGTCATCATTGGGTACATGTATAAGAAATGAAAGAATTTGTTTTCTTTTCCTTAATTATGCCTTTACATGAAGTATGGCCATTGACAATACATAACTGATGATACATTGATGATTCTTATTTCTTTTAACTAATTCAAATGCATTCATCTCCTCTCAATGCTCTCTTCTGGGTTATCTACAGTTCATTGTGATTTTCTAGTGTTAGATTCTTTTTTTTATAATTTCATTTCTCCATCCATGTATTTTAGGATTGCCTCCTACCTCACTATATTGTGGAATAATAATTTCATTTGATACTAATGGGGAGCCCTCACTAAGAATTATTTCAATTACAATAATATACATATTATAAAAACAGTGCAGAATCTGATTATAAAATGTACGAAGATCAATCATAGCTTATCTTTTAAGCTTTCATTGTCTCAATTAGGACCTCCATACAGACTTTGTAATTCTGTTTTTTCCTTAACCAATTGGTCCTAACTTCTACCTTTATACTCTATATTTTTACTATTTATTGTGTGATATTTTATTTATTTCCATGTGGGGTGTAAATTACTTGTGAAAATGCAAATGATGCCAATTAGGTGTCAGCCTTACTGTTTTGAACTTGACAAACCAACATTCACTTAAAGATTCCCAATGTTTTATCATTTTAGTTACCACCAAAGAATTCCAAACGAAGTTCCTGTTTTAGATAGCCAATGTAATTTTGGAATAGTCTCTCCAGAGCAGCTGAGCTATCCAGAACAAAGCTCATTGTGGACTCCCTCTTTTTATGCAACTTTTCCATGCAAGAACATCAAAAGGGAGGAGCTCACCATATCAGTATGTATTAAGGTTGAATTAATTACTTACTATGGAATGAAGAATTTGAATGTGGAAAATATGCCTATGAATGATAAAGAATGGATCTCTAAATATTATCTGATTACATATTACTCTAAAAAGGTAATTGAATAAATTTACACATCCATTTATCAGTGGTACTTTATTTTCCATTTGCTTCTTCAATTTCTTAAGGTATTATATTACACTTATCAAGGATCATTCTTATGGATTGTGTGAAAAAAATCATTCAATCTATAACTACCTCCTTCACCACTTCAGATAGGTCTACTCGTATTTTGAATACTAAAGTTTTCTATTTAACAAGTATAAGAAATAAATATTTTGTTTAGTAAGTAATTTAAGTAGCATTTCAGTATTCAGCAAGTAGTATTTCAGTGTGCTAATCCATAATAAAAGATAAAGAAATGATTATGAAATTGCAGCCATTGCAACAAAAAATTACTGAATGTTTTATAGAAACACTACTTTATAGTTAGGGCCAGTTACAGCCATCATTGCTGATTATTAAAGACAGTTATGTATCAATGCTGAAACTCATCAGGATTGTAATGGAAAAGTGCCCAATTAGTCCCAAGAGTGTGCCATATGATTCCATAGCTGTGTTCGCGGAGACAATCCCGAACTAGTTGAGAACTAGTGAAGTGCGCATGCACCATCCGAAATCGGTTCCAGGATATCTTGCACCGCGAACGACAAATAGAACTGATAGAACTAATCCTGAATGAAATACGCACCTAGCGGTTCATTGTTTCAGTCGCGGTGGTGTTTGCGTTCAGCTGTTATTACATCTGTTTTTGCAATCGCTTTCTAAGCTTAATTTTTATAAAAATTATGGAAAGTGAGTTGAGCATATAACATTTGTAACATTTAACTATTTAGTAATTATCAGTAAAAGAAAATTTGAGAATATATTAGACATGGTAGGTGAAATATTTACCTCGCCAAAAATTTTTCGTCACTAAGCAGCTAGTTTCGGCTTCGGTAAAACCAATTTTAAGGATAAAGTACAATTCTATGCACAAGAATGCAAAATCTAGATTTATACCTGAAACATTTTTTGGAAGAAGTAAATATTTTACCTATCTTTTTAATTTGCTATGGACTTCCAAAATCTCGATCTCTTCCATAGATTATGAAATAGTATAAAGTAGTGTGATTATAGGTATTTCTTTTTTTTAAGATTTAAGTGAATTCTTGGTAATGCACGGAAGAAATGAAGAGGATGAGGAACAGGTGGCATTTATATGGAATAGAGGTAGCACGCTAATGCTCCTAGATCTGTATAAAAAATTAAGGGGACAGGTTGGATCACTAAAAATTAAAAATTTGAAAAAACTCTTCGAAATAATAGCAAGAGATATGTCAACAAATTTGAAGCAGAAGGTGATGCCATATAACTGTGAAAACAGGTGGAAAGTGTTGGAAAGGGGATACAAAAAATTTA
>KZ308173.1:0-26734 GCA_000376725.2 Ladona fulva
ATCTCACTCCGTCCTTATCTCATTCGAAGGGGAGGGAATCGTAGTGGCGCGTTGCGTTAGCATTGGTTTCGAAAACGCTATCGTGCTTTGGAGTGTTTGAGGCGGGAGAAATGATGCTACGGACACGGAGGGGAAGTTATGCTATGAGTGCATTCAGCGAAAATTAGTGGGGGCTAAAGAGGATACGAGGGTCCTCAATGGTCTAGGGGCATGGGTAATTGGACCAATTCATTCCTTCCTCTGTCACCTCTTAAATTGCTCCTATAGTTCAGCAGATTACGCGAATCGTATCAATCGGTCACGTAGTCGTTTTTATCGCGGCTCTCTTTTGATAGTACCAACTTATCTTTCGGAATTTAAGCCATAGTGAGGTCAGTGAGGTGTTTTGTTTGCGGAGACTTTTCCCCAGTGGTAGTTTTTATAGATTTGGATTCCATTGAGAACATTTTATGACGCGCCTGTGAGTGGGGGTACGGACCATCTCCCCGGACATTTTGAAGTTGATCATAGTAAGAAAAAATGACAGAAAATCCAATGCGTCCTGCAAATTAATTTCTCCATTCTTCCGATACTTTTTTACTCTATAAATTTTCCCGCTTTCACTATTCTTTAATATGAAACATTATAACAATGACCTTCTTTTCTTTTTAATTATAGGCTCCCGCATAACCAAGTGGGCAACGTTCTACTTCGGTGAAGGCGGCGGCGGCTTCGATTCCAGGTGCGGGCAATTGTGCGGAAGGACCTAAGCTGTCGAAGCACTTTTAAAAATACTACAACTATTATTATTAATCGAGAAAGAAATCTTTGGTCGACGTGAATGTCAAAAGAGATTTAAATATTTCATATAATAACAATTTTTATTATTATTTTACTCTTAAGGTGAGGTTAGGTCAAAATGGCATCTCTTCCACTTAACCTCTGGAGATATTACATGATAGTACACTAATTTATCAAAACAACTGATTTAAACTAATTGATTTAACTGATTTAAATTAACATGTATGTAGAAAAATAAATCGATACTTACAAACAAATATAACATAATCTGTACAAACTGTAGATACAAATTAATAGGCAGTCCAGTTGATAAACAAATGCAAATTAGATAAAAATACTTATAAAAATACAAATATTCTGGTAGTGAGGGAAACTCCTTAACTGAATGTTTACGGACGGAACGTCCCACGGTGCGGGAAAACACCCACACAAGAAATGAGGAGGAAAAAACCCGCGATATTTTTGTAATTGAGTATTTACCAAATCTGTTAGCAGAGCTTTGGGCATATTTAACAGTCTTATCTTTCAAATAACGAAAACTTCTTCCGTTCATTATCATATCAAAAGTATAATTTTATCTAAATACCAAATATGCTATTTAGTCAGTTTCACCATTTCTTTTTATCTTCTGTTGGCGTGTTACACCATAATTTGTAGCACCGCCTACAGTCACGTATACCAAGATAAAATTGTTTGTTTTTCTATAGCTTGCTCGAATATTTTCCGTACGTATCTTCAAATCCGAGACTAAACTAAATACTCAGCAATTCCTTCATTCATCCCGAATTATATCGACTTGATATAATTATATTAGTAATAATTAGAATTATTCATTCGCATTGGCTTTATACCTTATAAAATCTGACCGTAAAATCGTCCGCTTCTTTTGTCACGTCCTCCTAAATATATCACTAGCTCCTCCTGGATATCAGGATAGATATCGAAAGGTCAAACTTTGTCAGCACCAAACGAGGCTAAAGAGTATTCGAAAGGAAGCGTGTAAGACCTTCGTCTTTTGGCTCCGTCATTTCTTGAAAATGTAACATTTATTTTTCATAATTTTTTGGGCCGATTTTGCTTAAAATTTTTCGCATGGAATTCGCTCGTGAAAATTTGCTTATCATTTTTGTGTAATAGAGCAACAAAATTTGTGTAAGAATACTAAGTTTTGTTTTCCTCAACAAAATACTGCCTGAGATAACGCCTCTCAAAGTTGATAAAAACTGATGTCGTACTATAGAGGGCTGTGGTAGGGGGACAAACAAATGACTATATCTCGGTAATTATTGCTGCGATGGATGTAAAACTTGGCCAATGCTCATTGAGAATATGAGTTAATATTCACGCAAAATTTAATTGAAAACTGTGATGGTCGAGCGGGGACCATTGGTCCACTTGACATGAAATGGCCCTGTAGTTAGATTAATAATTGTTATCTTTATAAAATCAACGGGTTCTGGCGTTTGTATGTCACAGAACAAAAAAAGGAATTTTCCACACGTTTTAATACTCGATATGTTTCGCGAAGGGAGTAGCATCGTCAGGTATCAGATCAGCATCGTTATCACATGATGATGCTACTCCAATAGCGAAATAATAAAACGTGGAAAATTTACTGAAATAATAGAATGTGAGGAAATTTACTAAGTTTTTCTCTCCCGTGATTGTTATCTCTATTTAAACCCTGCTGTTTTATCAGTTTAATTACGCATTAGTGGTTATCAAACATATCACGTAGAAAAGTGATTATCAAAGGTATCATGTAGCAGTGGTTATCAAAGATTTTTAATTTATCACCCAGGAAAATTTTGAGATAAAATAAATACATTTTGGAACAAAAGAGCAAAACTTGTTCGCGAGTAAAACGAAAGGGTCACTACGTTATTACACCCGAATTGTGCCCTAAATGTATTTTTCGCAAAATTTGACGGCCATTCTCCACATTTGCGGATAAGTTAAACAACTTCTAAATGAAGCTGTGTGAGAAATCGTTACAAAAGTAAAACAACTTATGTAAAACAGAAATCTCGATCAAATTTGCCACTGTCCGAGAAAATATGGTGATGACCAGCAAAGCAGAGGATTTCAAATGGAGGTATGTACTACATTAGTGGACAGACTAACTGGGTTTCAGATCAGACTTATGACCTCATCCCCAGGAAATGAAGAAATATGCTTAGCTCAAGCGCTCGAATGTTTTTTCATCGCTAATGAAATTGGCCCTTTTTACTCCGTGTCTGACAAATGCTGATGGAACTCGAGCGAGGATATTTACCTTCTTTGAGAGCAATGGTCAGTATAGTTGTCGTAAACAAGTCTTAGGGTTATTGATGGAGTATTAATTCAGAACGAACTTACTTCTTAAAATTAGTAGATAGAAACCTTTTGTGGTGTTTATCTTATGTTAGAGGCCTGCACAGGTTCGCGTCAGGTGACAAAGTTTCTTTTACAGGCTCGGGCCGAACATCAGATCCTCAAAATTCTGTAAGTATTATAATATCGCGTCTTTATGGAGCGAATTTTTAGGATGTTAAAATCATTTCTTACAATTCACCCTCAACGCACTCAACCATGCCCATAACAGGTTTCGAAACAAGTACTTCAGTAGCTCGGGTACACTTATGAACCTAACAGGCCGGGCTAGGACCAAAAGAATGCCGGCCAGTGCTGACCTCTAATTCAGTTGACGAGAAATTGCAACATTAGGGATAGATATTGAGTAAGGTAAGTAAGGTTGGTCTAACCAGAGTTGGCAAGACTCATAACTTCGATATTATTTGTCTTGGATGTCACTTTTTTAGAACTTTGTTATGTATAACTGAAAGGGACCTGGATTCGATCACATGTTTCTTGTGTATCTTTCTTACAGAATGTTTCCAGCCGTTATAACTGACTGCTACTTGTAATCGAAGAAGAAAACGCATCCTTTTCGAGATCCAATTACTTCTGCTTGTCTGTGATGGAAGACAAAAGACCCATTGTGCTAAAGTTGCGGAATAAGTCTCATTGCAAACTCTTCTTGATGGTGTGATCACCATAGTGAACTTTCGACGACTATTCTCTTCTCTCCGTTTAGATGCTTCTTTAATTTGGGACATCATTCGAATCAAAATTTTACCATTTATTAGAGTAATCACCAATTTTATGAGGTTAATGTATGTAAAGGCATCTGAGGAAAAACCTTTTGTGTACCATATGTTACGCAGAATTTCAGACGGCGTTTTTTGAATAATTATGGTATTCGATTTTAAATGTTATGCTAACTTGAAATCCAGTGACTCCTTATTTCGCGCTAGGATTGTGTGTTAGAATCATAATTTTACTTGCTTGCTTTGTTATTATCAACGTTTAGTCTACCAAATTAGCAAACTGTTTATTTTTTTCAGAATTTTCGGTATTCTGTCGGAGAAAATGCCTGAGAAAAACTCTCCCAAAGGCTAGTGTAAAAAAGCTTATTCTTGTCGATGAAAGAGTGGATTTTACTTATTCTTGTCGTATTTTGCTTCTTGTAGCCTTATATTTTGTGTCTTGTAGGATATTTGTACCGGCTATCTTGTTCATTATTGCCCTAATTCGAAATTAATCATTTTAGAAATATATTTTCTGCTTCGTAGTATAATTTCAATATTATTTGGTAGCTTCCTTTTTTTAAAAGACAGAAAATGCAAACTTAGCGAGCTGGAATACGTAACATGTATTTCCATTAGCAGCGACGTAAAATTTGTCTCTTATTGAAACATCGGAGAGTGCCCTGTCTCAAGGCTGCGATATTTTACGATAGTTTAGAAAAATTTGTAAAAAATTCTTATATCTTACTCATTATTTTAGGTTTTTTTACAAAACAGAAGCATGATTATTCGTTCATTAGACATTCCGTTTTTAATTTAGATTGGTAAATCTAACCCACACCGTCATTTTTTCTTTCCGTAAAGGTTAAATTCAAGAAAATGTCTTCATATCACGATAATGAACTTGCCGGCGATAGAGTGAAAGACTATTCTAAATTTATGCTTACGATACTGAGCTGATATAAAGTTGCGGGCAGTATAGTACTAACTATAAGTGCTAATGAGTCTATGAAAATCGAACATTCTTTCTTAATACAAATCAGTAACTACGTTTATTAACGAAGTTCTCGTACAATGAGAGAAAAGAGTTAAATTAGATATTTTGAGTCCAAAGTTGAGCTTGAGAGGAGAAATGAAGTCCCTCTACTATATTTCGGACTCATCAATCGAGGGAGCCATAGCTGACCTTTGCTATCTCTTTAGGTCGACCAAATCATTATGAAAAGACGACTGATCGTAACCATTTGAAGTATGGAGTTGGACGCGTCTTTTGGGTAGGGAGACAATGTGTTACATCCTTAACCTTAATCGTTCGTCGGTGAAGAAAACACGAAAAAAATCACTAAGTTGGTTCAGCTCCTTCCCAAGGCAGGTTTAGACTTGAGTTGAATACATGTATTATTCTTTTATAAACATAATTCTATAATCAAAAGTGCTCCCATGGTATTATTATATTTAGAATATAAACTCTCGGTATAACCTCAGAAATTTAACACACTGAATACTCAACACGTCCTAGAGCATAGATTTCCTTGGGATCGTGTATTGTATGTGGTACAAGGATTACTTTAGCTCGCAATGTATTAAATGAACCGTTTCTCACGATATCCTCTGCTTACTTCTATAAAGCTGATAATCATGCCGTATTAAATGATGTCCATATTTAATTACGGGACAAATTTTTACCACTACTACTATTCGACCATACAATCCACACCATACTATTTCGATTTAAGGTTATCTTTTAAGGGATAGTGATCCGCAAGAGATAGTTGACAACACACAGATAAACTAAGTCAATAAGTAGGAGATAGGATAAGGATTTGAGCCCAGAACTTGCACTTTCTGGGCGGATGCTCTAAGCAATTGAGCCATCACGTAAAAAATCTGCTGGTAAACGAGATGAGACTGTTCGGTTTAAAAGTTAAAACGGGAAATGGAAGGTCTGAGTTCAAGTCCTAATCACCTCGTTATTCCCTTATTCGCTACAGGCTAAGAGACACCGGCTGCAGCGGCGGACTGGCTAGCGTGCTAGTGCTCCAAGGTCCCGGGTTCGAGTCTCGGCGAATCGGATTTTTCTGGTTAAGAAATGGTTGTGTGTAAGAGTCTGATTTTCCCTAGAAGGGTGGAGGACAGGAAGGGCATCTGCTAGTAAACATCAGCGCCGAAACCAACATCCTTACCAATCATCGAAAAATATCACAGCCACCATAAGTTATTGAAATATGACCAAAAAAGGAAAAAAAGATCCTGCTGAGGATGTCGGATTACCGATAGAAACTTTTCGAAAATTCATCAGAATTTCAAAAATAACATTTTGGCGAAGTAAACGTCGCGACGTTGTGATTCCGGTAAAAAACGGTGTTGACTCTGAGAAAAACCGGCAAAGCCTTACAAGGTAATAATCGCTAAGGCAGAGTTACTTCTGGTTGGTTACTCCGCAAAGCATGAGGGAAGCCAACAGACTAGAGTTGGATACGGTTTTTGGTTTTAACGCTCCTCATATACCTACGATACGCCACTGGCGGTTTTCTTCGTAATTTTGTAAACGCTATCCAAAGGCACATATTAAAAAGCAAAGTTATTTCCATTCCGATTCCTCAATCCTGTCCTTCCTCTAGAATATAATTGAATTATTGCCAGTGAAGAGCAATTACGTCCTATTTCTTCATAAAGTTTCATTACATTCATCTCGTCAAAGTCAACGTTTATTCTATTCTCATCGAGGTCAGTTTAAATCTTTCGGAGAAAAATTCCCGAAACGCAAATTCGTGAATGCTTGAGTGCAATAGCGGGTAAAGTTCACATTTTGTGCTTCCTGCTTGTAAAATATTTCGACTAAAAAAATCACCCCTTCGATATTAAGCTATCAGCAATAGAAAGTCAGATGGTTTATGTCACATAAGCTTCTGTATGGGCTAATGCCAAAGGTTATAGAAGAAGGGGGTCGATCCGTTCTCCAACGAGAGAAGAATGCGCTTCTCTCGATTTTTTGTTTTCCGGAAGTGCATAAAGCTTCTCAATCACTCAATACACAGTTATGTGAGAATTTTTTCTCTGAAATACTACTAATTTTTGCTACGTTCACATGGGTGTTAGTATTATTACTTAATAGTTGATGCTTTCTGGCGATATTTGGTGGAACTTCTCCATAATAAATAGGAAAAAGAAAAAATTTGTCAACGTCCACAAACTTGTTTTGTGGACACAATACAGTGGTACCTACTTCGAATTATGAGGGATTCGAACATTCCGGAATCCGAACTTTTAACTCGTAAGTAATTCAATTCGCAGTAAACTGGTGAGGAATACAGAGGAATGTTAGAACGGCCCTTCCATACTCTAACTTCACATTCCGTGAACATATGAGCTTTCTGCTTAACGCAATCTTTTGTGCTCCCAAATCGTCTCTTTCTGTAAAATCCTCTCTTGCATACAGCTTATTTGCATATGTAGGAAAATATTTTTGTCCATTTTGTGGTAAATGACCTATTTTTTCGCCGTTAAATATCATCTTTTTATCTCCCAGACATTCTTTACCTATATTGTCAATATTTCTTCAAATACAGTAATACCCTCTTAAGATGATTTTATGGGGAGTGAAAACCGCGTTAGCGAATAGCTTTTTAACCGAGAAATGACAACTTTTTAATTCTTACACGTTGGAAAACGAAAAGATGTCTTATTTATTTTGCTTTATTTGCCACAGATGTATGTAGGATATCTACCGAAACACTGAAGAGACACTTGGAAGCACTGAAGAGACACTTGGAAACACTGCAAATAGACTTTTCAATCTAACGCTCTGCCCTGATACGGGACTGATAGGGAAGATATCACCCTACCTCAGAGGTAGAATTTGCTCCGACAGGGGGATGGATATTATTCGTTTCGTTTTCTTCTCATTGAATCGGTCATCGCAAACAAGATAGTCAGAAAGAACCCCATTAGAGACTAAGCGAAACAGGAAAGGAGGTCTTTAGGTCTTTATTAAGGCGAGATTGAGACTAAGCGGGTTGCAGAGCATCTGAATGCACCTGACATGTCAGTGGTCTCATTAGGGAAGGGAGCAACCGACCACAAGATCTACTGTAGAGTCAGGGCTGTACAGGGACCACGAAGGTGGCGAAGAAAAGCAGGAGTTGGCAAATTCTCTGTATCATTTTCTGTGATTACTTCGGAAGAGGAGTGTGGTTGCTAAAAAATGTGTTTCACCGATCTCCAAGAAATCTAAATTGATTGCAAAAATATGGTAGAACGATTTATTGAAATATATTGTGAAATGACATTTGTTGAAACCGACATTTTAATGACAGAAGATGGAAAGAAATAAGGGAGGATTTTCAGTCTGCACCGAATGGAACTATTCGACATTTTTCCGCCAAGTTAAAAATTTTATTTACAAATTCACACATGCGATTGTATTATTGAGCGTACTTTCCATATAAGAAATGACCTCAGCTGTAGAAGCACTTTTACCATTAGTACATTTTTTCAAAATGCACTAGAGAAGTAGAAGGATAGGGAGTTGAAAAAGCGTAAAGGCGTAATTCACAATAATTCGCCCATCACCAGTTGACGGTCCCCGTTTTGTAAGATATTGTAAGATATGCATGGTTTTCGTCTACATTTTCCGACAACTGATTTGCGTTCTTGAATGAGAATCAAGTGTGTATCCTCAAGTAGACATTCCTTACAAAATGCACATGCAATTCGCAAAGCTTATTTTCCTACAGGGAAAATGTCGCGATTTACATGATAATGCTCTCGTATTGCTTGGTTGCCTAACTCCGAATTTCAGATGCAAATTTTGCATAAACAAAGGCCCCATTTTGTGTCAACAGTCGGACACATGTCTATTGTTTTAGAGCAAGGAATCCAAGGAACATACCTGACGGTCTCGAGCGAATCCGCGTAACACAAATGTGGCACTCCCTTTATAAATAGGAGAGACAAAGCGTGAGACGAGACGAGCCTCTTCCCTCTTAGAACAGGATTCATAATTATTTTCATCAGAATCCTAAGGAAGTAAATCTTAACTTATTGCGCTCTTTCCTTTTAAAAGAGCTCTTCCCTTCTGACCACTCTCGAGAACTATAAGCCATAGTAAACTAAATAAAGGACCCGCGAAGAGATGCTTCAAAAATAGAAAAAAATAAAAAAGACATTAGAGCTAACGTAGAGAAATCTCGATCTCCGAATTAATACGTCCTAAATAAATTCCCAGAATTGATAAAGTTTTTAAAAGTTTTATTAATTTTAACATTTAATCAATTATCAATTGTGTATTTTATTTTTAGGCTTATGGAAATCAGCTCTGTTCTATGTCTGGGACCGTGCTTGTTCACTATCTATTAGTTCGAGTAGTAGTATTGTTAAAAGTGCTTCGACAGCTTAGGTCATTACGCAAGTGAGCCCCCACCGGGAATCGAACCCGGAACCGCTTTCACCGAAGTCGAACGCGTTACCCACATGGCTAACCGGAGGCCAACTATTAGTTCGAATGAGGAAAACTAGGAATGAGGATTCGGTCTTCGAGAGATTCAAGTGGAACGTTTTAAGTCCGAAGTCGGAGTTACTATATTATATATGATTTGGGAATGTCAAATCTGCCAAAGATTTAACAAAACTATGTTACAAATTTCATTTGGAGAAGGTCCATTGAATTAAAAATTGAAGGTATCTCAAATAGAATATTTAAGACGTTTTATACGTGTAAATATAATAAAGGCGGAAGGACTGAGGGGTGCCAAGAGGCGGCCAAGGAAATTCGAGTGGGAGGTCGTCAATGGCCCTCCCTTCGTGACGTTCTGCTAATGGAAACTTAAACTGATGTTAATACACTTTAAGGAGGTCCCGGGTTTGAGTTGATAATGCACCGAAAAGTAGTCAATGTTGAGAAGTTGTACCTCCCGAGCTCTGAACTTACGAAGAGAGATTGCCTTCAGAAGAAGCCAATGAAATACGGAAGCGAAGGAAATTACTCCTAACGCAAACGAATTCTAAGGGAGCTGAAAACTACTGCAAATCATTTGTGAGAAAGGTTTCTCGGGTCTTGCGATTTATCCCAATTCTAAGTTAAAGCTATCCAAAGGCGTGAAAGAAAATGCAAAAGATACTAGAAGAGATTGAGCACATAAGCTGTCAAGAAATTACAGAAAGGGAAAGGAATATGGAATGCTAGGGCACATGAAACAAACCTAAAGGTCGAAATCTTATGATGAATGCTAACTAACCTGAGTTGAGAACGTTGATGATAGATGATCAAAATTATTTTAAGTCTTCGAAGAAGTTGTTAACAACTAACTCTGCTCGCGATGATGTAATGCGCGTTTGGAGGGGCTTCTCGGAAGTAAACGGTTATGTTCGTTCTTGTCATCTGGAGTTGTGCTTAGTTATTTTCTCTTCATAAGCTACGACGTCAGAATATGCAAACAAGCTATTGATCTTCTACTAGCCTCACATCTTCTAAACTTCCTCTCCTTATGATTTTCTTCCGTTTATGTAAACCTCAAGCCATCACTTTATATAAAATGCACATACCTCTATGACCAGTAATAATACGTGTCTCTAAAATATAGGAAATCCGCTTATTCCTAATCTTTGTGAAGGTGATTCGACAATTAAGGTAGTTTTGTACGTAGGGGGGTCCCCCTTTCAGGAATCGGGACAGCTTTCACGGAAGTTCAATTAATCGCTCTGCTATTCAGGAATCTACAAGTAAATCTACTTGTAAATTAGGTATTTCTTCTTATAACCAGAAGATTGCAATTATTTCTTAATTTGTTCTTCTGCATTATACATAATTTTATCAATACATATTTATCATGGCCAAAATCTTAATAGCGGTTTTTCATTTTTTTTGTAACTTATTTTGATGTGTTCAATAGATGGAGATTATGGAGATCAATCCGCTGTGTTCCATTTCTTGAAGTTGTGGGAAATTGAATACTGATGCGAGTTAAATATGACGTTAGAGGATGAGCAAAGGTGTTTCAGCTGCCAAGTGAATGCTTAGTAAAGCGATTCAAGGTCACTACTACAGCTAGACGACATAGATGTATGCGGTAATCTTGCGTGATAAAAATCGTTAAGATAAAATCGTAAAAGGAATTTTTCTCAAGTCATTTTACCAATTTTTTTAGAAAAAATGTATTGACATTGATTATAAAAGTTCTCCCATTTTTCCGCTTGATGTGTTAATATTTCTGCGGAGATTGACTCCGTCAACTGTTGAAAATAAAACATCACAAGTATGTCTTCATCGTCATGAAGTTTGTTTATTTTTATTCTTTTACGAAGATCTCTTCATACGGTTATGTAGTTACAGAACTATTTAACCTACTTAATACAAAAATGCCTTTTGTAAATTCAAATTATGCATCTAAATACCCATATTTTATCATAATATGAATCGTGTTAATAAGTCTAATAAGCTTTCCTCCCAGATGGACGCTTGGGGTTCTAGTCCGAAAACGTCAGACAGATTTGTTCGACGGTTTGATATAGTTTTACTTTCATAAATCTAAAACTATTCGTTTCCTATCGGCCTACTTCATCCGGCTCTCTCCTTAATCAAAACAGCGCCAATCTATGATGCAGTTGCTGCACCGCACCCGAGCGCAAATTACTACTACTGGATAGGTGAAATAACTTCCCGATATAATCCCCTCTGCGCAATGCGAATTTGATAATCAGGCACCATAAAAAATCTTGCACTAGGGCGTCAATCATCACTTATGTGTTACCGTCCTGTATCCCAAAGCCTTTCCCCGTCATTGGAGCTACTAAGCTGCATTTCACTTTGAAATCTCACAAATGTCAGCATAGTGAAGTATGGCCTAAAATGACATCAGCAATTGCTTTAAAATGTCTTGTTTATCCCTGCATCTCGATATTTTCAATCGGTCTTCATGGTCGATGTCTAAATTCACATCAATTTCTTAAATATAATTTTATGGCAAGAGGCAAAAAAACTTTACCCTGAGTCATTCGTCTTGATTTGAATAATTTTTAAGGTCCAGAAAAGATGAAACTCTAATCAGTTTCAATTTCAGCAATTACATGCTAGTTTTCAAGTGCTTAAGTTACTATAGTAGTTTCCCTTTGTATGGTCTTCAATCTCTACATCAGGCATGTTGGTTATAGTCCTGAAATTCTGCCTCAGGTTGTAATAGCTACATTGTCCTTTTGGTAATTGATTTAGTTATTCAGAAAAGCTTGTTTGTTCATCCCTCCAGAAACCAGAAAACTCCAGACCATTAATTACTCAGCAATGAAATAAAGCATAATAATAATTTCTAATACACATTTCATCCCTTGATTTGCCATTGGAAGATTAGCATACTTAGCTATTATGTAGTACAATTATTTCTTTTGTGGGATTATTTTGTTATAGATTTTTCCTTCTAAGATAACTATTTCTTGTGATTTAATGCTTTCTTAAAATAAAAACTCCTGGAATTCATTTTAAATTAGACGGCATTGATAAAGATTACATAAAATTTACAAAGTATGTCTCAATTTCTGATTCCCTTCAGTTTAATGGTATGGAAAAATTTAGTAAGCATTGTGTGACTAAAGGTAGAAGAAATTTTTGAATCTCTTGATTGAAGCCCAATCAAAGTGTTTTATTCTGTAGCCAGCTCTTTAAAGCATTCATGAAAATAAAAAGGTGTCTCTCTGGATATTTCTAGTTATGAAAAGTCAGTGTGGTTTTGTGGTTAATAGTCTAAAAATTACTATACTTTTTTATGTTCATAAGGAAAACATTTGAATTAAAATAAGATATTGGCCGATGTAACTAACTTAATAATTGCTTTTATGTTAAGTTGCAATTTTAATTCATATTTACTCTAGCTAAATTAGAAGTAACCTCTTATCTATTGATAATTTCTTGAAATTTTGTACTCAAAAAGTACATGTGTATGTACATTCTTGCAGTAATGTACACATTTTGAGATGCAATGAATTGAGACTTTCAATTCATTCTCAAGTTCTTAAGCATTCCTTTAGTTTTCTCAAAATACTGGCTTCATCTAGGGCACATGCTTCTGTATAGTTGATTTTAAAATTAGAAAGATGATAGTTCAGACACTAAGTATAAATTTCAAGACTTTTTTGCACCCACTGTTTGATGTGTTGTAATCAATTCTCAAGCTCAACACAAAACAAAGAAAGCAAATTAACAAAATAATTCAAAATCATTGTGGATAATGTATCTAATATAGCAAGATCTTCCCTTCATTTAAATTTCAATTATTCCTCCTCTCCAAGCTGCAAAATTTATTTTTATTCTCAATATATTGTTTACATGGAAACTACTATTCAATGATATCAGTAGAGTTGCTCTTGGTAGGAAGTTATGGTAACAATGACTATTTCTCTTGAATAAATGTAAATGGCTTACTTTGCACTTCATTGTTCACATTTTAATCACTCCATCAGGGGATTATCAGGGACAGATAACTAATGAAGACATTACATTTCTCTGGAAAAGGCCATAAGAATAATTTCTTTTGTTTTTGAACAAAATAAGTTTATGCATCTTATTAGAAAGCAGGGGATCGTGACTGCTAATACTCAATACAAATTTAATTTGTCAACCTTTTTCAAAGATTAACTTCCTCAGGTTCACTCTCCAGTCTAATAGAGTATGTTCAATGAATAAAATAATAGACATGTATCTGACCATTGACACCACTAGGCCATTGTTCATGCAAAAGTTGCAACTGAAAATCAGAGTAAATCAACTAAGCCTCTTGGGTCTATGTTATGGCAAAGCCTATTCTTCTTTCTTTAGAATTATGGCCTGATAAAATAAGTTCCCATAGTTACAGCTGATTGACATCCTCCATTTAGATGAATTCTCATGTCCACTGAAAGGATATTTGTGTTCATTAATCCTCCTTAGCGTCAACTATAACTTACTTCCTTAATTCTACATTAGAAGGGCTGGACTGAAAATTGTAAAAAAAAATTTATATTTCATCATAAGCTTCTGTGGAATGTATCTTATGCTCTTAGCATTTTCTGAGATTTCAGTGCAATTAATTGTTTAAGTAAAGACAGGTTCATTGGAATGCTGGCAAAACTATTGCCACTTCAACAGTTTTTTGCAGAGGAACACCAGAAAATGCTACCAAATTTTTTGAACATTGTCAATATCCAACTTTTTAAAGGCAATGCTTAAATGTCATATGTTCTGGCCACAGTTGCATCCAAACGTCCATTACTCTTTATTGTGAAAAATATTAGTATGTGGTATATTCCATTATTATTACATCTCAAAGCATACTTACGATTTATCATTCCTTTCTTACTATGTTATACTGACATGATAATTGAATCCCTGACAAAGTAAGCCAGTGCATCTCTTACTTCACTTACGTAAAAGATGATAGAATTCCTATCAACCTTTCAATTGGTTTTGATAGTGAGAAATTGATCCATGAAAAATTTTCTTGTTTTATTGAGTCTTCATTACCTCAACAATGGAAAAATGAAGTGTTCCTTTAGTACAGTGCTTCCCAAAGTGGGCGCTACCGCCCCATGGTGGGCGCTGCAGCGATCCAGGGGGGCAGTGATGGCCACAGGTGCATTTGGGGGGCAATGAATAACTGTAAGGGGGCGGTGAAAGCATAAAAGAAAGAAGAGAAGACTTAGAAAAATTGATTTTTGTATTCCGCTCATAATGCTTAATTTTTCTTTGAACAAAACATACTGGACATTGGCTCAGTTACCGCATACCCCCTCACTTGCATTGAGGTATGTGCAATCGCGAACTACTACTGTTCATGTGGTGCCACTTTGGGGGTGGCAAGTGGTGCGACAGCACCGGGACCTGCACTAACAGGGCCCCGCAGATTTCGATTACAAATATGTTACGAATTACGATCACGTGAGAGATTTTGTGACTTTGCAAGGGCCTCACAGAAATAGTCATGGAATGACTTGTGAAAACATAACTCAATTAACTTAATTCAGCATTAAGAGGCCAACCACAGAAACGTTCTTTTACCGTTTAAGTTAAGCTTAAGAATTTAAAACGTAAATGTAAAACCTAATTTCACAGTTAAATTGATTTAAAACTGCAGCGTGGAAGCGTTTTTACACGCTTGTGTTCATAATTTCAAACTTCAATGTTTCTAATTTACACCTTTCTTTACTATATTTTACGAAAAAGGTAAAATTAATTTCCAGGGGGGGGCGCTGAGTAATATTCTTTCTGGAGAGGGGGTGGTAGGCCAAATAAGTTTGGGAACCACTGCTTTAGTGAATCAAAATTTTAAGGAGAGAAAAATGGAGAGTGCTTGGGGATATACATCATTTCCAACATAAGAAATGCTAACTTAACACATGCATGATTTCTGCATTCTCTTCACTAATAAAAATCCTACAGCACAGATAGCCTTTCTTGGATGTTGAAATATCACAAGTTGCTAAAGCCTTTGCTTTTCTATTGTATGATGTGCTATCTTAATGCATCCCCTCAATAACCAAACATTACATGTTCAAATTGTAATATTATTTTCACTTCCAACCAACATACTCTCTCAATTAGTTGAGTTTGATTACAGATCTGGATGAGAGATTTCATATATCACTAGAGAAATCCCATCACTGCTTAGGAGCTATTGAGCAGCAGCACATTAGGGCAGTTTATCATTGTCTTTCACCTTGCTGTACCACAGCCAATAAAGAAAATATTTTATGACACCAGCAGTTGTGTGAAAAATCACTACAAACTCTTACATTTTCATTGGTATGTTTCTTTTATCACACTTTTATTGAACTCTTTACAGCAGAATTTTTAATACATAAATACTTTTTGGTAAGGTTCATTTACCAACTCATCTCAGCAAGTAAATGAATAAATAAACCATTCATCAAATCAGAAAAAACTTACAGAGAATAACATGACAAATTGAATTTCAAGCTACGGAGATTTAACGTTAAACTCTGAAATCAAAATCTATCCGTATATCAGGAATTTATCCTGTGAAGTATTTATAGATCCATTATTATAGAAGAAAGTTAAATGTCATCGTGGTAAATGTTCCTTTTGAGATTCTACTATATGCTAACCCACATATTCAGAAGTGAGAAACTTGAAAAAGTTAGGTGAAAAAGTATAGATATTTTTGTATTTGAAATTTCATTAGGCCAAACATCAAGCATAGAAATTTCAGTCCTTGAGAAAGCATAAAAAGATTATAAGACAAACAAAGGGGTGACATTAAATAACTTGACACTCCTTTCCATGAACCATTGCAGTAGATGGTAGTGTTATCCAACTGCTTGATTTTTTGGGTCCTTTCACAGAAAGGCAAAGAGGCTGCTTTCTTAATGGCCATACCTGAAACGAAATTGGAAATCAATGACACTAAGCTCATTTTTCAAAGAAAAGCTGGCATAAGCAGCAAGTTTGTCAGGGTTCCAAATTAAAAGCTATACACTTCCAATTTATGACTCAAGAATTATGAGGAATTTTAAAAATAGCCTACTTCTCCTGCTGATAAAATAGTGCATTTTAATTAAAAAATAAATAGTAAATAGAGGGAAAAATTGGAGCCTGGGGGATTGTATTCATTTGGTAGGACAATGAGCCACTAGGAGGTAATTTAATGATAAAGAATACTTTGTTCAGGGCAGCAAGGAAACATGACGAAATTCCCATTAAAAATTGTAGAACCTTGGGCTCTCACCATGAATTACCTGATACACTTACTGAATATGCTGGCACTGAGGACTTACCCCAGATATTTGAAGAAAAAATTTGAAAAAAAAAAGAATTAGGGAAGGGTGAATAAGATATAAAAGATGTGTGGCTGAATCCCAAGGATAAACAATGTGAAAAATAGATTATGGACTCAAACCCAGGTCTTCCACTTTCTGGGTAGGTACCTGTCCCAGTCATGTCACTATTTTTCACACCTGTTTATTCTTTTGGAAAAAGTTTTGTTTGGATTATAAAGAAAGAAAGTCATGTTGGTGATTGATGTCAGTAACATTTGTACCAGGAATCTATTAGTTTCACCACATTAAAATGATGTAATTTCAGTTGCAAGAGCACATTCATTACAAAAAAAATATTCATTAAAACTGAATTGAATAACATATTAAAGATGCACTGCAATTTTGAGACATAAAAAAACTTGTCCTTAAGACTGGTAATTATGGTGTATTTTTACAATGTGGTATTTATCTGTCCAATATTTTATGTGAACTTACATTTTGTTTAACTATTTGTTCACAGGATTTTCACACATCTTCTCACATATTTTCTGAGCATTACTATTAGTAATTTGAATGCATATTATTCAATTAATCTCATGCAAATGAACAACCTTATCGCCTTTTATACATGAATTGATGTATCAAATAAAAAATACATTTAATTATATGCACCCAATTTAATTCCAGAATGAACAAGTAAATCTCAATTTCGCAAAAAATGTTGTAAATGTAATTCAACTAGCCCACATAAACAACATTATAAGGTTCTTCACCTACTCAGGGAATCACAGCTATCCACAAACACTAAAATAAACAATACGATGTTCAGATCTATTAACATATGCATAAATTAGTGTAAGCCAATCCAACTCTTCTGAAGGGAAATGGACAACAGGGAACTTTGGACAATAACCATAAAATATCAATGCATAGAACAACATGGAATAGAAAGAAAGAATATTGTCTTCTATCTGATTGAAATATCAACAGAGGTTTTACCAGCAAACATTCAATGAGATACTTTAACGATTAGAACTGTTAAAAATAATTATAACTCAAGAATGTAGGAATATTTACAAGTTAAATACTTATCCTGATAACTATATAAATGTACCAAAAGAATTACGCAAGTTTCAGTTAAAGTCATAGGACAGAATGCACTAAGAGTAAATTTTTACTTCAAAAAAATTTTTTTTGTTAAAGTAGAGAGATATGAGCACAATGCTAATGAAATTTTAAGAACCATACCAATCCAGAGTATAAGTAAGTGTGCTTACATTAAATATTTATTCATTAATAATTAAACTATCAAGGAAAAATGACATGAAAAAAGTTTGACAAGTCTGGGACTTGAACTTCTATTTACCAGTCAACTCTTCAACCAATTAAGCTATCTAGACAGAACATTTACAAATGCCATACTGCAATTTTGGGCCTTTTGTCCTTATGAATTCTCCTAGATGCATGCCTTGATATGCAATTAGTTACCTTTCACCAAATACCACTCATTATATTGATCAAGAGGGATCTTTTACTAAAGCAACCAGTTCAAAATTCTTACAAAAATACTTCAATAACACCTATTCCTATCCTAATAACCATACAAAAGTTAATGTTAAAGAATAATTCTCATAGATTATGAAGCAATTATCATCACAGAAGATTTAACAGTTGAATTTTTGAACAAGTAAACATTTCTTTCAATATTATTTCTTGATACCTAAAATGATATAAAAATTGACTTAACTATCTCTATGGAATAAAAGATAATTAATCATTAGTTTAGAATATTGTTGTTTCTTTAAGTAAGCAAGAATGTAAACTTTGACAATAGTAGTAAGATTTGCTTTCATTAATTAAAGCACCAATCATAATTTTAATGGCAGGAAGATTATTAGAAGTAGTCTAATTATTGTCATATGTGTTCTAAATGAATGTTAGAATGTTTGCTTCCCTAATAAGAATTAACAAAATTTTGGTTCTTAACAAAATCTTACTTTCTCATCAAGGAATTATTATGACAGTATGCCACTATATCTGAGATAGATAGCCAATCTATTTTTCAAGGCAAATCATGATCTAAGTTTCAGCAGATGAATAATTTCAGAACAAGTCTATAATTGGCAATGCAGAGTCATTTAGCTTTTTGTGATACAATTAAGCTTATTCAGATGATTATTACCGCAGAAACCTCCTCTGGATCATCTAGAGGAACTGAGTTACAAAGAAATGCATCTATACTCACTTCTGGAATTCCCATTCTCTGTTATCCAAAGGGCATACTTGTCTAGTCTTCAGCCAACGAGAGATACAGTGGAAATGGAATGCATGCTGTGAAAAAAAATCAAATAAATAGATTCAATTGTATGAATTCAGACACGCCACAAAATATTGATGGAAAATAATAAAATATAAACAAAGTAGCATTGATAACTTAAACAATGAGAACGAAACAAGTAAATAAAAGTCTCCCTAGGATTTAAAATTCAATTCTGAAAACAATAATTCTGCTTAAAATAACAATTTATTTAAAAAAAAATGAACATTCTATTTGTTTAGGGGATGTGTGTCCTAGAAGGGGTGTTTAAATAGGTCTCAGCTTTTCAGTTTAAGTGAAATTTCAGTTATCTTCCCTATTCGAATGTAAATGATTCAACTGTAAAAGCAAGGTTTCAAAATGGAAGTCAAATTCTATAATAAGACACCTCAGAAGGAATTTATTTACAACAACAAATATCCTAAACCACTACCAAATGATTTAAAACTATTTTGATCTCCATAAAGTAGAAGATTGACTCAAAAATGCATTACATGGATAGTGCTCCACTGATGGATTCCGTAAATGCTTAGTTAAAAGCTTATAACCATAAGATTTACATTCCAAAGATGAATAATTTACACAACAGAAATTTGGTTTACATGAAAGAGTATGATAAGCATTTCTGTAAGTTATCGTATTTGAACTGGTTGCCAACAGTGCATTATTTTATTGAGAAAAAGTAATCCAAATCTCTAATTTCTAGATAGATTTATCATGGTACCAGCATACTTCTGTCTGGTATACAAAATTTTAAGCTCACATTGCAAACACCCCAAGCAACGGTGCATTCTTCACTAGTGGCTGAAGCCTGATTTGCTTGACATTCAATGCAGAGATCCATTATGTGGTTACGACAAATGGCGCAATTGTCCACTACAATATCTGAAAAGGAAAGACAGTATAAATTTTTCAAGTACTAGAAGAGACAAATTGTTTTAAGCGCCACAATATTTACAAAAGAAAAGTAATATAGATTGTATATAGACGAGTTTCAATACTTTGATAGTAACCTTCCGTCAAACATTTACACTTAATTTTATACGTTAAAAGCTACACGAACGAATGGAATCCAACGCTGAATTATTAAAATTACGAACTTTAACAATAATAGCTTAAAAGTAATGTATAGCGTTATTTATTCACGAAAACTAACCAATCTAATGAATCATAATTAATGAATCTGGCTCTAATGTTTTGCACATAAAAATATTAAATTTGTTTGCAAGCGATATATCAACAATTAACTCGAGATGATTTAAATACCTTCATCAATGTATCTAGTTAAAAGACAGAGTTCATTAAGCATTTGAAACATTATGTCTGCCTTAACTTAACAACATTTGTTTGAACGTCGTAGCATGTAAATAAAATCTTATTTCCCTCCCCTACTACTTCGACTTAACGGATCAATAAACAAAGTTATCACACGACTGGTTGTTTATCGATTACTGCTTATACTATGAAACGGTTTACATTACCATACGAATCGTGGCTTACCTCCAAGGTTAAGAAATGTTCACAATTAATTAAGAACACGATTTTGTTGTAAATCAAATCACAACGGCGTTTATAGCTATGAAGAACTTCAGTTTCGTGATCACTTACCCCATGCCCATAAAGCAACAGCATTCCACTGAAATTAATAAAATCTTCCATTAGATGAAACTACAGGATATACAATGCGTTTCTTGAAAAGAAGACCGCATACCTTTTTTACTTCAAACCTTTTCTTTTCGCCTTTACAACTACTTGAAGTTGGTAGCTCGATATCATCTTCATCAATATCCATAGCAGATGCCATTCCAATATATTTTAATAATCACAAAACACTTCGCAACCCTGTTTCCTTCAGAGTTGATCAGGAGATATGTGAAAGTAACACCATATAATAGGGAAAAAGGTACAGCGACACCGCTACAACGAGAAGCACGATAAATACGCCGAATACGCCAGTCACCAGTGATAAGCGAAAAACATAAAGCGCAATGGGCATTGAGAACTTTTAATCATTAATTTGTTATGCATATTCTAATAAGTATCCCTGGTATTGTTTTCAACTTATTTATGATTAAGAATTATTAAATATGAACGATTTACCTTAACTTCTTGTCCACTCTCTTATGGATGTACTCATCATACTGAGGTGAGGGTGTTATTATGAGTCGAAATTACATTGTTTATTTTCTTAGACAAAATTACCTACACATTCTAAGTGGTATATAGAAGCTTACGATTAGAATATTCAGAATAAATAAAATAATAATAATTTTTGGAATCAGAGCATGTAAAATAACAATGACAACATTCCGAGTACAGAAAGCGCTTCCCGAACACGAATAGGCATAGTATTACAAACATAACCCAAAATAAAAAATATATTTAGACTTAATTAGGAACGGGTTAGAGAACGTGATGAGATAGAAAATGAATACTGATTGCGGAAAGGTAGGAGCTGGAAAATCTCAAACATTCGATGGACAATATGAAGTAAACTAATAAATGAAGCTAAATTTACTCACACTTAAGACAGCATGTAGTTATTGTTCAGTTAAGTTCTCTTAGATCTTGTAATGTCGTGGTGGGATTTTCTTCCAGAGGCCCATGGATAGCACAAATTTTAACATTTTTAATGTGAATGCCTTGACTGCCTTTCATTTTGTGACAAATGGCTTACGATTTTACGAGTCGTTACCATGGTTACCATGGTTACGGCGTCTTGTTTATCACGCAAGTTTCCATTTGAAACAGTTCATTCGAAACTTTATG
Organism: Ladona fulva; assembly: GCA_000376725.2. NCBI lineage: Eukaryota > Metazoa > Arthropoda > Insecta > Odonata > Libellulidae > Ladona > Ladona fulva. The sequence goes on from KZ308173.1 coordinate 21,673, forward strand.
CATGAAACACCACCAGCAAAGTTACCTGTACGTGCAAGTGCGGATTAAGGTTTTAACCGAAAATTACATTTCAGTCATCCTATAAACCGTTTCGAGGGTAAAAATTGCTCTCTTCAGTATAATGTCAATCGATTCGGATGTTAGCGAAACTCCCAAGAGAGATAAACCTAAGAAAAATAAAGAAAATAATCATTTAGATGTAAAAAAGAGAGTAAGTTCGGCTCGAAAAAATAGGCGGGCAAAACTGCAGCAGCAGAGACGGCAAGTTCTTGATAATACATCCAGTACAACGATAACTACAGTTCTCAGTGATTTAGTTGATGGGATTCTTTTAGATTCCCCGATAAAGGAAAATGAATCGGATGGAGATAATATATTATCTTCAATGACAGAGATTAAATTACCTCCGCCGCCAATAAAAACAATTTCTAGCAGGCAATATGTAGAGCAAAAAAATAACAGGAAATTCTCAACGTACGACATAGAAGAAGCATACTGCGAAGAAGATGAGAAATTAAGAAAAGGCAATGATAAAGCAGTTAAGGCAGCTGTTGCTATACAAAAGTTTTTTAGGCCATTAGCGTGCCTCTGTTGTGGCCTACTAGGAGGAGTGTCATTATGGCAGTGTTTAACAGTACATAAATTGATGAATGTATCATTGTGTTTTTATGATATATCAATAATTTCCATTTCATTTCATGCATTATTATCTCTTTAGATGTGGCAGTGGAGGACACCATTTATGTATTCTTTCATGGAGCTTATGCCAGACTCCATTCAGTATCTACAGTCTCTATTTTATTTACTTGGAACTATTTCATTCATTTCAGCATTAGACAGGTATATATGTCAATATATCTATATCTATATGTCAATGTATTGGGTAAAATTAATTGGAGTAAAATTATTTTGAAATACATAATTAAAATATTAGTTACATTTCTTTGCAGAATTCTGCAAAGTAATCATCTGAGCCAATCACTTCTACTTATCTGCTTCTATATCCGTTGTCTAATAATATTGTAATATTTTAGCTGTGACTTTGGAGAGCTGAATGGGGGACATTTCCAATGCTGTTATCCATGCAGAAAAACTCCTTTACTAATAGGTGTTGTTTTGGTCACAACTGTATTAGTATCCTTGCTCGGAGCACCATTAGATGAACACCTGGTTCTCTCATTTTACAACAATAAGAGTGTGAACTACAGTTCTGAAACTGATATGGTGAGGTACTAATATTTTTTCCATAACCCCACCTAACCCATTATTTATCAGCAATATTTTATTTATTGATACTGGGGTGGGTTGGGGTTGGAAGTTTTCATGAAATAATGCAGGCCCTTCTGCAACCACCAATGGCTTCCTCAGTAGTTAAGGTGACTAACTGTTTAGCACCACAAATAGATTATTTGAACCAAATGTACTTCTTGTGATTTCATATTTGCTCTTTGATCATTCACATTTTTGTCATCATCATGTGCATGGTTTAAGTTAGCCTGATTAGCTACTATCCATTACTAATTGCAGTAACTGTAAGGTGTCTGACTATTATTGACTAGAACTTTAAAATATTCTAACTTCAACCAATATTAGCTTGGAAAATTGGCAAGATATACTTGGCTATTTTTAGGAGAAGATATTTGAGTACATTATTTTAGGAAGGCATAAAGGAAATCAGCAATACTTGTTATGCCTCGGGAAATTTACGTAAGTAGGCATACGTTTATGATTTATTAAAGAGTAATTGGTTTAAACATGAATGTTAAGCATACATCTAACTTTATGATTTAAAGAATTGTATGCTATTCATATTTATTAGCAAATTTTGAAAAATCAAATAATTCAAATCATGAATGACAGTTCAAATATGTGCATATCTTGGAGTGAGAAAATGGTCTTATTCTTAATCATCATTTATTAATCAATAACATGATGAAAAGAAAGTTGTTATTCAAGCTGAAACAGTTCATATAATTTCATGTAAATGACTAAACAATACCTTTATTAGAAAGGGACTATGTAGTTATTCTATGGTAATGTTTTAAGGACACAAGTACCAGAGTATTTTGATCTTTTGTATTTCTAGTTCAAACTCTTGTAGTTATCTTTATGGAACAATGATTTAAGATGATTTATTAAAAATACTCATTAGAAGCATTAAATAGCTTTGTTAACCTCTGTCTATAACTAGTCTCAGCTTTGTTTGAGGCAGTGATACATCTTTACCTTTTGAATGTCTAATTATCCTCTTCCTTAGGAATTATTGCCAAAAAATTTTGAATTGTGAAATTTTAAACTAGCATTTCCAATAGACGTACAGCCATTTATAAAATATTTGGATGTTTTCCATGCAATGAAAATCATTTTTAACATTATTCAAAACCTGCTTCTAGTTTTAGTTGAAAATAAGCTTAAAGAATCACCAAATGTGTGCTAATAAATTTCACCCTTTAATAAACAATTTCTACTAAAAATCTTGAACTATGGATGAGAAAGGGAGTTATAGTATTTGCTTTTTTATAGATTACCTGGGATGTTGAGTGGTGGGAAACTATGAATGCTGCCCGATCTATAGGTGGTGTTCTTGCTTGGATTCTTTTTTCTCTTTTGCTGGGATCTGACACTCTTCAAATCCATCTAACTAGCTTGATTGGTTTAACAAAGGGAGAGGAGGCAGCTAAGGAATCTGAGAAAGAGGACAGTGAAGTGAAATGACAAATATTTTTCTATCTCATGTGGCTATTTTCTCGATTTAAGACTGATCATTTAAGTAAGTCCTTAGGTGTTACCATAACTAACTTAGTTTGGCCTATTTTCAAAGTATGACATTAAATAAAATGTCTAATAAATTCTATCATGGAAGGCCGTACTTCGTGGAAGGACATTCTAAAGATTATGAAAAATAAAATTTTCGTAAACTTCCACTGTGGAAGTTTACGAAGTTTTTATTTTTCATAATCTTTAAAATGTCTAATGATGACTTGGTCAGCTATGTAATTCTAATAAGTTATCAGTAGTATGGGTCCAATAGGGTACTGCAAGTGATAGCAGTACTTATAGAAGCTTAAGATGCTAATTTATCAAATTTATTTACACCATTATAATGTAAGATATTTCAATTTTAATTACTTTACCAGTTCATAGATTTTGTATCAGTGATTTCATGAATTTAGCTTAATCATCCTCAGTCTTCTACTGCTATGACTTGGATCTTTTTGGACAACAAAAATTTAGCACTTATGCTACATGAGTGACATGAATATTTGTTCTTAATTTTTAATTTAAAACTTTGGTATTGAGTATTAAGGTATTCATGCAGCCTCTGTTCACATCCATATATAGTGTTCAACACATCGATATATAGTGTCAGAAAGTGTTCATTTTAGAAACTTTTAAAAATTTGAGAAAGCTCAAGGTGTATTTGCCTAGTTCAAATTAGTTACTTGTTGCGTACCATTGAGATAGCTAATTTTATCCCCAAATGATATGATGTGAATTTAACTAAAAAAATGTTTTAAAATTATAACTTTTTACTATTAGAGTAAATTTAATTGTTGTCAAGTTTTATTTTAAATTTATGGCAATATATTATTACATTTTCATGTTACTTCTTATCTTACTTAGTAAAAGTATTACAAGAGATGAAATATGAAGAATCAGAGTGGAATGGATGTTAAATCAGATGATCAAAATTAATCTATAATATATTTTAGTAATTGTATACAAATTATCAAAGTTAATTGGTGCTAAATTTTAGTAATGAAATTAAAATGCTCTCTATATTTTACTAAGTTGTGGAATTATATTGTGAATTCATATACTCTCATATGTTAATCAGTTGTCAAATCATATTATACAGCATCACATTTTAAATTGTGCTATCTTTGGTTTTTTGTATAAGTAAAGTTTAGGTATTGAATATAATATTGCTAGATAAATTTAAAATGCCATCTTGCTGCCAGGTTTAAGTGAAATGTTCAAAATTATGATATCATGTTATATTAACATTAATTTCCCTCACAGACCAACAAATTTTACAATAGTTGTTGCCAGCTTGTTTTCCACTTATGAAAATGATTCTTCTCATGTATTGCTGCTCCTACGCTACAGTATTATATGTGAAAGATTTTCATTTGTCATTGTGTTAATTAGAGGAATTTAACATTAAGCGATGATTTTTCTGAATGGTATTAACTTTATGATGTTTGCCAACATGTCAGTCATTCCCTTCCACCTAGTTATGTATCGTTCTTTTATGCACATTTATATTAATTAAGTAGAATATTTTCCCTTTTCATTTTATTTGATGTGATCCCTCTTTTACCTTGTTTTGGGTTATATAAAGAGAAGATTTGTGAAAATAAATTCTTGCTGACTTCAATGGAAGTTTTTAGGTAGCTATAATATGAGAAAGTGTTCACATATGCTCTTTTTATGCTATTGCTATTAAATGCAAATTAAAGTTCTAATTGGGATATTAAATTAACATAATTAGAGCTAACATTTTTTAGAAGATAAGAACTGCTTAAAGTCAGTGGTGACAGATGAATTGTCAATAATGCTGACTTTAAAAATAATAAATTTAAATACAGCATGATTAATCATGTTAGATATTTATTCTTCTATTTTTGTGTTAAATCAGACATGCTGTAAGTATTTAATTTTAAATATAAGGAAATGATATAATGTATTTTTGATGCAAAAATTAAATCTAGATTCTTATCATTGTTAATCAGTCTAATTGACATTTGTAAAAATGCATAGTAGACAATAAAATCAGGTGATAAATATTTTTGAGTTGCTTCTGTGGTAGTGCTTACAATAGAATTAAAGTCCTGTTGTAGAAAAATAAATAAAACAATAGGTATACTGATACTAATTCATTTTCATGCTTAATCTTAATTGAAAATTTCTTAATTTATACTGATGACGAAGATATTGTTTTCCGTTCTATTTCCAAAGAGTAGTTAGGTCTAATGTTATGTTGTTGTAACTCGAAGATATTTTAAATATGTATTTCTTTCTTTATTCAGTTTGTATTAAATTTATGTTGTCAGGAATA